>JAQMYM010000016.1:15940529-15964337 GCA_030014255.1 Parauchenoglanis ngamensis
GTCAACAACCGCTCAACTAAGTAAAGAGAAACAACAGTCCATCATTACTTTAAGACATGAAGCGTCTTTTAAGTAATTAAAATAATAATAAAAAAAGCATTGAATTAGAAGGTGTGTCCAAAACTTTTGCCTGGTAGTGTATGTATAAAATTTCCCAGTGATATATACAGATTTATTTAAATGCCTTGATTAGAATTCTTATTTGTGGGCAAATGACATAGCCATGATTTTATTTATTTTTTCTCCCACAACAGTTTTTCAGCATTATTAAGTTATTATTAATTACTTTGAATCAAAATTAATAAAATATAAAAACAATAAACTTTATAAATGTAAAAATTATTTGAAAATAAAATGTAATTAACTTAAAAAAACAACAACTTCGAATGTGATTCTGTAGCAGAAACGAAAAGCTCCAGTTAAAAATTAGAATCTACATTTACATAAGTGTTTATTGAATCGGTGGATTGTTTTTATTAAAGAATAAAGCTGTGTTATGAATATAAAGGCGTAGATGAATAATTTCTATGTATATTATCTGCTGTTTTTTTTTTTATTAAACCGGAAGGGGAAAAAGACCTTGAGCAGCCGTGCTCTATCTCATTCAGACTCTCTAACCTGCGGATTGGAATCGACAGATTCGAGGCAGGACTTATATCGCGTGACGTCAGAAAACCGCGACAGGCTCAAACATGGCTGCGCCCTACATCAGCGTGTTTTGGTTGTAGCACAAAACTGTCAGAGCATGTCAACATGAAGTGCTGCTGCGTTGGGAAGTTAAGGAAACAGTGACTTTGTTCGTGGTGAAAGGAGAAAACTGGAGCTTCATTCAGCATGGAGAGACGAGAGTTTATAGCATCGCTTGTGGTAATAATACGATTTTAATCTATTACACCTCTATTATAAATGGGGTTAAAATAACGTCTTTATTCCATATATATTTCTAGATAGCGAGTTATGTGGGATTGTTATATTAGTGGATGATGATTTAGTTACACATAATCCTGATTAAAGAGAGTAAGTTTTAAATAGTGATGAAAAATGTCACCCTTTCATTTTCCGTCTTGTTGATTTGGTTGCTTAGTGACAAAGTTAAACACTGATCTTTTTCATTCAGAATATTCATGTCATTTGAGTCTTGGTAAGTTAGCTCATTAAATGATTACTGTAATGGATTTATGTACTTCTCATCCATTGTTAACTGCATAACATCTGCAGGGGCATGTCCTGGTTTTTAGGGGTGGCAAAGGAGGGTCAAGGCCACCCTAAGGGGAGGCACAACATAAAGAAAAGCCACGTAACGACAAGACCGTACCAGCTTTATGGTTGTACAGCAGATCCAAATGTTAAAGGGACTTGGAAAAGGCTTAATTATGTACTCGATGTAGCACAACGTGATATTGTGTAAATTGACACTTGGGATGGTTTTATTTATTTATAAGATTTAAAATTTTTAAGCGACTGAGAACAGTCCTGAACAGTTTAATAATGTCATCTGCAAACTTTATCACATTTTATCAGCAAAAACATTTTATATTTACACTCCGTACTAAATGAATTCCTGTGGACTTTCTTTCATTCTCATTAAAAAAAATATCTCTACACAGATAGAGAAGAGAAAATAGACCCAAGGAACTTAATAATTAAAAAAAATAATAAATTTTAAAGTTTGTGACTCTAAATTTAATTTTTTGATTTATTATTTTTTTGAAAATTTTTTAAATGATTTGTATTCACTCTATTTTTATTTCTTTAGTTGAATTAATATGTCTTTATTTGCAGTAACCTTCAGCTTCACTAAAATGTATATTTTTTGCATTTTTCTCGGGTTTTCCTTGGACCTGCTGAATGCTTTCCTTTTACTGATTCACTTTTGCAACACCTGCATAAATTAGTGCAGGTTTCATGTTAATTAGATGTACATGCGCTGTATGCAAATGACATGTAAATAAGGGGCTAGTGGGCGGGAACTCGAGTCCATGCAGCTGGAGCTGATTCAGTGCCACCTGTTTCTGTATATATTTGCTAAATAAGGGACATTTTCATTCCAAAACCAGTAAACCTCTGATTTGTTATTTTTCTGTCTCCCAGGCTGGAGGCTGTGCAGGCATGTGTGTCGACCTCACGCTCTTCCCCCTGGACACCATTAAGACACGTTTACAGAGTCAGCAAGGCTTCCACAAGGCCGGGGGATTCAGGGGCATCTACGCCGGCGTGCCCTCTGCTGCCGTGGGATCTTTTCCAAGCGGTACGCTTCATAATTCAGTTTTTACTGTGCAGGGGACAAGAGACGTATTGCTTGCTAATTGAGGAATTTCACGTCATAGCTCATGTAGACAGTAAATAAAATGTGTTTGTGTTTGGTTCTAGCTGCTGCCTTCTTCGTCACGTATGAAAGCGCCAAGTCTCTGCTGTATGGCTGCTTCTTCGCCCGCATGGCTCCAGTCACACACATGCTCGCCGCGTCGCTTGGAGAAATCGTACGTTCTCTCTGATCTCTGCAGATTTCTATGTTCCTTGCATTTTTCTCCATTATTAATGAGTTATTTATAAGCCGTTATGACGGGAGTCTGACGTGAGGCTATCGGGCTGGGACCAGTCCAATAAAGGTTTTAAATGAGTTTAGAATAAATTATGAATAAACGTGCTCTCTCTGTTGGTCCACGAGGAGGCAGCGATGCACTCCGGTCATGATTCGATTCACGATACTGGTTTCAATATTTTGAACAGAATTTGAATGAAGAAGAATTACGACTGAAAAGTCAACCTTTTCAATTGCGGAATCATTAGCAATGCAAAGCAATGTGCGTTTTTGTGTTCGAAAACTAAATACATGAAAAACATCGCTCTGAAGAGAGCTTTAATATTGTAAACGGCGTCACCATGTCTTAAAAAACAAATAAATTAAATCATTTATGAATTCTCACACAAACTGTGACTGAGTAAAGAAAGTCTCTGACTCCGGGAAAATGATCGACTGAATCCGTAGCAGCGTCCGAGGCATCATTTTAACCAGAAATGTTAAACCAGAGCTCCAAAGTGGCTAAAATGGCGGTCACCTTTTTCCCCGGTGCTGTAAATTGCAGCAGCATGGTCCTGGTGTCCTCTGAAAGCTACTGAAGCGCTCTTCTTAACTGTTTTTTGCATAAAGGTATAATGTAGATTGCGTGTCAGTTGTGCATATTATATGATCCCAATTAGGTCCATTTCAGTTACAGTTTGTAACCCCACAAAATACAGAAAATTTCAATGGGGGGTGAATACTTATGCAAGCCACTATATGGTGAAACCGTGTTTTTAGCGTGACGTGTCCCGTTATCTGAAATGTCTCCGACATGCCTGCGTTATGGAATTAATCAGGATTACGACGCTGCCCTCGTGTACTGCAGCGTCCTCGGTATCGTAGCTGAGCGTCAGCACACGGAAGCTGGCGGCGGTTTTAATGGGAGTTGAGGACGAGGTCAGCCCTCAGTTTAACCCTTTGCCAGCCTCGCAGGGGCTTACGCACTTCAAAGTGCGGATTTAACGGCTCAGAGCCGAGCCCGTATCTCTGTGTGCTGGGAAGGAGCTTCGGCAAATCCTGTAATCTGAGGTGTTAGGGATTAAAGCCGCTGCGCTCGGGTCATCCAGAGAGCAAGACGAGAGAGCGAGAGCGCGTCTCTGCGGGGAAATCGGGGCGTCTCGCACGCTCCGTGACAAAGAACGACGAAGATAATGTTTGCTTTGTTTGTAGCAGTCGTTATGAAGTGACCGATCGTCTGTTTATCACATGATACAGCGAATATTATTGTGTTTGCCTCTTTCTCACCCGGACCCAATGTCGGCCGGACTCTTTGATCTCGGATTTGTACGCACTTTCATGCGCTCAGAGCTACCGTCTTGATCAAAAGCAGACCCAGTGACGCACTTTAGAGGTTCAGAGACTGAACTCTTTGCCTGAACTTCACCCAAAACTTTATAAAATAAGTTTTTCTGTGTGATTTAAATTCTCGTGAAGATTTTTTAGTTTTTTTTTTATTTTTTTATTTAATATCTGCCGTGTGTTTTTGTTAAACATGAAAAGTCCAGGTTCATGCATCAGCTAGTTAACTAAAATATTTTAAAAAATCATTGTAGTAATGAAGTTTAATTATGTCGCACCTTTCATACAGTCGTAATGCAGCGCTAATTGATTTATAATGTGCAGTAAAAAGCAGAATTAAAATGATACTAATCCGGTAAAAACAGTTAGAGCCGAGACAAAAAGAAGAAATGAAGAATAATATAAATTAGGAATAAAGCAAAGTGTTTTACATAAAATATAAGAGCCAGTCAGGTTCCAGTATGCAAATGAATCAGTGAAGGGGCGGGGCTTTTCTGATTTGCACAGTGATTGACCTCGATCTCTCGACGAGTCTAAAATGTCCGTAAATCTCCATCTTTTCAGGTGTTTAATAACATTTTTGCCAAGCCTCCATTTAAAAACATTTCTACAACATCTATACAGATGGAATCCTTCTTTTTTTTTTTTTTTCCTCGGAAACCATGCAGAAGAAAATGAAATTTTTTTCGCTGACCTTTTCCAAGGACTTGCAATTAATAATTGAAAAAAAAAAAAATCATATCCATGTTAAACCTTTTGCGATGTCAGTGCCATATCTGTGTGTGTGTGTGTGTGTGTGTGTGTGTCCGTGTGTCCATGTCCACCCTAGGCATTCTCTACAATAAAGAATGCCCTGGATGATGGGGTCTGTCAGGGATGGAGCAGGCTGTTATCTCACCATTATATCAGATTTATCTTCATTCCCGTTCGCTCGACGTTCCCTCCGAGAGCTCATTTGTCAAGCCGAAGGATTCCCGAGAGTGGAGAGGAAATATTCCGTGCGCCCATCACACCTCAGAGGGCTCGCTGGCACCTGCCCAACATGCCACAGTGTATAAACCCCACCTCGACCCGGACTAAGAGGCGGTGCGTGATTTATCACATGAGCGTTCCTAAAAGCTCCAGGCTGCGTCCCGGCTTCAGCCCGGGCCACCCGGTGCGCCATCATCCAGGCCACGGGGGTCAAACTGTAGGCAGATGATCCTAATTTGAACTGGCAGATGGAAAATGTTATGTGTCTGCATAAGTAATGGCGCTATTACAGCCCAAGCAGAGGCTGTCGTGGTCAGATATTGCTTTTTTTTCGCTGGCAGATGGATATTTGGAAGGCAGCGCTGCTCGGCGCCCCCTTAGGGAGAGCTGCAGGTGAGGCAGAATTGATTTCTCCTTTTTTTTTTTTTTAAGAGCAGCACCTGCAGGAGGTCACGTTTAAGGTGTCTGATGGAACCTGGCGCACGCTGAAGCGCTCTCTGGGTGGCACCGAGTCTTTCGGCGGTGTCTCTCGGAGCGCAGGATGCGATCAGGGAGACGGGGACCTGCGCTTCAGGCTGATTTTATTCCTCACCTCTTATTGCCTAACGCGCACCTGGCAGCCACTGAGCGCATTTTTATCTTTCAGCAAGAGCTCGTCGTTTGGAAAAAAAGATCCTGTTCACAACCGATTTTTCCAAAAGTGTGAAACTGACAAGAGAAAACTGCAAAAAAAGAGATGAAGAGAAAAAGAACAGAGTTAAATATTTGAACAGCGAGTAAGACAGGAAGAGGAGTGGAGGAGAGAGAGATGGAGGAATGAAAGAAAGAAGGAGGGAGGGAGAGTAAAGAAAGAAGGAGAGACATAGGAGGGGAAAGGGAAAAGAAGTAACGGTGGAAGGAAGGAAAGTGAGAAACAAAGGAGGACATGATGGAATGAGAGAGGAAGGAAGGAAGCAGAGGGGGTAATGAAGGAGCGAGACAAAGGAGAGAAGGCGGTAGAGAGGAAAGAAGGAAGGAAAGAGAGAGAGAGGGAGGAGGGAAGGAAGATGATAAACAAAGGATGGAAGAAAAGAGGGAAGGAAGAGAAGAATCAAGGAATTCCTTTGAGGAAGGAAGAAGCAAGAGGGGAAGGAAGAAGAGAAACAGGAACGAATGAAGGAGAGAAAGGAAACGGAGGGGGTGGGAAGGAGACAGAAGGAGAGAGAGAAGGGAAAGAAAGAAGAGAAAAGAAGGAAGGAGAGGAGGGATGGGGGAAAAGGAGAAAGAAGAAGAAGGAAGGAAGGGAGGAGAGAGAGGAAAGAAGGAAGTTGAGAAACGAAAGAAGGAAGGAAACTGGAGGCAAGGAAGAGAAGAAACAAAGAAGGGAAAGAGGGAAGGAAGGAAGGAAAGAAGAAGCGAGAGTGGGGGAAGGAAGAAGGAAAAAGAAGAAAGGAAGGAAAGGGGGAAAGAAAGGAGAGAAAGGAAACGGGGAGTTTCATGAGTTTCCTCTTGCAGCCTCTCACCTTTAATTCCTCCTCCACCACGCAGCAGCTTCCTTCCCTGTCACGCAGTTTCTTGGCCACTTCCTGCTGTTAGGATTCGGCGCTTGCTAAAGTGTGAAATCCCTTCATAAAGCCGCCGTCTAATTAATGCTGCTGAGAGTAAATAAAGATGAATAGCTTTATGAATGAAAAGACTCGGGCAGTAAATTCATCATACAGTTAAAACGTGTTAAAGTTTATTGGATTCTGCATAGCATCGCTATTCTTTCTGTTCGTTTTACTTTTTAAGTGCTTGATAATCTTAAATAAGGGAGAAACGTAATCAGTGAACGTTTGAGGAGTTTCAAAAAGTCTGGAAATAGGTTTTTTTTTTTTTTTCATGTCTGGAACAAGAAAGCCCCGCCAATCTGGCAACCCAGGTCCTCTCCTGGCCTGCTTTGTGTAAATTATCCAGAAATAAACAATGTCCCTAATTCATCTGATCTATTATAATATCTCTCAGGAGCAGCTTTGAAATTGTCTCTCTCCCCCACCGTTCAATTAAAGCGGGAATTGCTTGTCATATCTACTTCCCTCCCTGTTTAGCGCCGTAATTTTTGATCCTTTGGAGAATTAAAACCAGGAGACGTGATGTACGGCGCTTCACGAAACAATGACGTGGATGGAAAAAAGCGGACCTTAATGAGCTCAAGGAAATGTCTCCTGTCAGCTTAAATGGAGGCGCAGTGGATGTGCTCGGCCACCGAGGGGCACTCTCGTTACACTGCTCGGTTTCAGCTCTAAGACCATGCACTCCGGTTATTACAGACATGAGTATAGATTTGACTAAGGACTGCAGTTCCCACGGTTTTCAGTCCTCGCTTTCTCTCTGGAAGGTAAAGAAAGAACGTAATGTGGTATTTATTACAATTGGACATATTACAATAAATCTGATCAATTTAGTAACCACTGTAATTAATACAATGCTGCGTTTTTTAAAGAGCAGAAGATTAGATGGTCTGTTGGTTCCCGTTTTTGACGAGTTACACCCCGTTACGCCACCTGGCATCAACATTCGTCCCGCGTGATCCAATCGTAAGTGGACAGCGCAAAGTACAGGTGTGAACGGGGTCAAAGATGCACTAGGGTACAGTCTCTCAAACCACATTAGTAGCATGAACGTGAAAACCTCGAACTAATCGACTGCGATGTTGCCCTCGCTGGAAGATGTGTAAGATATGGTGACACTGTAACAGCAGAGACGAAAGCAGCTCCTTTCCATAGCTTTCATAGCACGTTTGGTCATTTTCGGGCATGATGATGAGAATTTTCTATGGAAAAATTTTACTATTTAAACATGATGTTTTCACGTGTGCTGTCTTGTCTGTCACGTGCAGGTTGCGTGTCTGATCCGAGTCCCGACAGAAGTGGTGAAGCAGAGAACTCAGGCCTCTCCCTCTCTCCACACACACCATGTCCTGCTGGCTACTCTGCGTGAGGAGGTGTGTATGCACACACTTGAACACGCACCATACACAAACTGTGGTATAGAGTTCTAGGTAAGTCATGAGGAGGATGAAGAGATATGCGTACACTTCATATATAGACATGTCGACATGCTGCTTTCTTATTTTTTCCTTTTTTCCTTCATATATAAAATGTTCTTGTGTGCAGGGGGTCCGGGGACTCTACAGGGGATATGGCAGTACAGTACTCCGAGAGGTAAGACTGTCCATCCACAAAAACACATAATATCCACTAATATCACACCTAAACTAATATCCACTTCTCACACCTGTCCTGATTTTGTCCCTGTTGACCCTTCATACTCCATTTACACTGACACTTTCCTTATATGGTCAGTGTTTCCTGTTCTGGTTCCCTGTAGTTATGGTAGCGTATTGGTCTCACCTATTTGGTGTTTCTGATTGTTTGTTGTTTTTTTTTTTTTTCCTCTGTATGAGACTTCAAAAATCACTCCAGTCCAGTGCTCAAATGGATGGAGCATTTTTCAAATAATTTTTTTTATGAAGTCTAATCTCTTATTTTTGCCCCTCATCTCATGTTATGTGGGCCAAGAGGTATAATTAGGTGAGAGATCGATACATTTGTGAATGGATTGGTGAACTGGTGGATGGATTGGAAGTTTTGGTGGAAAGATTGGTGGATGGATTAGTTTATTGATGGGAAGATTGGTGGAGTGTTGAATGCATTAGAGATGGATTGATTGGTGGATGGATTGGGGGCTTGGTGGACTGGTGGGTGGATTAGCGGCTTGGTGGATGGATTGGAGGCATTGGTCGCCTGGTGGATGGATTGTAGGCATTGGTGGACTGGTGGATGGATTGGTGGGTGGATTAGCGGCTTGGTGGATGGATTGGAGGCATTGGTAGACTGGTGGATGGATTGGTGGATGGTTTTGTGGACTGGTGGATGGATCAGTGGAATGGTGGATGAATGGATCACCATTGGAATGGATGGAGAGATAGAGGTAGATTATTATTTTAAGTAGCTGAGAATGGAAATACATGCATCATTTGAAAGACCTTGAAATAAAAACAATCTTTAACATATTTGAATGTTATCAATCACAGTTTCTGAAAATGTGTGATGTGATGGTTCCTGAGAGGTTCCCAAATGTTGCATGAGGAAGTTTATATATAGCATTTGCTCAGAAAATCCTGGCCTGGGTGAAAAACTGGACAGAACATTCTAGAAAAACTTTAATTCCTGTTAGCTGGAATAGCAGAGCTTGGCTGCCTATATGATCCTGAGATAATTGACATAATGGGACAGACAACAAACTTCATGAACCTTTATCTGCTCTTCAGATCCCTAATAAACAGCACAGAAGCACACCGATTACTCATTTCAAGGGTTTAATAGTTATCAGTGGCCTTTTAGTGATTAGAAAGTACTAAATCAGAGTTTTGCATCTAGGAGTATTGATTGATTTGCTCATGTGGGAGTTATCCACAGGATGTTTTTTTTGCCCAAGTCTAAGCTCTGTTTTTCCCCGCTCATCTTGTATTAGAAATGTGTCTAATTAATTAGAAATTAGAAAAAGGGAAAAAGGGCGAAAGGTAAAATTAAGCGGCGCATGATGAAGCCTCCCCCTGATATGGATCGCTTGTCCTCGCGCCCTCGGCTGTGCTCACTGGCTCCTTATTTTAATCTTTGATGAATCCTGGTGTGCTGTGTGATAAAGCTTTAATGAATACCGACAGAGAGATACACTCTTTCATTCTCTTTCAGAAGCAAGAGAGAGCTATAAGACTTTGTTGTTCCTTTCTGTCACAGGTTTCAGTAACGAGGATGAAACTTTTGGTCTACATGAAGGTGACACTATTTTGCCTGTGTGTGTCTGCGTGCGTGTGTGAACACTCCCACACCGCCGCATGATCCTGTACCTATTTTCCGCCTCACTTAACCCACAATATTCCATCTGGACATGCCGTTTGGGGCAAGGGACTGCACGGCTGTGTGATTTCTCCGGAGCTTTCAGAATAAATGAATACATTTGGATGGCAGCAGAACGATTTCCCAGCATGCCACAGGCTCCGGAGAGACCCCGTTGGGATCGTCCTGATGATGGACGGGGACGTGTGTCACAGAGCTCATTTGCTTCCTCAGCTTTCGTTATGTACGCCGGGGCTACGGCCCTGTCAGGATAAGTTTGTTTAGTCGGCGCGTCTTTAATTTTAGTAGCTTTCATTTGGTTAATTAGTTGGAGGCTTCAGTCTGCGTCCATGAAGCGGCATTGACTTGGGATGAGTCCGTAGGAAGGAGATATTGGTAGACTGAGATTGCTCATGGTGAGGTGTAAAAGGGCCACATTTATAGGACAAGCTGCTTTAAGTGTTTGTTTTGGTTTGATGATTGTGGGCAGTTTGTTTGTTGTGTGCTATTGTGATGAAGATGAATGGACCATAACTAGGATAGTTATAGTGTTGCCTGTCCACAGCTGGGATAGGTTGATAGATGAAACACTGGTGGGAGAAATTTGTAGATATTTTGATGAATTGATAATGAGATTTATGGGTGGATGGATGGACCACAGCTGGGACAGATGGATGGACAGTTGGATTACTGATAAGTGGAATGTACAGATATGTTGATGGAGTCATGGGCCACAACTGGGATGGATGACTTTGTGGTGGATTAGTGGTTGGATTGACTATGGCTGGGATGGATGGATGGATGGATGGAGCGAGCACAGCATGAATGGATTGATAGATGAATAGCTGGGCTACAGCTGGGATGGATGAATTGGTGGATGGATCAGTGGTTGGATTGACTATGGATGGATGGATGGATGGATGGAGTACAACTTGGATGGATGGATGGATGGAGCACAGCTTGGATGGATGGATGGATGGAGCACAGCTTGGATGGATGGATGGATGGATGGATGGAGGGAGCACAGCTTGGATGGATGGATGGATGGATGGATGGAGCACAGCTTGGATGGATGGATGGAGGGAGCACAGCTTGGATGGATGGATGAATGGACTGATGGATGAATAGCTGGGCTACAGCTGGGATGGATGAATTGGTGGATGGATGGATAGATGTACTAATAGATGGAATAGATCCAGGATGGATGAATAGATTACATATTTATTCAGAATTGGTTTGCTTAGCACAATATTGACACTTTTTAAATGAGGAAAAATATAAAATCTTTGGCCATGGATGGATAGACTGATGAATGGATGGGCTGTAACTAGGATGACTGGACTGATGCGGATAAAGTTGGAATGAATGGGTCGGTCGCTGGACTTCAGCTAGAATGGATGGATGGATGGACTGCAGCTTGGATGGATGGATACACAGAACTTTGTGAAGTAGCCCAGTTCAATGCCAGCTTAATGATGTGAGTATTTTTAAAAAAAGTAGACATTTTTTTGGTAAATGTCAAAAAGGAAAAACATGACTGAGTGATAACGCTGGAGATTGCTATGGTTACCTGAGCGGTTTGCAGCCTTATTTGGTTGAGATTTAGTGGTGCTGCATAAATATTTGCACCCTCACTGTCAGGAGGAGTTTCCGTTCTATACCGTGCCACTAGAGGGCAGAATAAGATCAACACTGAGTGATGATAAGGCTGAGCTGAAAATCCCTCTGGATCAAGAGCATCTTTTAAAAATAAAGCTTTATTTACTCTAATGGGTCAACAGGAGTTGATTCTTGATCGGAATGCTAATTACGGACGAACCGGTGAACTTTTGTTTTCTTTGCTGTTTTCAAAGTGAACTGGTCGAAGCTTTGGGTAAAGGAGAAAACTTTCTTTAGATGTGATGAATCTGAGTGTTAGACAAAGGGAGAGGCGATATCGGAGCTGCAGCGTTCGGGAAAGGCGTCGACGATTAAGAGAAAGTCAGCTTGACCTGATCTCTTCATACCTGTGTGAGTTAGGAAGGCTTTGGCCTGCAGCGCTCTGCTCGAACTGATCAGACGTTAGGATGAGAGAGGGGGTGAGGGAATGAGAGAACGTTGAGGGGAGAGGAGAGGAGAGGAGAGGAGCTGAGCTGGCAGCAGTAACACTTGAAGAATGTTGTTATGAAACACCTCGGCCTGGAGCGCTGATCCTGCCAGAAATGATCCTGAACCACCATCCAAAACCCCACACACTCATAACATGACTCGCTTATGATTACACCACTGGCTTACACAGCACTGCTTCTGACATGTCACATGACTGAGACATGATACTTTGGCTCATCATTCTTTTTTAGTACTACTATATTAAAGTCCATGACCCATTTTAAAGGAGTAGTTTTCATTCAGTCTGTTTCAGTGCCTGGAAATGTAAACAAAAACTCTAACGAAACCTTGACCTTAAATCATCATATGACCAGTAACATATGATTAAATGATCGCATGACCGTTTTAAAGCAGCAGTAAGGAAATGTGGAAGAGCTGATCAACTCTCTAATGGCCGTGGGTGAAACCTATTTCAGGGCCTGAATTATTTCAACAGAAAGGAAAAAGTTGTGAGTGGAGACAATGACTAAGTATTTCTGACCTGTGCTAAAGACTACAAAATTAAAGAAAGCGCCCCTTTGCTTGGTATTTTTAATGGGGAAGAACTCTAGAAAGTGCCCCCAGTTCAGCATATGACATGATGTCAAAATGGCTGCTTGTACCATCGACAGGAAATGAAGTCCAACATCTCCACTTTTAAAGGTAGATATTAAAGTCGTATTCGCTTAAGGTAATATCACTAACATTAGCTGACTAGCTTTTGCTGAAAAGACAGTCTTTCATGGAGGTGTCAATGTCGTCGTCCCCTCCTAACCCCTCCCTTCGTAGCTTGAACACGCAGAGGTCAGTGATGAGTTGTCACTTCTGAATCAAGATAAATGCAGGATAATTGTTCCTGCTCTCTGCATGGAAACGATGACATTACTCTTTTTTCCTGCTAATCAGAAAGACACTAAGCAATCGGTGAGGCCGTGTATATTGCAGAATAACTAGCGAGTGTGAATGGATGCTGAAAACTTTAAGACAAAATGAGTTTTAGAAAAACCCTCACTTTATAGAGGCACTTTTAAATAGCTGGTTTTTGCCACATGAGCTTTTCTAAACCAATATGAGCTAGGGTGAAATTCATTTTCCAGGCATATTGCTGTAAAATCAATAAAGTGGTGAGTAATGTATAAAATATCAGGGTTGTGTTTTTGTATTTGGGTGGCTTGGCTGCAGATCGAGTGTGCTCTTTAAATCAGTCATGTACGTGGGAGTGATGGGTTTCTTTGTAAAGATGGTGATGCAGTTTTATCACCTCTCACCTGGAAACTATTACTTGCACAGAGATGAGTTCCCATCCTCCGTCCCTCGATGGCTAGTTGACCCTCAGGCCAGGTCACCCCGGGGGGGTTAAAGCCCAGTCGAGAGCAATCTGCCTGAATTGCCCCGGTGTTTGTTCACCTGCAGGTTGATTTTTGTGGTAAACAGGTGGAAGAGTGTTTGTGGAAAGCGGACCCTTGATGAGCGTTTCATCTGTTTTGGGTAGCATGGAGAACTACTAACGCCTGATCAACCCAGTCAAGAAAAGCATGCACAGCAGTCACAGACCAAATTTGACTTTCACTATTTGAAATCTAAAAGTTACGAGTGATGTATTGTTTGACAAAGTTGTCCTGAATTAATCAGCCTAGCTGATACGGTTTAAATGTTGCGATTATATTCACATATCAAATTCTCAAATCTGATTGACAGTCTGATCGAAGCCGCGTTTAGGCAATGTGCTCATTCTAACGCATTATTGTTACTGTAAACACTCATTCGCAGGGACTTTTATGGTAAATGTTACACAATCTGTTATGATGTTTACTAAGCATCTATGGAAGGAATTTCCAGCCGTGTGTAACAGTCACATTAGATTTTAACTGTAACTATAAGCAAATGAAAAGTGTCATTCAATAGTAAAGTTCAAAAATTTGAAAAAATGTTTGGTTATTTTCATATAAAAGCAACAGCAAGGGTTTTATTTCTTATATATATATATGATAATGTTGTTTTTTTCCCCCGCCTTATTTTCTTTGAATCCGGGATATAAGAAAACTGGAACTGTTTTGGTGATTTAATGAAAATATCTCCAAGTGTCAAGTACCACAATATAACATTTTCAGCAGTATACGATGGAACGTACACCAGAGTTCAGCACATTTTTCTTTTCCATCCCGAGGCTCTTTCATGGTTTGGTTTGTGTGAACCTTATTGCATTTTTTCTAATTATAAATCAATGTGTTTTCAGTTATATATACTGTATATTTGCTGCACACACACACACACACACAGACTTCTTTTCCAACACCAATATGGTGCACATGTGTCTTTACATTTGTGTGTGTGGTTGCGGTGACCCATCCTTTTCTGTGTTTATCTTCTCTGCTCTGGCTGGTTGACTGGCTGGCAGTATGGCAGACCCCCATGTTTTATTTTTTCTTTCTTTTTTATTTGGTACATGTGTGTTATACGAGTGAAAAGTTTACACCGTGTGTGGAGGCGTGACCGAGTCGGCTTGTCAGGGTCATGAGCATGGAGCTGTGCTACAAAACTAAGCAATGTGCTTCTACATAAACTGTAAACATAAAAAGGGAGCATTGTTTGATGGAAAGGACCATCTATTTAAAAAATATTCAACTTTTTCCAAAAGAACGTGCATTTCCAAGGAAAGTCTACTTTCTCGCTATATTTTCAAACATCACTACATTCCTCGATAATTATACGTCATAAGATGGCATTTTAGCATCAGACATCTTCATTGAGTCAGTCTACAATAAATACCTGACAGATGTGAGCGTTAATAGACGTGACGGCAGGAACGAGCCCTAATACCATCCTGTAATCTACATCCTTGGTCGTCCCGGTCGGTGCTTTGTTCCGTCCGTAGTGAATGATGCGTTCCTCCTAATCATGGTTCTCCTTTAGAGATTTTAATTAATTTAAGGTATGATTTGGCCTAAAGGCTTTCAGACTATAGTTTGATTTTGTGAGGGTGTGACCGTTCAAGATGAACGAGTTGATGGATCCCACAGCAGTCCCCCGCTGTCTTCTACACTGACTTATGTAGTTTCTTCATCTGTCGTTCTGATAACAGATGAGTGTGATTCTTTTAGCAGATTTCATCCATTACTGCATCCAGACATCAGCACAGTCTCTAAATCTGCACCAGGTCGTCAGAGAGACCCAATAACTTTACTATAAATGTCAGCAAAGAAGAGAAATGGATGAAGGAGTGGGTGAAGGAGGAGGATACCGGGGTTGCGTGTGTGTGTGTGTGTGTTTGTGTTTGTGAATAATACCCAGACAACCCTGAGCTTGGTATTTGTTGGTGTTTGTGTGCATATGTAACTGATAACTAAAAAAGAACAATGGAGTGAGCACTAAAGTTTTGCCAAAGTTTAAAGTGGTCAACATGTGTGCATGTGCGAGTGTGAGAATTCCAGGAGTTTGTGTATGTGCGTATCCCTGCGAATTCCGTGAGCACTTTGAGGGGTCGTTTTTGTTGTACTCTCAGCGCTCTCCGAGGGACTAGCTTTGGCAGGTCTGCTGGTGTGTGTTCTGTACAGGATCAGAGCTCTGAGCTCACACTCTTCACTGACCCAGACGTTACACACATAGCTATGCAAGCACATAGCCCGGTTACAGGATGCGCGCGCACACACACACACACTTGCATACATTGGATTTAAACCATGCTGACTGTGTAAGGGCCATATCCAGTTACTCATTCCAGTTAGCCAGTCAGCTTGCAGCTAAAACCTGCAGCATGTACATGCTCTCAGTTCCCTGTTAGCATCTGCTGTCTCAAAAGAAAACAACTTTCTTTGAAGCACTAGATGTTCATTATTGCATTACCGAAAATAAAAGTAAATTACCCTTAGTTACCATTGGTACTGCTACCTTCTACCCTCTCAAGTCAACGCTGTTGCCCTCGAGGTATTTCAGGCCTCATTTATGTATGATTCTACCCCAAATCTTATTTTATGCATTGCCCCATTATCAAGAGGTCCAATTCCTGCCAATGCCACAGCCATCTCGGAACAGGTTCCAAGAAATCTTAATTGCCCCACTTCCTGGCTGGAAGGATGACATTCCTCTTTCCCCTGCCAGTCAGAGCAATAATTCATCTTGCAGAGGAAACGTGCTGCCCTACATCCTGGTGAAGGGGAGAGCCAGTTAGAGGCCAGGTTTTGTCAGTGATTACATTTGCAGAAAATGGCTTGAAAATAGATAAAAACTGGTCGCTTGGCAAAAAATCTCCTTATGATATTGGACCCATAATTGGAGCAATGAATGCATGTGGAGTTGTTGACATTTGAAAGCAATATGGCAAATGTAGAACCACTAAAGCCAACAGTGAAGTGTTTGAAATTTTTTTTAAACAGTAACTGATGGTACTTGTGGTATATAAATGTTAAGGATGTATGCATTAATCCAATTGCCTACTTTTGATACAGCTCACATATCATTTGATATAAAGATAGTGCTTACAGGTGGCTGATTTCACCATGGTACGTTATCTCCGTGTTATTGCTTGTGCAACTTCTGTTTTGGTAAAAAGACTGACAAAATGACCTTGAATGGAATGCATCTCGGAAGGAAAAATTACAGACTTTCCACCATTCGGGGCAACGCACCTACGCAAGTATTTGAGTGAGTAATTATGTGTTAAGTTTCCAATGATGGTGTCATAAATGCTTGATTTTCACACCTCCGCACCTTGGATGAAATAAGGACTTGCTTTCTGATGCCACCACAATGTGGGCTTGGAGAAAGGATGTAAGCGTTACTGTGCCAATCGGGACAGGACCCAAGACGAGACAACTTTATGGGCTCAAAAAGCACCTTTAAACAACAAAAGCAACCTAGGGTTAGCACCTAAAAAGCAACTTTAAACCAACCACAATTTGTCAAACCCAATTCTGTACAGTGAGTAGATTTCATTCAAGACGAAAAAAATGTAGTTCCTTGTATGCAGCGAATATGCAAGATGTTACTGACTGACCTCAGATCAGATGTCCAGACTGTAAACAGCAGTGCCGTCTGGGTCGTGAGGACAGAGCTATAATTCATTCCCATGGCCCGGTGACGTGCACTACAAAGACGGACTTTTTGCCAAGTCTCAGGCCGCTCAATGACTCTGTTGATTGTTGTTTTGTTTTCCCTTTTTTTCTGTTTGTCTTGGCTTGCGGACGGGAGCCCTCAGCACGACCCTCACTTTGAGGCTTCGGTGTTCTCCTGTGCAGATTATGTCATGAGCTACAAACCAAACATGAATTCGACGTTATAAACCACGAGTGAGCCCAAATTTCCCATTCTGGCCACAGCCGAGGTCACGCATCTCTGCTAAGAAGATTGTGTTCTAGATAAAGCGCCAATGTTGCAAAGTCATGTTTTTTCTCCGTTTTCCTCTGATTGTACCGGAATGGTTCGGAATGATAGACCTTGCGGTTCCTAATTAGCAACCCTTGCAAAGTCGCAGTGCTTTTGCTTCCCACAATTTTCTGCATGTTTGCCGCAGTTGGAGCACGAAAGCTGCCCAACTCACCCCCCAGCATGTGTTTCTAATAAGGGAGAAACTCAGAGAGAGAGAAGCAGAAGAACAGAAAGGGAGAGAAAGTAACAGAAGTGGTTGGAGGTGGGGGTGGTGGTGTCTCGGCTGCCTCGCAGACCTGTGACCTGAACAGGAATTTGCCTCCAAGGAGAAACAGCATCTCTGTGCTAAACACACGCAGTGCGTTTGACGTTGCTCTAAATGTGTATTTTTACATAAGATGACAAAAGAGCCTCTGTACAAGTTATATTTGTTGATGTTTACAGAGCTTTTCTTCACTGGACAGTACAGTACTGCAGTACAGTCACAGATCCATGATCTCACATACTGCTGTAACAAAGTGCTATATTTGGCTGCCCTTCTTGCCATGGTACCAAGAATACTAGTGGGGGTGGTGGGTAGTGGTGGCTCAACCGTTATGGTTGGGGGTTTCAATTCCCAGCACCACCAAGCTGCCACTTTTGGTCCCTTGATGAAGGCACTTAACCCTCTAAGAAGCTGGGATATGCAAAGAAAAGAATTGCAATGTGTTGTAATGTATTTGTGACAAATAAACAAAATTTCTCTTTTTCTACCAAACAGAAAGTTTGGAAAGAACAACAAATTATTGTCCAAATGATAAGTGTTTTGGAATAGTCATTAGAGTCAGACTACCTCCATTTTCTCACTATACCATGCAATGAGGTAGTATGATTGAAAACCCTGCAGGCTTCATCTGGTTGGTTGCTAGTGGTCCAGCAGTTAGGCAAACCATTCCACGTTGCTTGGGGAAATTATGCTATGACCACGATCTCCAGACAACCATTTCTTCCTTTACAGGTGCCAGGTGAACGGATATGAATAGTTCTACACTCGTATTAGTAACTCCGACTAGCTGTATATACTTTAGAACACTTAATAGAACTGTCCCTTTCAGGGTACAAGGCTTGCTGGCATGGTACCATCAAGGGTACACCCTTTAGCATATATCTTTCTCCTATGAAAGTGAAAATCATGTAAGGGTTAAAGCTCGTTTTAGAACCAAGGATATTCCCGAATATGGAGCAACTTGCACAGAAGCATTGCAGCATTAACTACAGTCAATCCCTATGATTTGTTCCACCTCATACCAAGGAATTTGCTAAATCGGGCCCATGGAAGCGATAGGAAAAGGGAGATACACAGAATGTACGTTCTCATTCACCATGAAATATTTCTAAACATGAACCTTCTGTGTAATAAATTTCGCAGAACAAATTGGCAATTTCCTCCAACTGGCAGAGGACAAAGTTAGCTATTGTGTTAGAAGAGAAGCACACAGAAGCGCTAAGATTTGTTGCAGCATGTCACAGCCTGAGGAGCTGTGAAGAAGTAAAGGACTTGAGTGAGTCATCTCAAATAGACTCTCTTATATAGGGAAGACAGAACTGTCAGTGATGTCAGGCAAATTGTTAAAAGGGGAAAAAAGTGATTCCAGTTGCCAGAGACCACAATCCATAACGCCACACCGTGTCTTAAATATTTGCTGAAAATTTCCTTTATTTGAAGCTCTGATTTTACCTGTCAATCTGCACCTTACGTATGGTCATGAGCTATGGGTTGTGACTGAAAAGATAAGGAAATGGAAATGGGGTTTGCCTACAGGGTCTCTAAGCTTACCCTCCACGAGGAGCTTGGCAATCCTGGGAGAGCCTGACGGTAGAGTTGCAGCTTCTCAGAAACAACAACGGGCTAATTGGGGTGGTTTGGACTGTTTACAGGGATTCCCCAGATCAGTTACCGCAAGACGGACATCCCAATATACGGAGACCCTGAGGTCCTGCTTGTGGCTTGGGAATGTCTGGGTATTCTCCAGGTGAGGCTGGAATCTGTGGTCAGGGATAGAGAAGTCTGGGCAGACCTTCTCAGCCCGCTGCCACCGCGATCTTGATCCAGAACTCCAATCTCTATTGCATGTTTTATGTTTGGTGGAATTGTCATCATGTGGTTGCTTGCTTTGGCAAGAAAAAAGCCCAAGCCAAAAAGCGAAGGTTGAATTGACTTGTGAATTGAGAACGAGAATCCATTGGGATGATGTCTCGAGAAAGGAGATAATTTGTAAGAGGTGTGTGTTCATGTGAGGGATCGGTTGTCCCATGAAATAGCGACAGGTTTATAAAAAGGAGTGTGAGGTTAACCTCTAATTACAGGGTGAAGCTCTCCGCCCCACACTTCACTGAGATTTATTTCTCTTACTTTCTCTCTCGCATTCTATCTTCTGCTCTTTCTATCTAAAGTCAGCATTGTTTATCTTTTGCCTTTACGGTTTTGGGTTCTCTCTCTTTCTCTCTCTCTCTCTCTCTCTCTCTGTCTGTGGTGATTCCCTCTTACCCCTCGCGGCTGTGTACATAGCTTTGGTGCCCCTTGTCAATATCTGAGCCAGAGAATTAAGTCTTCTCATAATGTGGCCTAGTGGAGTAATTGCTGCAAATAGTACTTAATGCATTCGCTTCATCTTGACATGCAAGCTCAATTATCTTCCATTATCTTAACCGCCTGGCACTCGCACCTCGCCGTCTAATTACAAGTGTGTTCAGTGGAGCACATCACTAAAGGCACTTTAGTTACCACAACATGCAGCAAGCGCTACTCTGAATTAAACTCACGGGTCACGTTACACAGTACATTACGCACTAACACCCGATCGAATTAACCACTTACAGCCAGCTGTGTTCGGGTTTTGTAAGGTTTTTTGTTCAAATTCCAATGTCGTATAGATTGATCGATCGAGGTATTTAACCATTTTAAGAACAATTTCCTGAAAATATCAGTGTTTTCTGATAAATAAGCTGATGAATAGTAATTACAGAGTGGCCTCAGGTCAGACGTCCAGACCATAAACGGTCGGGCCGTCTGGGTCGTGAGGACAGAGCTATAATTCATTCCCAGGGCCTGGTGACACGCACTACAAAGACGGATGCTTTTCCAAGTCGCAGGCCGCTCAATAGTTCTGTTGATTGTTGTTCTGTTTTCCTTCCTTTTTGCTCCTGATTGTCTTGGCTGGCTGATGGAGCTCTCTGCTCAACCCTCACTTTGAGGTCTCGGTGTCTGCCTGTGCAGAGTATGTCATGAGCTACAACACAAACAGACACACGTTTGTGCACTAGCCTTTCCTCTGGACAGATATTATTGGGATAATTCTTGATATGGCAGTGTATGGGGCTGCGATATGAGTGCATCAGGTGCTGCTGGGATTTTAAAATGTCTAAATATAGCAATAATGGAAACAAATAGCCAGCCAATAGCGGTGCTGTGATCCCAAACAGTGACTTTCTCTTCTCGTCTCTTCTCTTCTCTAGCACACCCTTTCTTTCTCCTCAACAGCCTACATTCTCTTAGCTTCTCTTTCCTCACATCTCTCTTTTTCCTGCTGTCATGTCGTCTTCGTCGTCTTCTTCATTTCCTCCTAATTCTCTCTCTCCTTTATCTCTCTAACTCGTCTCCATTTGTCCTCTGCACACCTTCCCCCTCCTCCTTAGCATCACTTCTCTCGCTCATTATTCTCCTCTTCTCTCATGATGCTATCCATCTTCACACGGCTGTCAGCACTAATTGCAAAGGCATCATGGGGTCAGAGGGGTGGCTTATAAATTTTATAAATCAGTCGCAGAAAAGATTCTCTCATTACTTCACGCTCGCTGGGGCAGATTGCCTCACACAAGGGCACTCCCATGCCTCGAGTGTAATGTGTGTGTGTGTGTGTGCACGTGTGCATACGTCTGTCTCACCTATGGGTGAGTCGGGGTGTGTATGTTCTGGTATTTTCTGGGCTGCATTTCCAGAGCGAGCAGGATTAAACATGGCGAGCATGTGCAGCAGCGTCTCGGCGCAACAGGAGCGCCGCCGCGTCAGCCTCGGCCCGGAAATCCCCATATGGTGCAAATATTATGGGACGTTTCTGGGAAGTGTATCGCTCACACGGATGGAATTGCACTCTTGAATGTTTGCCAAGGTGCTGATTTTGAACAGCCCCTGCCTCCTCCTCCAAAACACACACACACACACACACACACACTCTCGCACACTTCTCATTCTCTCTCACTGATTCTCAGAGCATGTATTAATCTCTTCGGAGTGTTTTTGCCCCTCCAAGACAAGACGGGAATGGAGCACTGGCTATTAGAAACATTCCGGATCTCCAGGCCAAGCTCAGCTTGTTTAAACACAGTGTGTGTGCGTGTGTGTGCGTGTGTGTGCGTGTGTGTGTGTGTGTGTGTGTGTGTGCGTGCGCACTGCATGGCAGCTCTGTCAGGTGGAATTCTTCAGAAAGTACGTGCCTGTCAAGGTCATATTGAATATGTCAGAAAACTCGAATCCATCTCCTTTGTCAGGCTTGGCACTGCCTTCTTGCTGGGAAGTGATGTGTATGTGTTTCTTGCCAGGTGTGTGTGTGTGCATGCGTGTGTGTGTGTGTGGATCTGTTTTCTGTAAGAGTGTGCAAGTTTTATGGATGTCAGGAGGCCTGTAACACCACACAGTCTTTCCCTCTCATTCTTTTTCCTTTCTCTTTTTACCTTTTGTTTTGTTGTTTTCATTTATTATGTTTTATGATCGAGGCTGTCAGTCTGTGGTGTGTGTGCGTGTGTGCGTGCGTGTGTGCGTGTGTGCGTGCGTGCGTGCGTGCGTGCGTGTGTGTGCGTGTGAGAGAGAGAGTGTTTAGCCAAAATGCTGTGAAGAAAAAGCTGTAATACCGATCAGTGCTTCGGTGTTAACATGTTTAATAACCTGTAATGAAAGAACAGAAGAAATAATGCAGAATGAAACAGAAATACATACAAATTATACTAAGTGTAACCCGGCGTACGGCTCTGGATGTTACTCACGTTACAGGTTTATATCAATGCACTACTCTTTCGTTATTGTTTCTATGGTAACAAGCCACACAGGGACTTTCACGGTGAGGAGAGATTTATGTAACATTTGCAGGAGTCTCCAGTGTCGGCACTTTGTAACGGTCAGGTAAAGTCGTAACTTTCAGTTTTCCAACATGGATAAGGATGGCCGATTTGTGTTTTCTGGTTTCTCTGTAAGAAGATAGGCTGGCGAGGGAGTGACTGTTTATATCAGCTGTAATGTAATCGAAAAACAGGACTGAACTCGTCAACATAAAACAAATTTGTGAAAATAAAACACTTCAGGGTGTGCAGTATAGAAAAATAATCACATAATAAAAATTCTGCTTCACGTTTGGCCAACCTGTCGTCGATTATTTTCCCACAACGGCACACCAACACATTCTCTATTACTTATTTATTAGGTACAACGCTTAGGCTGCATCCACACTAATACGTTTTAGTTTTAAAATGCTTTTTGCTTGAAAACCTTTTAGTGTGGACGTCCAGAAACGTAGACTTTTGGAAACGTTGTTGTGAAGACCCACGTTTGCCTCCTGATTGGGTCTTATCAGTCATAGCATATCCTTCCCTGATTCATGCTGCTATCACGTGATTCTTTTCAGGAAGAAGACAAATGGCACTGAAGTAGTATTAGTTTTAAAACCCCACTGTTAAACTAAAACATATTACTGTGGAAGAAGCCTTTTTCAGAGTGCTTGAGTTACATAAAAGTGACTTTTGAGGCAACAGACATATTAAGGCTGATCATTTCTCTGCAATGAGAAGAAATAAATTAGAGCATTTTATATTTACTATTCCTTCGTCCACGGTGAGCTCGGACATCGAGCGGTTTTACTCACATTCTATAAGAAGATCTCTTTCTGATGGACGTTTTAGGGAGCAGAGGCGCAAACGTGTTTCATTTGATTTCCATCTTTCGTCATTTGGCAGATTCAGACTGTGCTCACTATTTTATTGATTTGGTTGGCAGGTTTTAATGATTTTATAGGACTTTTATTTTGATGTTTGAGTTGAGTACTGAGCTGTCAGGGAGTTTGTTTAATTGCACATGGCTCTGCCTCTTTTTTTTTTTGTTGTTGTTGTTGATTTTCATTGAGGTTTATGTCTTAAAAGCCTCATTCTGTACACACACTACATAGTTCTTACTGGAAATGTCTTATCTTTAACCCTTCTGGAAATTCTTTCATGAGACTGAAGGTGTTTCAGATTGATCTGTGTGTCCAGTGTTGTATGATGATTTAAGGATTTAGCAAGTTTCTATTGTGCTCTAATTTAAACATTATCCTACTCACACCAAAAGCTATAATTAAGGTTTTAAGGTACAAAGGCTTGTCATGAAGACAGAGCCCTCAAGGATGTGTCTTTTGTGCACGAATTGAGAAAGCACTGAATGTAGAGGCCTTACGGCTTCTTTGTGCTGTTTATCTGGGAAACCTTTTAAAGGTTTTATGAAAAAGCCTGCAACAGAGTGGCTTTTATTACTATTATTATTATTATCATTATTATTATTGAAGTTAATAATAATAATAGTATTTATGTATTAATTTATTTGAAGACTTTGTTTATTTATTT
>JAQMYM010000016.1:15972082-16003537 GCA_030014255.1 Parauchenoglanis ngamensis
AAACAGTTTTTGAGTTCTGCTTGGTTTCTCTGAAATGGGAAAAGCTTTAGTTCTCACACTCAGACGCACACGCACACACACACACACACACACACACACACACACAGATTAAAGACTGACCTATGTTTAGTACGAGGCTGTGTGTTACAGAAATGACACAACAGGAGATATGCTTTACTAACACACTATGTACTGACCTCAGTTCTGTTTCTCTTCTGCTTTTAATGAGTTAATTTGGGGTGTGTGTGTGTGTGTGTGTTTTGGGGGAGGGTTCTCCATCCTGATTACTTTCTCAAATCTGAAGCCAGCAGCTGTAACAGCCTGATGTTTACCGTGAAAGAGAGCAGAATTAGATTATCTTTCCAATAAATTCCACAAAGCTCTTGACTACAGCTGTGTGCGACCACATGAGTACACACACACACACACACACACACACACACACACACACACACTGTCGCTTTGTAATATTAATACTTTGAAATGTATATTATGCAACACAAAAGCGTAAATGTGCTTGGTTGTGAAAAATGCGTTGGGGGAAATCTGAGGCACAAAGCCAAAAAACGGAGCTTTATTTATTTACTTACTTATTTGTTTATTTGGTGAAAGATGGAATGAGTTCTGGGAAACATGTTACACAAAGAACAAAGGTGTCTATCTATCTATCTGTTTATCTGTTTATTTATTTATCGGCTGCGGAAACTGCGAAATGAAACATGTTACGAATCGCAAGAACACGAACCTTTCTCTGTTTGTTTGTTTGTTTGTTTACTCTGTTTATCGAGTGCTGAAATTGCCATATATATTGTGCAATGTAAAAAAAAAAAAAGAAAAAAAGGGGAAATTTATTTATTTAATTAGGTAATGGGTGTTGATATTGCTCAGTAGACACTGGGGAATAAGCGACGCAAGTAAACGGATTATTTATTTCCATCCATCCATCCGTTTATCTATCTATCTATTTATTTGTCTGTCTAATTATCTGTTTATCTATTTTTCATTTCATTTCGCTCAATATTGATTATTGTTTGCGTAGAGAAGTGATATGACTTTTAAAAAAAAATAAAATAAAAAAATGTGTGTGTGTATGCACGTATTCAGTACATACTGTACTCTCATGACGTGTTTCTTATGTGATTTTTTTTTTTCTGTTTCAGATCCCTTTCTCTTTAGTGCAGTTTCCTCTCTGGGAGTATTTAAAGGTATGTCTCTCTCTCTCTAATCTGTCTGTCTCTCTTTCCTTTTTCCTTTATCTGTCTCCTGGTTGTCTTAGTCACCTACTCCTGCTCTAATTGCCTTACGTAATTTGTCCCATAATGAAAAAAATGCCCGGTTTATAGCCAGTCACGTTGAATGCGTTCAGATGGAGTTTAAACTTTTCTCCTCAGTGAATCAGTGGATGACGACGAAGCTGCGATTAAACGCACTCATCATAGGTCACGAGCTCCCGACTCTGTGTCCTCGTGTCTGTCTCTGTCTCTCTCTTACACACACCTCCATCGTCTGGCCCTAACCACGGTGAAGCCGTTTCTCTTTGAAAAGGCCAGCATTCAGGAGGATGACATCACGTCTCCGGGCCCAGAGCTCAAAATTCCATTAGCGCTTTTGGCCTCGTGGCCGATGAACGACAGGAGAGAAGAGAAGAAGAGAGGTGAGGAGGAGAGTGTGACTGTAAAAGCCTACGCAGCACCAAACCACCTGCTGGACTGTTAAATGCAGGACACACTGACTCACACACACCCAGGGTTCGTGAGGAGAGAGATGAAGAGAGACGGAACCAGATCAAAGATTTGAGGCTATAGATAGACAGAGAAATCGATATAAATAAAAGGTTATTTCATTAAAGAAACATTTTCTAAAAGAGAAAAAAATAACGAGATGAGTACTCTGTCACAGATCATTTAAAAAATATATATATATATATTTTTATTCTAAAGCGAGTTGAAATGGGGAGAATTCGGCTGTAAGGTTTTTTAAAAGCGGAACAAAAACTCTGAACTTGCACTTTTTAAATGCTTTTAATATCGATTTTTACTGCCTTTAAATGCTTTTAAAAGTAGGACGAGGGAGATATTGATATGCATTTGATATTAATAGCCACTTAACACCGAGAACTTAAAGAATTTTTCATTTAAAGGTTTTTAAAAGATTTTGGCCTTTTTTTTACATTCTAATAAGGAATTTGAAGTTGAAAGTAGGACATATTAAAATCCAGGATAATCGGGGTAAAAACAAAGAATTGCATAATTTTTTCATTCTTTAAAGCGCGAGAAAAGCAGATTTTGAATTTGATGCCATTTTAAAAATAGGAAAGAGCGAAATGTTTTGACTTTTAGTTAGCAAGAAAATTCACTGGACAAGGGGGGAAAAATGACTTTCACTTTAAAATCGTTTAAGGGGGAGAAAAGGAGAAGGCTGACTTTAAAGAATAGAGAGACTTTAACTTTCGCCTGTATTTGTATAAAAGGTTAAAGTGGCTCTGAATAACAGTAATCACCATCAACAGCTGTTTCACTGATGGATACCAGGCTTTCGTTCTCACACACACACACACACACACACACACACACACACACACACACACACAATTAATGAGTATAGAGATGAGTATAGAGAGAGAGAGGGAGAGAGAGAGGACGCTCTACAGGACAATAGTGTTCACAGCTGGAGCTAAGCGTGGAGTGTGAAATGTTCGCCCCCTCAAACGAAATAAGACGTGCCATTCATTGGACTCCCTTTGACACGTTTTCAAAGACATTCCCTCATTCTTTCCCGACCATCTGTGCAGAGCAGCTAGCCGAATATCAGAGCTTTAATGCTATTTCTCTCCCTCTCTTCCGCCTTTTCTCTCATCATGGCCTTAAAAAGCATAGATGAAGCTCATGACACAGCAGTACAGAAAGCCAGTGAGAACATCAGAGCTGCTTTTGTTTTCACTCTTTTGAAGTTTGTCTAAAAAGTGAGATTTGAAAAACTTTCTTTGGTGATTAGAAAGGCTTTTTTTGTGGACTGATTTGGGATCGCACTGTGTGTACGTGTGAATGTGTGTGTATTCAGCTGGGTGACCGGTGTCTCACCAAACACATCACTATCCTCCCCGCTAGTGCATGAAGTGTGAGAAACTCCCGCTGTCGCACTGGTGCTGTACCGTCGAAAAGTTGTACCATAAACGTAAAAAAAAAAAAAAAAAAGTCAGCTGTTTCTCAACAATCATATTTGGGTGTAAAACCAAAAGTATTCACTTCCAGACCTTTCCAGAACAGGCTTAAGCACATGGCCAGTTGTGTGTGTGAAGGGTGGGACTTCTTGTTAGAAGTGAACCTCTTCTACAGTGTCCCATTGCATTTGATTTAATATCAAAAAGGTTTTCCACCAAGAACTCTACGAAGGCGTGAATTTTCGTATACCTATAGACACCCTGTCTTTTCTTCTTTCTTCCTGTTTTTCCCCCCTCCCTCTCGTCTCTGTCTTCATGGGAAAACGAGGAGATGACCTCAGCGTTCTGGATGTAAAGATGGCTTCTCTGTCTGGTTCCCATCGTCCAAGCGAGCCCATGGGCTTTGAGTTTTGCATGATTTTTCTGCATGTATTAGCTGTAGTAATCCTCGATCACTCTCTCTCTCGCTGTCTCTCTGTAGACTCTGTGGCGGAGGAGGCAGGGGGAACGGCTGGACTCTTGGCAATCTGCAGTGTGTGGAGCTGTTGCAGGTGTGTGGGATTAGCCTCATCTCAGAGAGAGAGAGAGAGAAAGAGGGAGAGAGAGGGAGGGAGAGGGTGAAGCGGCTAAGCCAAGGTCAGGAGGCAGAAACTTCACCCAGATTCATTCCTTATGAATTCCACATAGGTCATGATGACAAAAAGCACCTAGACATTGGGAAAATGGGGATAAATAGAGAGGGAGGAGCCATGATAGACACAGACAGAGAGAGAGAGAGAGAGAGAGAGAATGGAAATGATCTGAACATTTCACCCAGAGGAGAAAGAGCATGGCTGCTTGCCACTCCACCTGGAGTTTGAGTCTGGCTTGGGAACTCTCTCTCTATCTCTTTCTCTCTGTGTGTGTGTGTGTGTGTGTGTGTGTGTGTGTGTGTGTGTACGCTACATCCTCTGTGTTGTCCTTGACCACTTGAACGAACAATCCTGTTTCACTACCCCAGCTGAAGAAAAAGAGGAAAGAAGCCTGAAAGATATAAGCCATCTGCTCCAGTATGGGAATGTACAGCATAGGAAGTATAATTAACCGTCCATCTGCACGCACATGACACACGTGTGTGAATGTTTGTGTATGTGTTCCTAAATATGTTTAAGTCGGCAGAAGTTCAGCAGAGTGGCTGATTTATTTATTTATTTATTTATTGGCGGGGGGTGGTGGGTCGGGTCTGTAGCTATGCTGACTGTATTTATAAGTGGTAGTCGTATACATACAGCATGTATTTAATGGTACTTATACAATTACTTAATCAACTCACATGTGCGTCTCGTTTCGTCTAGGCGGGGTAGCGGCGTTTATAACGACCCCTTTGGATGTCGCCAAGACGAGGATAATGCTCGCTAAGGTAAGAGTATAGTGAATAGAAAATTATTAAATGACAGGAGTGGCCTGGTTGTTGGTCCCGGATGGGTTGGTTTGATTGTTTCAGAAACTGCTGAACTACTTAACTTTGTGAAAAACAAAAAAGCAGCAGTTCTGCCTTCGGAAACGCTTCGTTGGTGCGAGGAGAATGGCCAGACTGGATCGAGCTGACGGGAAGTCTACAGTAACTCAGATTACCACACTTTACATCCGTGTTGAGCAGAAAAGCATCTCAGGACACACAAAACATTGAACCTCCGTTTGGCTACTGCAGCAAATGGGCAGTATAGAGAGAACATAAAAACACAGTGTCAGAATAAATAAATAAAAAAAACACTGGCAATGTAACAATACAGCTTAATATTATTTATGCAGCATGAGGTAAGAGTTAAACATTAATAATGCTAGCTGAAGTGAGTGTAGTGCCCATGCTCTGAGCACTAAATTATGAATATGATGGTTGTTTACGTGTCCTGTCTGCTAATGTCTCACAGACAGGGAGAAAGGTGAACAAACAAAAATCCCTAATGTAGGCAAACCATGAACAGATGCTCAGCGTAAAAGAAGCAGCGCGAGACAGAAAAGAACTCTGGATTAGCAAGGACTGGAGTGACGCACACATTTCATTTCGCTCTTTCCTGTGCTGTTGAGACTGAAAGCAGACAGAGCTTTGTGTATTCATGGCTGATATGCCTTCAGCCTGTAGATGTCAGAGCACATTGAGGCCTACACTCACCAAAACTTGCACTCTACTCGAGGCTTAGGAGGCCTCGCGTGCAGTTTTACATTGACGCTGTCCTTACACACCGTAAACACCGGACTCAACTCGTTATCTAAATTTCAGGAACTGAAGACTTTTAGAGGAGGGGAAATTAAAAATGTAGGTTAGTAAATTTCCAGGATCGGGATTACAGAATGTAGAAATTTGGTGCTTTGTTTTTTTTTTTTTTTTTTTTTTTAAGAAGAGCAGCGGACCTAAAATTGGTCCCTGAGGTACACCTATATACTAATATGAATAAAACTGGATTTCTTCATGCAATCTGACTAAAACCTCTGCCTATAAATCAGAAGTGTTCAAACTTTTCTGCACAAGGCTTACGTAACAGATTTTTTAAAACCATTTAAAATCAATTCTGTTGTTTGTTTTTTTTTCTCTTTTGGCTAAAAACCATAATGGACCACTTTTGACCAAATACGGTAAACTATTAAGTATGTACATATTTATTGTCTACTAAGTCAAACGTACATTGACAGATTTTATTTCACATTAATTAACTAAAAACATTGTCCATTTACCCTGACAGAAAGTAAGTGTGCCAGTGTATCATTTTAAACGGGAAATTCACGACGCCAGCTAAGGAAGTACTGAACTGAGATGGGGGGAAAAGGGGGCGGGTCTTCCGGGGTGTCGGAGTTCAAACCATCTATGCAACTGTCAGTCATTTGTATGTCGATTGGCTCATCTGTCATTTTATCTTCCAGCGTGATCTGATGTTAAAATGTTCAGCTCCTATGCAAAATGCATAAAGCTTGGTAGATCTGATATTAATTTTTTTGGTATTTTCCATCTTACCCCTCACCTGTTCTCCCTGTAATTGCACCCCACAGATTGCATACCTGTGCTATAAATGATGTGACTTGTGAACAATGAATCTACTTCATGTTCTGTAAAGATTTGGAAAGAATAAAAAAATATATTTATCAGGTGGTTTCTAAGAAATACTGTGCCGTGTTTGTGCACGCAACATTATCGGTCACTATTTGTTCCGTCGCGTTGCACCTGTGTCTCATCACGGTGCATAATGACCGAATGGAGTGTGAAAAGGAGGAAACGAAGGTGCTGGGTCTGGCCGTTCTCCTCCTGTTTACCCTCTTAGCTGGAATTCCTCACCAGTGCTAATGAAAGAGGCTTCTTGTGCTGGAGCGAGCCTGGCGGAGTGTGTTTATGTGCAAGAGAGCACGAAGCATAGATCATACATGCTCTCTCGCTGTCTTTCTTTCACAGGCTGGTACTTCCACGGCCAGTGGAAACATCCCTCTGGTTCTGTACGAGGTGTGGAAGTGTCGAGGTGTGTTTGGGTGAGTACGAGCCACGCATACACAACTGCCAAGATAGGCACTTAAATTGCCGGCTAAACTGAGCATGACTGTCCAGCGACAACGATTCATTCATTCACTTTCTCATATTTATTCAATAATTTGTTGCCCTGCTCTCCTGTTAAGAGGCTGCGGACAGTAAGGCATTAGCAACTACATTTCCAGTAGATATGTGTGTGAAAATAAAATGTCCCTGCTGGCTTCCATCTAAACCGCTCTAAACCATTGAAAATGAGAACCTGCACTCTACATTACATTTTTTTTCTCTTCTTTTGTCTGTTTCGTTCCTTTGTCCTTGATTTAATCTATAGTCGAGGGAGGTGACGAGTCAAAGATGAAAGAATTTCGAACATTTTTTCCTGTGATACTGATATAAACACACGCTCTGGAAAAACTTTGAACAGCGAGCGTGCAGCGGTAGAGGGAAAGTGGCTTAGACGGATACTCAGTGGAAGAGTGCAGGCCCTCCTGCAGCTGAGTGCCTTGTACAAATTGACCAGCTTCAAAGCTGTAATTATGGTAATGGCTCCATTTGCAGTCGAGTCAAGCCAGAAAGTGCTTCCATATGTTTAGCCCCGCCCCCTAGGACTCTAGGTTGAGCCCCTGACTGCACCAGAACAGTCACACTCGAGGACTGCACACTGCATAGACTCCCTGGTATTTTCCCAGGATTTGGAAGGTTTTGCCATTGCTATTACTCAGTCTGCTACTCTCGGCGTTAGGCTGGGATGACCTAGCAATACACGCAATACAAATCAAATTTTCATCTATCTTGCAGTATTAAAATCTTTGCTGTGTTGTGAATGAGGTTTGTATCATGCACTGCACTAGGGCACCATATGTTTGAGTACCCGTAATTGTCAAAAGATTTGCCAGATGATCTCTTAAACACGTCAAAAAGAATACACCTAGAGTCCACAAGTCGATGCAGTGGCGACGTTTTACAATATAGCGTTCAGTGGGCGGTCGATGCTAAGTGTAATTACAGTGCAACTGTTTAGAAGGCGTCTCTTCTGTATCATTTATCACATCTGAGAAAAACGTTGATGTTCCTGATGGTTTTTGACATAGAACTGGAAGATATGGAATTTAAAGTCGGCAATTTCCATGTTTTGTTGAAAAATATGGATAATCTGTTGTCAAAGTAAGAACCAAGACTCTAAAGCTCTGGAAAGAAAGTCTTGAAGCAGTCTGAGTAATAGGAAAGAAATCTATGATAGCCATACACTAGGTAGATAAACTGTGCTTTCATGACTTTCATGACCACACACTCTGAGAAATAAAGGTACCAAGCTTTAGTTATCCATGTTGCCAGTGTGGAACCATCAAGGGTACATCTTTTCTCACTTTAGTATGTATCTTTTGGGAAGATGTCAGTGTACCCTTGATGGTATAACCCAAGCAAGAATTTAAAAAATCTGTTTGCTGCCTTTATTTCAGAGAGTCCTAGACTGAATTTCTGCTTCTTGACCAGGTTTTTGTTCCATTAGAGCTGAGTAGGATATTCAGCTTTAAGCTTCCTTTTACGACAATAACGTCTACAATTTCAACTAAGAAATGTCTGAATCCATCTTGTCTCAAGCCTTAGTCATGGCTCAGATCAGGTCCAAGCCTCTATGGGAAATGCTGTATAGTTATACAGTCATTAATACAGGTCCTGATTAGATATGCCAACTCATAACTGGATGCGATGACGTTGGTTTGAATCAGTGAACAGGTGCAGGAAATGTGAAAGTCGAGAACTCTGACTCACTTGACCTACTGCCAAGGAGCACGGAAACCAAATGAAAGGGCATGTCTAATAGAATGTAGAATTAAACATTTAAGAGTTCCTCAAAATGACTGGCTGGTCATATGTTCCATAAAATCCAGCATGACGTCATGGTCTTTCACTTGACATGAGGTTTGAGTCAAGGGCTCTTTTGCTGTCATCTCGGGCTACTTGGAATCCGTGTCTTTCCACTTGGTGGGAGGTTTTCACATGCTATCTGCCCTCGTGGTATTAGCTTGAGGTAAAGTTTCCAAAGGGCTTTTATAGTTTCCAGTTTACCACCATAAGCTCAAAAGGCAAGTCGTGTCCTACACAGCTCGTAACCCCCAACACATATACCCCCTTACTTATTTATTCTTATATGTTACTGTTTGCTAATAAGCCAACGCAAGCACATTCAAGGCCTTGCAAACACATGATCTGTGAGAGAGGCATGCAGGATTCCGCAAATGGCTGGAATAGTTGAGAGATAGCTGCCATGCTTGGCACCTTGTACAGCTTTGCAGTTGACAAAACTGATGTATTAGTGGGCACGTCAGGGTCACTCATGACCCTCGTTCTAAATCGAGGCTCATAAACTGCCTCGTGGTCTGCGTTCTGACCTCACTCATCCCCCAACAGGTGTTTCCAACTCTCGGGCCCAAAGCACACATTTTCAGTCAGGCTCGAGGATGAGGTATGAATCCTGTGAAAAAGATCTGAAAAAGGTTAAATATACAGAGATAAAGAGAGACAGGCGAGAATAAAGAGGAGGAGAAGGACAGTAAGTGTCGGAGAGAGAGAGAGAGAGTGAGAGAGAGGCGGGGGCGGCTGCATGCTTGAGGGACGTGTGCGAATGTCATCTGGCTATCCGTCATGTGGAGAGGCCCTGAGGGCCGGTGCTAATACCAAAAACAGCTGCATGGAAAAGAGCCCCGAGGGGGGACGGACGCACTTTCATGGCCCGCTGCATCCTCCAAAATCAACGGTGCACATTCTTCCCTGATCGGCCCTTGAGCTTCCAAAAAAAAAAAACAGCCATTGGCCACTGCAAATATTGCAAGGACCTCTCACAAAACATGTCAGATGTGCAAGGAGCAAGTCCAGTTATGTTGTCATGGACAAGAAATGAGTAACTGACTGGTTCTTGCAATTTTTTTTACCTTTAAATGATTTGCGTTGATGCCTCAAAGCCACAGGGTCGCCAGCTCGATCTTGACCTCGGGTCACTATCTGTTTGGAGTTTTGGAGTTTCTTCTGGGTTCCTGGGGTCCCTCCTTCCTCCCAAAAGCGTACTGGTAGATGCACTGGCGATTCTAAATTGCCCCTAGGTATGAATGTGTGTGCAGCGTGTCCTAAGATTGACTGGGTGTCGACCCACCTCATGCGCAGCGTTCCTGCAGTCTCCAGATCCCTGACCAGAATAAAGTAGTTACAGAAGAGTAAATAATGAATGAATGATTAGTTTCACACTACTTGACCTCTTGAGGAAGATGTAATTGTATCATGGCCTGGTCTTTCATCTTTCCTTTTCAACTCCTCCACAGTCTCTTCGCCGGTAGCATCCCCAGGATGACCTTCATCAGCGTGGGCGGTTTCATCTTCCTCGGTGCTTACGAGAAAGTGCGCCGAATGCTCCTGAAGGACTTTTGACCTCGATGTTGGGGAAAGAAAATGACCCGTAAATCTGATCTTAAACCTGAAGAAGCAGTCCTACCAGATTAAAGGTCTTGCTGGTGAACCTGGCACTTGAGGACTTGAGGATCATGGTACCCTGGAATTTGCATTGCTGACTTTCACTGAACAGCATATTGATTTGAACTACCCAAGTTCCAGGTATTTTACAGCGTGGTTATTTTTCAGACAGCGCTGCCACCATAATCATATTTGATTAGCCTGGGTGTGTGCTGGTGCCGTACATATTAAGAGTTATAAAAAGAGTTTTATAGGAAAGATATTCATGTTTGTGATTTTTTTTTTGTTTGTTTATGTATGATATGTTTGCACTACAACTGTACCTGATCCAGTTGACTGATCTCATTCACATGTGCGAAATGATTTATTCTGTCCAGACATCAAAGCATCTAGTAGGCTACACTGTTCAGATTCCAGCATCTCCCAGTGCATCATGGGATATCATCAGCAAACTGTGCTTTTAAACATGATTGCAAAATGAAAGACCGCTTAAAACGGTACATTGTATACTGAACAGCGTGCAGATTCGTGGTTCTTAGGCAAACGTGTTTTGGATTTGAGTTTGGATTGTAAACCAGCTCTGTGATCTTTGTCCTTCAAGTTCTACCACTCTCTGTGAAATTTCACACCAATGCTGTCAATCCAAATCATCATCCAAAAGAAAGTTTCCCAGTTGTAAATGTGACTTCGCCGGCTGTCCGAGAGCAGTTGGTGTTTCCTGGCTTCTAACACCATTTGAATGCAATATTCGCTAAGCCTGAGAGCAGAGAAAATAGACTGCCAAATGTTTTTTGGTCATGTTTATTACATTACCTACTATTAACAATTAATAAATAAATAAAACGTAGTATTCTATCAGATTCCTAAATCTTGATATTTACATGTTTATTATGATTTACATGTTTATTGCCTACCCTGAGACAGCAAACGTAACGGCGCTCAAAACGAGCGCTTTATTAAAAGTAAGTGCACTTGTTTGGTGAAGCAGTTACTGTAAGTCTATAAGTGACTATAAGCTGAGATTTGCCTTGCATTTGATATTAGACAACGCTAGTATCAGCTCTAAAATAAATGAAAAATGTCTTTCCAATAAAATTTAACAAACATTTTTCATCTCACTTATACTCATTTCTAGAGTAATTTACCTTGAACCCATTTCTCAAAGCTTCTCGAGCCGAAACATCATTCTTCATTCATGCTTGATTTCATCAGACAGTTATTTTTAAATATAACCTCGGCGACATCTTAAACCTGACTTCTGGGGACCATATGAAAAGTTGAGTATGAAGATATTTGTTTAAGCATCAGGTCCATTTTATAAAATGATCGACATATACTAATAAGAGCACTAATTGGACAGTCATTTAGCATTTAGACCAGAGCTAATAACAAAACCTCCAGTTTGCCGATTGAACGCACTTTGTTGAACTCAACCTCTCATAAAATAAATCAGTTGTCAACTGGAAAACAAACTAGCCTGTAAAGTATGGCTTAGGGCACCTATAGCAGACAATAACCATAATTCGGGACACATTTCGGAATAGCGAGAATGGTCTGGCAGGTACTCACTCAACAGCTGAGTCCAAGTCTTGGGTCTAGACATGCTCGTTTGCTTATTAGCAGTGAACATAAAGACGAGTGGTTTTCCAGGAGTGATTTATGACAGTATCAGTAAAAAATATGGCTAGCACACTGCAGCTCGAGGGCATTTTGATATCTTTATGAGGCACAAGAAGACGAATGGGACACCAAGAGGAGAAACTGACAGGTGAGTCCACAGGTGTGAATGTCGGTAATCAAAGCAAGCCATGGGAGTCATGTTGTAATATGAAATGTTATATTTTTACCCTGTCCAATCCTGAAGGCTATGGATTGTTTTCCTCCATCTGAACTAATGAGCGGTGTTATGCGTGTCCTCATGTGAAAACTGTCAAAACATGGTAAGTGTGACAACTCGAGCATGCAAAATAAATAGGAAAAACTGATAATAATGCAAACATTTGCTGACGTGAATTATCAACAGCCAAGCAGACTTTAGTGCCATTACTTGTTTGATCATAGCCCTTGCTAGCAAACAAAACATTACTGAACTGTATCTACATGCACATTAGTTCAGTTTAAACATTGACTAATGTTAAATCCTGATAGAGAGCAAATGTTCTCATTGCAACGGAACTAAGATCATGTTTAATGTTTGCTCATGTAAGAGCTCAACGACTTTGCAGAAATCAACCCGAACATCGACCTGAACAGTTCAGGCTTGAGAACCTTGATATGTCCTTGTAGTCACGTGGACATCTTAACTTCTGAGCTTTCGCTGCCTTGCATGGTCACGTGTCTCTGGCTAGCGATCACAAAACGTTGTATAATAATTGGTAATGGTGTTCAAATTGGTTGTCAGGGTCTTATTTATATAAATTACTACTAAAATGTCACCTGAAGTCTGCATTTCACCGTGGTTATCACTCTGTGTTCGCCACATAAAATTCCACTTCCTGGTTTGAAACAGTTACTACAATAGTGTTATGTGTCATGAATATAATTTTTTTGCTTAAAATATGTAAGTTCCTCAGAAAAGGAAGAAGGGACCCCAGTTTCATCAGAAGCGCCTTTAACGGGACCGTACAAATCAATGTGAGCTAGCTAACCAGCTAGCCAACTTGCTACAAAGCGAGTGTAGCTTCTTTGCAATCTATTTATGCTAACCCTAACATTTGGCCATATTGTGACTGAAATGTCACTTACTGGATATTAATTTCGTGTTGAACTGTTGTTTATGAAACTGGTTATATAACTGCACTCTTTCTGAGGCTATATTTCTTTATTATATAGTTCTAACAATAGCCAAATGTTTAATACAGTATGCTGCGTTGTACCACATCGCTGCTGAATTCTTGTTTCTGATTGGTCAGAAGGTGTTCAATTTTCAATAACAGCAGTTCAGCTGGTTATATTAATGCGCTCATTCTAATACGTTATTGTTTCTATAGTAACAACTTGCATAGACAAGTTTTCTGTTAAGGACATATTTAATTTGCGTTTTTGGACAGAGTTTCCAGGTTCAGCACTTTGCAAATGCCAGAGCTACAGTGGGGGTTTTTTTGTTTGTTTTTTCCACTATATACGGAAGAGGATTAGGACCACGTGAAATTAATTTCAAAGAATTCTGAAAAAAAAGAGAATTCTGAGGAACAAATGTGAGAATTCTGAGGAAAAAGTCAGAACTGTGAGAAATTCTGAATTCTGAGGGAAAAAAATTAGAACTCTGAGGAAAAAAAGTGAGAATTGTGAGGAAAAAGTCAGATCTGTGAGAAATTCTGAATTCTGAGAAAAAGTTAGAATTCTGAGGAACAAAAGTGAGAAATTTTAGGAAAAAGTTAGATCTGTGAGAAAAAAATTCTGAAAAAAAAAAGTCAGAATTCTGAGGAAAAAAGTCAGAATTCTGAGGAAAAAAGTCAAAATTCTGAGGAAAAAAGTCAAAATTCTGAGGAAAAAAGTCAGAATTCTGAGGAAAAAAGTCAGAATTCTGAGGAAAAAAGTCAGAATTCTGAGGAAAAAAGTCAAAATTCTGAGGAAAAAAAGTCAGAATTCTGAGGAAAAAGTCAGAATTCTGAGGAACAAAAGTGAGAAATATGAGGAAAAAGTCAGAACTGTGAGAAAAACATTCTGAGAAAAAAAGTCAGATTTATGAGGAAAAAGTCTCAGAATTATGACCCTAATCCTCTTCCACAACTATAGGACTTAACACTTTTTAGCAGTTTCTTGGTAAAATGCTGTGTTTTTGTCTTATTAACCCTGAGAGAGAGAGAGAGAGAGAGAGAGAGAGAGAGAGAGAGAGAGAAAAAAAAGAGGCTGGTGAGGGGATGACCGTTTACAGCTGCTGTAATTGATGACAGCAACTCGATTTGCAGACATTCCACTACATAAAACGTTACTATTATTAGATATAAAAAGTACATAGAACCTTTCTTTAACCGCTGCGGGATGTGGCGTTCCTGGAAAATAATCAACTGAACAGTTACTCCGCTTCGTCGCGCCACCTTGTTGTTGATGATGTTCCTATAACGCCACTCTCCCCAGCTGTTTCATTTCTTACACAGAGTCTATAAATCTCTGCGCCCACATTATCATTAAATATGTTATATTAAAAATATCTAAACCTATTCTGTAATTAGATGAACAATGAAATTCAGACAACAAAGTTTAAAGAGCAAGAATGTGATTTTAATAGACGTCAACCTTTTCAGCATTGCAAATGTACAGCCGTTTGAGTTCATTTCAATAAATTAATCCGCAAGGAAGGTGAAGAAGCCGGCTACGCTGCACGAGCTATGGAAATTAGCTGGTAAAACTCTGTCGTATTTCTGAGAAGAATATGAAGCGAAGATCTTTTCTCGTCATTCGGAGTTAGCTGAAATCTAGCTTTGTAAACCACTTGAGTAACAGAATTGCTGTAACATATCTAGCTAACTCTTACAGGAAAAAAAAATTAGTTTGGTTTCTGTGGAAAAGAAATGGACAGGCTTAAAATGCCTCACAGATTTGAGCTATTTGCTTAGTACCTATTATTTGGTTTAAAGAGGCTAGAGTTAGCGTTAGTTAATGAGGCGTTTAGTAACGTTGACGCAGCATGATCTAATGGTGTTTACCGAAGATACTGGCCGTTCCCTGTGTGTAGACCTTGAAAAAGCTCCCGAACGCCAGCTAACGCAGGTAATGATGCACTTTCCTTGTCTAAGTAAAGTTCATCTTTCTCCCTTTTGTCATGCGCTAAGAAATTTCTAACAATGATTTGTTGTTAGCATACATTTTAGGTACATTTTCTTCAGAGGTGTCCACAGTCATATTTCTTCCTTCAAAGGTGTTATAAAATGTACTCGATTAACAAATAAACCAGAACGATCCAGTTTATACATACCACTGGCTAACTACTAGCATTTGGTAACTTTAGCAAACGGAAGAGCTGAATCTTTTTTTTTTTTTTTTTTTTCCTCCCAGTTTTTTTAAGGCTCTACAAAAGAAGTAAAATCACAGTTTTAACCTCCACAGTTAGTAGCTCTCAAATGTGGAATTGTGAAATAAGCTGCTTAAGCATTTCAGTTTGAGTTCAGTATTTATTCTAGTGAAACATAGTGTGAAACTTTCAACCTTCCTACACATTTAAATCTTGAGAATGGTGTTAAATCTCATATTATTACTAGCGAAAGTGCTGATTTGTGTTTTTCTTCACCCACCCTGGATGTTATTCTACCATACTGGGCGTAAAGAGTTTCTTTTATTCAAGACCAGCAACCCTATCGTAAGGCCGTAGCTGGAGATTATAGTGTTTATCTCAATTTCAAGCGCAGGAAAACAGTTCCATTTCACGAAAGAGAAGAGTCTTGTCCCGAGAGACAGACGACAGATTCTTTGTTCATGCTGTAAGGCACCAGGGCTGGGAGGTTTATAAAAAGAGAGGAAAAATAGCATCACTCTGATCGGACCATGCACAGAATAGATTCAAATACTCTTCTGTAAAAGTTATATAATAATAATATAGATATAGATATATAAGAAAACTCTTATGTACAATTTAAAGTCCAACATTATAGCACTCTGTTGTATCATACAATATTCCCTACATTAACATGCTTCAAATGCAAGTCACATTATTATTATTATTATTTTTTTGTTTTGCAGCGGTGCACGATGCCTCCCTGAGGAGGATTTAAACACTATGTACAGGTGTAACGCTCGGACTGGGACACGAACGGCCCCCCGTTCAAGCTTCGCCTTCAAACCCGGACGCCTAGACTCCGCGATCGGACGCGGGACGAGCTCCACGTGCGGCCCTCGGCGTGAGGTAGCAGTTCACAGTGCAAACAGGATACAAAAATAGCAATACGAGAGTCTTCGCTTGGTATTCCGCCAAGCGCTAGTCACTAGCCCGCCTGAGGGGGGCGGTCTCACTCGAGTTTGTGTGTCCATTGGGTAATAGAGTCTTTGTGAGCTCGGCGTCCGTGCACGTGGAGGAGACGGAGGTCGGCTTTACCGGCCGGTGGCGGCTCTCGCTCGGAGATGGCGTTCCTGTCCTGCTGGCCACAGGTCCTGAAACGGAAATTAAAAAACAGCAGGCGAGTTGAATTTTTAAACAATATTTGTTTAAACAATATTGTCACAAAGCAGTAACCCGTTCATTCTGGAGTTTAGAGCTCCAGGGAATCTAAATCCAGGATCGCTTCATGAGGTTGGTTTTGCGCACACAATACATTCCATACTACATTGTAACACACTGTATAACCGATAATTATCAGATGGCTTCATTTACGCAAGAATGTCTTTCCCTTTGGAAGAAAGCAACCTAGCCAGCTAAAGCTAACCTAGCAAGCATGCACTATTATGATCGTTTTATAATATTGTAGGTTTGTACATCAACGATCTTGATTCTTCCTTTTACCATTGCTGTGTTCTGTTCTGTTCGAGTGGCTGAGGGATTTATTTCAAGCGTTTACCTGTAACGAGACTCCCATTAGGGCAGCTCTCAGATCAGTGAATTTAGCTTGTATTTAATGTTTCAGCATATTCCTAGCTATCAAACTTCAGTGACTGTTAGATAGAACACTCGAATTTGCTCCTACAGTGCTAAAATGTTAACATATTACACTACTATGATATAAAACACTTCTGCACCTATTAAAATAGACTATTTACATTTCAGTAAACTGATTCTGTCTTTTAGACTCTCGCCTGTTCCCTCATTCTGCCCCAAGGCCATGGAATGTGCTGCGTACACTCACTGTGTTAATAAAACCAAGCCAAGCTAAATCATTCCACCCATCTGAAGACAGGACAGAGGGTTCCTTCATCGGGCGATGATGGACGCCGAGCATTTTGCTTGATTTACGAGCCGTGGGCGGAACACAATGAATCGAACTCAGTAAAAGTATGACACGTGGATATTGAGCAATGAAGCTCCACCGCTCGTTTTCTCGCCCTCACCTTTCCCTTCGCCGTGTGTCTTGTGCAACGTCGGCGAAGCCTCCCTCCTGCCTCCGCTCGGCGTGCCGTTGCAGTGCCCCTCACCCGTCCTATGGCTGGTGAAGGTCGATGGAGGCTGCATCTGCTGGTACTCCATGCCTGAGGGAGGCGTAATGCCCTGACAGAGGTAGTCTGATGGCCTGGAGTAACTGCTACTGTTTTCCATGCAGTCGGTACACAGGACTGGAACATCAAAACCTCCTGAAACGTGAAGGAAGGAAGTGATGAGAACATGTTCTGACCGCAAGATAACATTTAATTTATGTTTTATGTATTAATGTATTTGGGCTGGTTTTGAACCTGGAGAACCAGCTGTAATGTAGTCAAACCTTAAAATGTAAGGTAGAACTAATTTATCAGAGCCAAGAAGACCATAAATTAAACCTCTAGCCAGTGTGATGTAAGTAAGCGTCCCTCATAGACGGCATTGCCATAGATCTGAGAACAGCCGCATCACATTTTCATGTGCAGTAAAGAAGGCTTACCATTGCTGTGTGTGTGGCCAAGTGGCTGAGATCCTCCGCTGGACTCTACTCTTATGCACACGTCCTGCCTCTCAGACAGTGTCCCTTGCGAGGACAGGTAGCTCGGGACGTCAGGAGGGACGATGGTCTCATCTGGAGGAAACGACAAGGAACAACTTTAGCGTTTTCACACCTCAGAGTATTTAAATCTCGAGCAGTGTTCTGCCACACACCCGTGTTGACGCTGCACTCCTCGCTCTTCTTCCTCGTCTGGTAGATGATGCACACCCACACCAAAGAGGTCGCCACGATGCTCGTCACCACGGCGATCACGACAATGCCGACGGTGACCGCCCCATAGTTGTTCCCATTGCAGTTGTCCATGGGACGCTGGATCACCGTCAGGCTGCACTGGGCCCGCTCGGTGCCCAGAGGGTTGGACATGACACAAGTGTAGCGACCGGTGTCCTCCAGTGTGGTGGTGCTGATCACCAGAAGCTGGTTAGCGTGGGTGAAGTGGTGGCGCTCGCTGGGCTGCAGCGGCTCGCCACTACGCAGCCACGTGATACGCGGAGGGGGGCTACCCACGGCTTTGCACTGCAGCGCCACCGCCTCGCCCAACACCACCCGACGGTCCGCCATCCCATGCAGCAGATGGGGCATTTCTGAGAGGGGCACAGGGAGACAGGGGTGAGATTTCCATCCACACATTAAACACGAATTTGAAAGGAATTAAGAAGGATGGTCATAAACCTCTATTACACTTGTATCTTCATTTCATCAAAATAAAAAAAAAGGCATGGAAATAATAGAAGACACACTAAACACAAAATATTAAAGAGCTACACCACCTAGAACATAGAAAAACCAGCTTCAGTTGTCACTTGTTAGCTATGTCTGACCAATAAACAACTTTCAGTTAGCCACGCTTAAATTGTTAAACAGTTCCTGGTCTGGAGAAAAAGTTCCTTGGTGAAGAGAGTAAACCATTTCCTAGAACTACAACCCATGAACTAAAATTGGCCCTGGTTCCATGAGTGGGAACGTACTAAAAGATCTGGATTCCTGGTAAACTTTCTGGCTTGGAAAGACGTCGGCACCTTGTGCCTGCAATCTGCGGCACTGTTTATTTTGTGCCAAATGATGGAGATGGAAACCCTAACAAGCTAGCTTGCGAGATCGGTTGCTAAATAGATATACAGTAGTGGTTTATATTTGGAGCACCAAAAAAAAAAGCTCCAGTGCCATGTGATTAGTTTCCAAAGAAAAGATTAAACACAAATCAACCAAGCGTAGTATCTGATTTGGCTTCGTGTCTGAATGCAGCCCGTGTTTCCTGCAGGTAGTTGTGTAAGGTGGTGATAAGTTTGTGTGTCTAACATCCGCTCTGTTACTGTGGAATCTGAGACTGTCCCTGCAGCGGTATTCAACAGCTGAACTCAGGCCTGAGAAAAGCTCTCATATCCCACTGCTTAAGCCCTCTGTCCTGTCCCCCAGCCTCTCTGTGACCTCCTCTCTGCCCTTTCACCTCTGACCCCAAAAACAAGGCCACAGCTGCACCAGCCAGACCAAAACTGAAAACATTCTTTCATGCAGTGGAATAGATCTGGGGTTTGCCAAATCCCAGCAGCTTTAGAAACCCAAAATGACTTTCTTTTTGAGTGTATAAACTAAACCCAACAGGACTTTCTCTCAGTCTTTCAACAAAAACCAACAGGACTCTCAGTGTTGAGAATAAACCCGACTCTTACCCAGCACGGTGAGCGTGACGTTGGCGGAGATCATGCCCGCTGTGTTTTTGGCCGTGCAGCTGTACACGCCCATGTCTTCTGGCTTCACGTCCATTATGAAGAAGACGTCATCGTCGGGCATCACCTCCATGCGCCGCTCACGGGCTGCTGGGAAATCGGTGCCCCCGTCTTTCTGCCAAGCAACCTGCGGAGCCGGATAACCTTTCGCCGCACACTCCAGACGAGCCTTCGCGCCAGCCCGGATGGTCAGGTCACGTGGGGTCTTCACAAAGGAAGGCAGAACTGTGTGTGGGAAAAAGCAGCGAATTAGTCCTGGTCAAGTTTATTCTTGCATGAAATACCAACTAATTCAGTTGGATTTGGGAAATGGGTTAGACGTGAAACCATGAAATAATACAATAAATAGAATAAAATCTCCAAATACAATCAATTTGCATCTGCTGGACTGGCTGATAGGCTGTGTAATAGAGTCACTGTCTGCACAGAATCGGCGCTAAATCAATTTGTTCCAAATGTGCTTGCACAGAGTGGTCAGGAAAGAGGGAGGGAGAAAGGAGGGCCACTAATCACATTTCTGTCCTGAAGCTGAGTAAGTCTGCTCCTTAATTTAGCAAATAAGCCCCAAACCTAAATGGTCTCAGGATGAAGTGATCTGAAACGGCAACATGTGGTAACGCGCTGCTCCATTAAAAAAACATGACCGTTTGTTTTGTTTCAGTTTGGGCCTTTATCCACCCCGTAACTACAGGAACCTACAGCACCAGAAAACTGGAACTGTGCTTGTTTTGGCCACCCGTCCAGGAGAAAAGGTTCCAGTTGTATGGTTTCGGGAAACTGTTCATTAATCTGGTGGCTGATGTTTGGGCCAGTTCTTGGTTTAGAGTTCATGCTTCTTGTGTTTTACTCTCCCAGACATCACAGATGTAAATGAGCTAGTAACTTTGCCAGCATGTAAAGAGTAATGTCAATGTCAACTAAGAAATTTATTTTATTTTTTTAAAAACAGGTAAAGCGTATCGTCATGTAGATCGATTCGGACGTTAAAAGTGTAACAATAAAACCTACCACTGATGCTGAGACGCGCCTTGCTGGAGTAGGTGGAGCCGAAGTGATTGGAGATGACGCACTGGTAGCGGCCCTCGTCCTTGAACTCGACGTTGCGCAGATGGAGGACGGTTGTGTACTCCATGATCCCTGATCCGTCTCTGGAGGTGGAGTGGGCAAAGTTCTCCACGTGGGCATGAAGCAGTGGCTCCTGGTCTTTGCGCCATGTGAAGGTCATGGGCGAGCTGCTGCTGCTTACCGCCATGCACGTCAAATGCACGTCTTTCCCTAACACGCCAGCTGTGGGCGTGGGGTGAACCGTGATCTGAGGTTTGGGCAGGTCGTCTATTGGGGGAAAATACGCACAAATGCACAGTTGTTATGAACCTGTATGAAAATCTGACTTGTCACGGAAATTGAATTACACAAATCGTATTTGCAGTTTTTAGCCATCGTTGTTTATGGGGAAAAAAAGTGATGCAAAACTCAACTCATGGTAAGTGTTACTGTCATTAAATATGAGAGCCTATCACATGGTTATGTGCAAATTTCTTTTGTTCTTATACCAGTTTCCCATGGGAATATATGGTTGGAGTTCAAAGGTTTCATGGTCTTAAACATCCTATGTCTGTATGGTCCACAATCATTTTTGTGCAAGTTTCAATTATTTTTCATGTGTAATATTCTAAGGAGCCAATAATTAATACAGAAGGAAAAGAAATAAGTGTCACACAACCTGGAAATGTAGAAAGATTCCAAAGTCATACAAGGATTTCTGTGTTCGAAAAACAGACTCGTGTCCATTTGAAGTAAAATGAATTTTAAGTAACAACTTTTGACTAAAACGTCGCGTTACTGGGTGTAAACATGAGCCTTACCCCTTTTTTAAATACACAGGCTATATTCTTAACAATCAGTCCTATATTTCCATGAATGTCAAATCGTGTCAGATCAAAATCTCTTGTAGAGACTGGTCCCAACCCAAACCTAACACACCTAATCCAAGCAATTAAGTCCATCAGGACCGGAGTATGTAATATAACAGAATGCGTAATGATACACACCACAAACGAAGCTCTGTGCAGGAGCCTGGAAGATGCTGGTGCCCTTCAGGCTCTCGGGGTGTGCGCATGTGGCGTGGATGCCGGCCTGTAGCCCTCGCGCCACCACCCACTCAGGAAACCAGCGCAGCTGGCAATCGCACAGGAAACTATCGCTCGAGATCTCGCTGGAGACACAAAGAGAGATTTTTGTGAGACTGAGAGAGAGAATTAATACAGAGCTTTGCCTCTATTTAAACAGTAACTGAAGTTAGAGTTTGAAAAATACATGTACAACTAATTTAATGAGTCAAAAGCATGTGAGTATGTGTGCCCTTATATTTTGAATATGTCTGGGACTCACAGAGTGCGGAGGTTCTTCATATTGTTGAAGGCGTCTGGTAGAATGGAGAGGATGGCATTTCCGCCCAGGTTTCTGTTCAGACGCGACAGAGATGGTTTTGGAGCGTCCCCAATGTACACACAGTATACACACATTCTCTCTGTCTCGTACACATATGTATGCCAGCTTGTATTTGTATAAAAGTTTACTTTAGTCTAGGCAGAAAGAGGCCAGTGTATTTCACTAAGTCTGTACCCTCAAGCTGCTTCTCCAAGACTAAATTCCATTTCTTTGACAAAATGTTCATCTTGCAAAGGGAAAAAAGGCTGAAGCTGGCTAGAGTGATACTCCGAGCAGCTGGCTGCGTGAAAAAAAAACCCAAAACAAAACAAAACAAAAAAAACATGCAGCCTCGCTCTTCTCCTTTTACAAAGACGCTATTAAATTGCTAGCAGCCCTCTCAAGCATCTGTTTTTGGCAGAGTGCGCCAGTGGTTGCAATGCATTCTGGGATACTCACAGGTGCTCGAGGGCTTCCAGGCCTGAGAAGGCTTTCTTGGCCACCGACTTGATCCTGTTTTTGAACAGTGTCCTGCGTTTCCAAGAGATGGGAGAAGGATGGGACAAGGAGAATATGGGGAAAGGTTTAATAAATGAAAGAGTATGAGGGAGAGAGAGAGAGAGAGCATAATTAGTGGGGTTTAATCTGAAAGACATTGGGGTATTGGAAATTCAAACTGTGTAGAGATTAGGAAGAGGATGAGAGCTTGGGGTTCCCACACTGCCCTTCAAAGCTCACTTTTATCTTTATTAGAATGTAGCAGTGATGACAGGGCAGGAGCAAACTCATGAAAAGAGGCTTCAGTGAGAGAACAAGTCGGAAGCTTACAGATTAATAAGCGGCCTTGTCATGGCCTGGCTATCAAATGCTAAACAAGCTGCTTGCTGCCTTCCAGGAGGCTAATCCCATTCATTCTTGATATAAGGTTTTAGGACCCCCAGGAATTTGCTGGTACTTGCTCATTGCTGACTGGTTTCTATTTCATTTTATGTTCTTCGGCAATTGGTTGAAATCAACACTGACTTGTGCGTGGGGCAGATTTTTGTTATCTTACGGCAGATGAAATTTAATAGCCATTGTCAGCAGGCCTATGTCAGTTCTTTTGTTGCAATAGGTTGGTTAACCACCAATTTGGCAAACTCTTCTGTCTCGCTGAAAACTCTCCAGTTGCATCGACCCCAGTTGGACCAACAGAACTAAAACACCAAGTTCCCCTTTATTCCAGTGCTTGTAATGTGCAGTAGAACAATTCCCTACAAGAATCACTGAGAAAGTGCTAAGTAGTTTGAGGCTAACTGGTGGTCATGCTTCCAAAATCTTGGCTCATTGTATACATTTGTGGTATTGGCAAGTTGGATGCTATTGTTTGAATCCTGGCTATGCAAGCAGTACAATCCTTACTTGGAATCCTTACCTCCACACTGAGACCAAGTCACTCTGTAATGTCTGTCAGCAGAGCGTGTGTATGATCTATGCCAGTACATGTAACAGAGAGACAGGATCTGTCAGCTCCTGACAGAGAAAGACATCATCATCTCTCATCTGCTTTGGCCACTAATCACGACGGCAGCCACCCAGATGCTCTTCTGGCCTCATCCTAAACTTCTACACTGTGCTTCTGCCTTATCCTGAACTATGCTGATCTTTAGTCATTACACTCTAAATCTGAACTTCCACATTGAGCTTTACTTTTCCCCCGGCCTCATCCTTAATCTCCATACTGACCTTACATTGGCTTCCATACAGAGCTTTAGCTTTGCTATGGCGTTAGCTCTGCTGTGGCCTTGCCCTAAAACTCACTGAGCTTTAACTCCGCTAGGAGCCCTGAAGTTCCTCCAGCCTACTTCCAGTTTGCTGCTTAAAATGCCACGGTATGTAAAAACTACAAACAAAATTAATGAGCTCTAGTAGACTAAGGTGACGACCATGCTAATAAGCTTTCATTTGTTCTTGGCTACTTTAGCATCTTTGATTTGCTCTATATGGGTATTTAGCGGCTAGTAAAAATTCATGTTTGCATAGCCTGGAAAAGATATGGCATAATATGTGGAACACAGCGGAAAAAAAAAATAACCGAAGGAAACAATTAAATTTAATTGGACTTTTCTGTCTATTCATTAGCATGTTATGAAAGCAGAGTTACTCTGCATCTAAACCTCAGGCGATCCACACGTAATAAAAGGGATTAAAAACGTAATCTGTCCAAAGGGAGATGAATTAACTCCATGGAAGAGTGAAAGGATAGAAAGGGATGGTGGGTATTTTCTCAGACACATGAATGTGCAAGTAAGAATGACAGGAACAAAGCAACAGCAAAGAATCCACTGGGTTGATAAAACTACACACCCGTCTCTCATCCGCTTCACTCTATGGGAACATCCACAGGCACAAAGCAAGCGGAAGGCCCTTTGATGTTACGTTCGGTCACCTCTCTCTCGTTCCCAGGCCGGCTCAACGGCCTCTCCAGCAGGAACTAGTGACTGAAGTGGGATTTTGCCAGGGCTGGGCATCACTAGGATGAAAGAGCAGGGCAGGGGGCAAACATGGTGTTTGATGAGGCCAGATGCCCCTTCACCCTCCCATTTCACACCCTCAGGATTAATTGACACAACTGCAGGGCCTGACTAGGAGACCAAGAGGAGCTTGCGCAATTCACCACAGTAAGCCTTCTTAGAAGTCCCTCCAATACTGTCCCACTGATTCCACTCTTAGTATCTCGCCACATTCTCATCCAAACCATGGAGAGATCACAGTAGCTTCTGTAAGATTTTAAGGCATATTTCCCCTGTGCAATCAAAAGAAGAGAAGAGTTGGCCAAAAACTTTATCCAGAAGAACTTGGTTTAACATCTGCAGCATCCGTATGGCACGTGACATTGAGTCCAGAAAGAAAAAGTGCTTGGATATCACATTGTTCCCTTGTATGGTTTGGTCAACCAGCTCGAGTTATTCATGCTACACCTCTCTGACAAGTGTTTATCAAAATACCATGGGTACTGGTCTTGAACTAAAATCTTTGGCAGTTGACCAAAGGAAAAACAATGTCTTGGTACCCAAAGCTGTGGTATTTTGGAAAGTGGACAAAGGCCCATAGGTCCCCAATTCACCACCAGAAAATCCGTACAAGCCCAGAATACTGTCAGGTCCTAAAGAGGTTAATCCATACTAATAATCTTCAGGTGCCTCTCAGATTCCAATGTTATGATCCATTGATTGAAGAGCTCCCAGAAGCTCAGCACATTCAAAACAAGAACCTGTCTAAATTTGAGCCAACTGAACTGGGGACGTTCTGGTTGATTTTGCATCAACCTGAAAGATGCAGGAACTATAAACTCAACACGGAACAATTGCTTGGATATCATATTGTTGCCTTGTCTAATTAGCCGATTGGCCATCCAGTGCAAATTGGCTGCAGCAACTTTACCCAAATAACAATAGGCCCTGTTGCTACCCATGTCAAACAGGAACCTTCGGCACTGGAACTGTGATCAACAGAAAAAACACAGTTGCATTTTACTGGTGCTTTAGGTGGTGGAGAAAGGTACCTCCAAGTCTAACTTCAGTCCGTGTTTGAGTTACTGGGAGAGATGAGGAATGGACGGACAGAGGCAATGAGAGAGGCGAGAGCAGAGAAGAAAAGAAAAGACTCACATGTTCCGGAGTTTCTTCAGGCCTGCAAAGGCACCGCTGGTGTCCTCGATTGTTCCAGAAATGTCATTGTGGTCAAGCTCCCTATAGACAGAAAGAGAGTGTGAAGTGAGATGGAGTAAAGTAGTCTTGGCCCTGTCTCAATACTCTTGGCAGGCATATGATTGAGTGTCACAGGTTGCACACACACTCCCAGACACACACCTGGTCTGAAGAGCTCTCTCCCTCCATCTTTCTCTCTTTACCCCCACCCCCCAGCTCTTTCAGTCTGTTTCTCTCTCTCTCTTTCTGTCTCTCTGCGCCAGCCAAAGGCATTCTTTCCTTTGTGAAGCATGAGGCTGCGGAAAACAGCCATGCACAGGCTAACGCATGCATAATGCATGACAGCTGAATGCTACTGACACAAACACAAACACCCAGGCCTCAGAATCTTTCAGCACCATGAAGCCATTGGCAGGTTCACGCCAGACAGAGTGGGCAAGCCACGACCGCGCCTGCGTCGGGCTACATGTTCCCTCGTCTGATTGCGACACTGCTCCAGCGATCACTTGGTATCGGAACTCACACCTCTTACTCTTCATTCAAACTTCATCTTTAAGTACTTAAAAAAAAAAAAAAGTGGAACAAATGCCCGTGAAAAAATATTCCCTTAGAGACAGGCTTTGTGTATGTGCACCACTCAAAGACCCTCTTTCAAACCCACTCCTCCAAACTTCCATTGCAATTTGACAGCTCCCCCTTTCACTCCACCTTGGCTCTCGTTCTCTTTTTCTCTCTCTCTTTCACTCTGCCTTGGCTGCCAGTTTCCTTTTCTTTCTGGCTGGCTGGTCCTAAATGAGTGGTGGGTCGTTAATGGTGGTGCCCAGGGCCTCCGGTCCCCCCTCCGCTTCTTCCTCTCTCACCCGACGCGTACCAATTAAAGCTTGCCCTGCTCCTTTTCAGTGCCACACACTAAAGCCATGATTAGATTAGAACTGTCTTGTCAAACAATGCAGAGAGAAAAAGAGAGAAGGAAAGAAAAAGAAAAACGCAAGAGAGCACAACCAGGATGGCTGAGCAGGCGGAGCAGCAAAGCGCACATAACCCCACAGAAAACTCTCCGCGGAGACACACAGAGGTAAAAAGATTAGCACATCAAACAGGAGGACAGGCCGCGGGATGAGAGAGCAATGAAGCGAGACGGATGGGAAGAATGGATAGAAGAAAAGGACGAGAAGAATGAAGGGGTGGGGGTCAAACATAGACCCTCTCATTCCCACATGAGGAGCCCCTTCCCCCATGGTTCAGCCATCAGAAGTAAAAGGGGGGTTAAGGCCAAGGTCTGGCACCCTATTGAGAGAAAGCCTTCATGCAAAGGCTTAATTCTTTAGGTGAGTGAGAGAGAGAGAAAGGGAGCAGGAACAAGAACGACTGAGTTAGTAAGCGAAAGAGTGAAGCAAAAGTTTGTGTGTGTGCCACCAATGTTTTTTTAACCAAATTTTCTTTCTTTTTTTTTTTTTTTTTTTAAGTGCCTGGCTCTCCTCAGATGCCTGGCACAGGGACCCCATGCACCCAGGAAGCCCGGTGGGAACCGACAAGCCAACAAAGACGAAAGAACAGTGAAGAAAAGAGCTTTCACAAAAACACAAATGGCAACTTTTCCCAACACGTCTATGCAAAATAATGGCTTTCCAAGCCATAGATGTCATTCTAGATGTAGTACCTTAAGAAACGAAAACAAAAAGCATTAGACAGGCCACATGACGGGCCTAGCTTAAAGCCCAGTGTACGCTTGTTTAATGGTTACACAGCATCAGCAGACTGTTGTTAGCGTACGTCTGTATGAAATCGAAGCCTAACCCAAAATCCAAACAAGTGCAATGTGTCCACCAAAACCACGCCCCCAAAACATGCATTTCTTACACTAGAACAACTGATCAGCAGTGCAATTTCTGAATTCTCTATAGAATAGAGATGCTGCTTGTCCTGACTGATTGGATCCATGTTGCTGGTCCACATGGTCTGGGTTTCTTTTCCACCAATTTTCCATAACCTAGATGTTGCAGATTTTCAATGGCCATGGTAAGAGATAGCACCTGACCCCAAAAATAATACTAAAAACTAGCTTAAAATCTATGGAACATATAAGACACACATGCAAATGCATACAATATAATTAAAATCCACAACACTAGATACATATGTGGTACGTAAATCATCGTATAATGACTATAACGTGTATACTTACAGTAAGCGTAAGTAGCCGAGACCTCTGAAAGCGCCTTCTGCTATATAGCTGATGGAGTTGTGGCTCAACTGAAGAGTCTGTAAGTTGGCTAACTTAACAAAACTGCCCTCGGCCAGCTTCGTCAAGTTGTTATGGCCCAAATGCCTGCAATAACACAAATCCTTGTTCTTAAAACTGGGGTTCTTTCAAATTCGTATTAATTAGATTTTCCTTCACAGTATATATGGCACAGAGAAAAATACAGAGATTAGGGGAAAAAAGCTCACAGCTCTCGCAGCTTCTCGCAGAAGCGCCATCCCTCGGGGTTGAAGCTTGAGATGGAGTTGTTGGACAGATGGAGGTGTTGCAAAGACTGGAGGCCGTACAGAGAGCCACTGTTCACCTCTTTCAGACTGTTATAGTCCAAATGGCTGCGGGAGGAAAACGCCAGAGCTCGGTTATTACAGCTAAACGACTAACCCGGCTGCAATTTACCTGTCAGAGCGCAGAAATGAAGACGGATGGCTCTAAATATGATTCAGCATTAAGGGAAATTTCGCAAATTGCACTTGGCTTGTGAACGTCTTGAAGGCGGGGAGTTTGAACTCCAGTAATGTGTCCCAGATTTAATGATGATTCAGTCTACTAAGCCAAGACCGTGTTTTGTCTTTCACCCAATTCAGGCCCGTTATAATTAAATCCCAGACATGAAATTACCCTAATTAACAATAGCAAAAACGGTACATAAAACTGTCCCAACTTTAGTTACTTAGTATGCAAATTTCTCCCCAGTCACTATAAATATTCAAGTGCTGAATAAACAGTCATGCAGGCTATAGACTGAGTGATGTTTATAAGTGTATAATGGTTAAATGCTTGTCAGTACAGTCCTTTAAATCGATCAAATATATCAAGGAAAAAAAAATAGTGGACTCACAGGGTCCTCATGCGGGCCAGACCGAAGAACGCTCCATCAGTGAGTTTGCTGATGTTGTTCCTCTGGAGCTTCAACACCTCCAGGTTGGAAAGACCCTGAAAGGTCAGGCCTTCGATCAAGCGCAACCGGTTCCTGCTCAGGTCCCTGCCGAAAAAGTCACATGGATGATGTGATCACAGAGAACAGGGTATCTAAATGAGTATTGTCTAAATAAAAGATTAAATTACAGATTTAGTTATGCAATTAATTCTAAAGGTGTGTAACCATCGATATTATAGTGTGTGTGTGTGTGTGTGTGTGTGTATATATAGTGCACTGGTTAACAAAAAACCTCTAGTGGTGTTTATGGTTTTTCCTTTTTATCACTTGAGCGAGGTTTCACTTATCACAATATAGCTGAATACAAGTTAAACAGTCTGACTCTCTCTTCCTCTCTCTCTCTTGCCAAAACAAAAAACGTAACTTGTCTTGTTACAGAGAGACCGTAAAGTGCAAAATCCTCTCCTGTAGACTTTCCTGTGTCTGAAAACCTTGTTACAGTTTTACTTCCATCATACAAAGCACTGACACTGGAGACTTCTTTCATAAATGGTAAACTAGAAGGACAACAGCTGACTCTTCTGTGATATGCAAATCTGCAACCGCAACCATATTATATATCTGGATGTATTTGCAATGGAGCCATTGTATTTCTACATTGGCCATGTTTTGTCACAATTGAATTTTACTGCCGTTCGTTGGCCTGCCCTAATCTTGCACCATTAGCGAAAGCGAAACTCCTTGTGTAGCGCCGCCTCATGATTTGGATCCACTCCAACATGTAATGGGTACATCCTTGGCCGACGCTACACACTTCCACCAAATTTCATGGAAATTGGTTTGGTAGATTTTGCGCAATCCTGCTTGCGGCCAGACAGACTGCATTGAAAACATAATCTCCTTAGCAGAGATAATGAAGCTTTAAAGTTTTAATCGGCGCATCCGATACATATCCGCTGCTTACAAGTCCCCATGCAAGTAAAACAATAACGTACAAGTATGAGCTCATTCTATTTAATTCGGTGCAATTCAATTAAATAAACCTCTGATTTGCTTTGCAGCTGCGCTGTTGTCAGAGCTGCTGTTCTAGGAAATGAATCATCACCTCCTGACCAATCAGAATTCCACAGTGCTGTGGTATAAATATAAATTAGCTGTGCAAATATTCACAACATGACAAAAGGACAACAGACCGTAATATGGAGCCAATTAACATTCTTTTAGCAGATGTTCATCCTCTGAGTGATTCTCCTTCTCATGTCGTCCTTCCATTAGGACCAACCAATCCCTCAAACACCCACCCACCCACCAGCTGTGGCTTTGTGGAACCAGATACAACACCCAGGTGCGAGGGGTATGGTGGGTGTAGTGCCTTAGTGCAAAGCGAGACACAAACATCCCGGTGGTGGCTTTGTGATCTCCACCTTGTTACTACAAGTAGGTGAGAGATGCAGTAGTGCCCAAACCCAAAGAACAAAGCATGTCTACAGCGAGAGAGAGAGAGAGAGAGAAACGGAGGTGAGGGTGCACACTTCAGATGAACGGCACACTTTTTTTTCACCAGGTGTGAGGACTAAAAGCAGAAAACATTTTCAGGGACCCAGAACCATTTTCTTAACACTGCTTAAGGAACTCAGACACTTGAGCAAAGTTTTTCATGAACTAAGGAAATTTAAGTATGTTTCCAGCACAGGAACCTTTTTGAGATGCTTATTTTCAAGAACTTTACTGTAGAAGCCTTTTTGGACACACAGGAACCTTTTAGAAACACAGGAACTTTCAGGAACCTAGAAACAATAGGCATGTTTCATTAAGAGCAACTCTTTTGAGTAGCCTGAAAAACATTCATGAACCCAGGAACTCAAGCTGCATTTTCACTATAGAAACATTTTCAGAAATTTTCTTTTTTAAAGAAACTCAGAAACGTTTCTAGAAACTTCTTCAGAAACAAACGTTTTGAGGAACTTTATTCAGGAACATTTTCAAGAACTCAGGAACTAACTGAACTGAACTAACTGATGTTTCTACAATTCTACGAAACACAGGAACTTCTACAGAAACTCAGGAACATGTTTGTACCACAGGAACCTTATCAGAAAGCCTGGACATTTTTGAGCTAAAGGAGAACTTTCACGTCAACATTTTCAGGAACTCAGGCATGTTTCCATTGGAGTACCTTATTCAGAAATTATAGAACCCAGAAACATTTACAGAAGTTTCCAGAATCCAGACTTTTTTCCAAAACCCAGGAATGATCCTGAAGGAATCAGAGTTGTTTTCAGTTCCTGTGTCAGGGTTTCAAGAACGTTTTTAGATCCTCTAGAGTACAGTTTTCCAGCCCAGGAACTACTGGGGAGTAACCTTCTGTACTGAACAGTGCTGATCGGATGAAATGAGCCATTGTCCATGTGTGCGCACACACACACTTGTGTACACATCAATATAATTATTAACACTTGAATTAATGCTCTGTAATTATCTGTTGTCTAACTACTTTCTTCAGTCTGGATGCCACACCTTTCATTGCGTCTGTGTATTTTTAGAACTGCGTCTCTCCACCCTGTGTAATTAAACACTCAGAAATATTCACAAACAAGTCACAGTGTAAATCTGAGTATAATCCAGGATCAAAGGTGTGGTGTGAAAAACAGTCCCAATGATGCATACATCGATTGATGTATATGCAGGTGAGTTCAGGTCATGTTCCGTCTAACGTGTTTGCGTGTGTGTGTGTGTGTGTGTGTGTGTGTGTGTGTGTGTGTGTGTGTGTGTGTGTGTGTGTGTGTGTG
>JAQMYM010000016.1:16012574-16025021 GCA_030014255.1 Parauchenoglanis ngamensis
TTAGAGTAGCCAGTTGACCTAATCTGCATGTCTTTGTACTGTGGGAGGAAACCGGAGCACCCGGAGGAAACCCACGCGGAGAACATGCAAACTCCGCACAGAAAGGCACCCTGGGTGAGCCGGAGAGCGAACCCAGGACCTTCTTGCTGTGAGGCGACAGTGATAACCACCACACCATGGTGCCGCCCTCGCACTTTAATATTAAATATTTAATGATTATGCGGTCCTTCAACGTGACCCAGGACACATTCGCGTACACACTGCTTAAAGAACCATAAATGCCACCTCCGAATGTGGTCTGAGCAATCAGATATCAATGTGTCTTGGGGACACATTCTGAGTTGACCACTTGTAACCTGATCAATCCAGGAGGCATGTTAATACCTGGTGTGTTTTAATTCTTACTTAGACAGTGTAACTCAGTGGAATCAATCAAGAATTATTCATATCGTGATATCATGGCATCCATTTCTAGCTTTTGGTTCCATGAAGGAGCTTGTTTAGTTGACAGTCTGAAGCGAAAGAACAAGTGACTAAATCTATTGCATGAATGCCAATAAAGTGTATGGATAAATATGCTGAGATGTGCCAGTTGTGTAGGTTCCTTCATTGTTCTTTATTATTCATAAATATTCTGTAAATCAGTAACTGGTAAAACACCTTCAAGTTCTGCTTCAGTGACCTGAGGCTTTTCGAGTTTTCCAGAGTTTACCAGAGTTTAAGAGAGCCACGCTCGAGGCCTTCTGGCTCATTCCGTCTCAGTATCTCTACTCACTGGTGGTTTACAACTTGAAAGGCCACGGGCTCAAGGAGGGAAGGAAACAAGTGTTTATATAACTTTGACTTGATCCGCCCCGGTCACCGTGCTTTGTTTCACCCGCTTTATCTTATCTGATGACGTTAACTTTCACACCTACTGCTTAACCCCGAGGTCGTAACTCAAACTGATGTCGCAACCGCTGGTGTGTAGGCTGAGCAGAACACTCCCCTTTTCCCAGCCACTTCCCTGCAGATCTCGGAGCTGTGAGGGCTTCGTGTTCATATCTGTTCCTTGAGAAGAAGGTTTTATCCAATGCAACTTGTAGAAACCAAGTTTTAAAGGAGCTGACTGTATCTCAAACCTGGCAAGAATGGCCAAACAGCTCTATTTATGAGAGCACACCAATATATACGAACGCTATCTCTGGTTGAAGCCATTTAGCGGTGAAAGAAGCCGCAAAGGTTCGTTGCATTGGAGTGCAATTGGAGCAGACTGGTGGGAATCAAGCTCTATCAAGTTCATGGCCTCAGTCTCAAGAGGTTCAGCGTCACCAAACAAGATGAGTGAATGATGAAGAAAGGTTTCTCAAGCATTCCTTGGATAGTTAATGGGTTTTAGCACGCTAAAGCTTTTTATAAAAAGACAAATCCTTCTCGTTCCTTCAGGGTCTACAGAAAAAGTTGTTTTTCCGACTAGAGTGCCTGCTAGAATTTCTGCTAGAGTTCCTTACTGCCATTTTGTAACCTGACCACATCTTTTGGCTATTCTTATACGGTAAACGCATGCAATATTATTCAAGTCTGGTGCACGTTCTACTTCCCGATGGTAAAATCACGAAGAAGGCATTTGCAGAGGCTTGCATATGAGGCTTGCAAATTCGCAAGCCAAACTTCATCTTGATAAAATCAGCGTGAAGCAAAAATAACCGCTTCCAGAGGCAAATGGCTTTCCGCATCCTTTCCCTTTCAAACAATCGGCTTTTGTTCCAGGTGAATTTTATTCACTTTTGGTTTGACCTTAGCTTTATCTGAAATTGGCTCCATGGCTCCTGTATCAGTGTAGAAAGGGGTCAAGAAATGCTATGGCTAAACCTCGGATGTTGGTACCTAGGCATTACGGGTAAGCAGCTGATTCCAGGTCAGAGGAAAAGTGTACTGTAAATCCGAGCTTGCCAAAAAACTACACGCAGCTGTGCAACATGCATAAAAACACAGCAGTAAAATTTATCAGTCATTGATTCTATAAATGCGATAAGCCAAGTTGTTTAATAAAAATTAATGGAAATGGGACAAAATGCTATGGGTATCAAACATGTTCAAACAGAAATCTCATGGATCCTGACAGCGAAGGCTTTGACTGAAGTGCTCAATCAAACCTGGCATCAGACGCTACTTTGAATTCAGGCTCCCATCAGCCTCAGGGTGAAGCTTAAAAACTTGAAATCAGGAGCTTTTCTCGTGAAATGACCATCACAGAGTGAGAGAATCGCACCCCAAAATTTAAAACCCCCAAACTTAATATTAGGGCTGTAATTAGTCATGCATTTTCACAACGAGCAGACGCAGCAGCCAGCTAATAAATCAACCTCACTTTTTTTTTTGCATTTGGACTCCATTTCCTTTACGCCTTCCTTCCCTTCTTTAACAAATGACCAATGACTTCCTATACCAGGAAATGACAGAGCAAGAGGACAATGCCAAGGGGTCAAACTTATTTGGACAATGATTAGCAAGCAAGGTGACAACCCCAAATAAGAAAAAAAGAATTTATGCACCACCGAGCAGTTATATAACAAGTTCACCGCCATGTCTGTTCCGATAATCAATAAAAATGTCTGCAATCAATTCTAAAAGACCATGAAGTCAAGCTGCAGAAACAGTAACGTGATTCATAACGCGGCGCAGAGATTCTGCTCCTTATCTGGCCATCTTTATGGCTGACACACCGAGCGTGCACTTCGCTCCTGCGAAGTGTGAAGTGATGGCGGTGACGAGTCTTTATGACGCAGCTGGTAGACAGAGAAGCGATTTAACGCGTCCCCTTTCAGACGGCTATAAACTAGTCAAAGAATAACCCAGGCGGAGAAAGAAAAAACCAGATCGCCACTAGCAGGACGCTCCGCTTCGCTCCGTCTCTCTGCATCACTTTCTCTCCGTCGCTTTCCTGTCATAAAGAGGTTTTACAGCCCGGCAACAGGGTTGACAGGGAATCCAGGGGCTTTCTCTCCCAGACCAAACATTGCTGAGAAGTACACTGGATAAAAGCGTCTGCCAAACGTAAAAGTATAAACCTTGCGAGAGCCTGTGTGCTCTAACGAGAAGTTAATTACTAGCTGATTAACGTGGACTCCGTTCTTTCCACTTTGTTGTTGAAGCTGAAGCTGAAGCTGAGGAAAATCACATCTTGGGCCCATGTGCACAAACGCTGAATAAACGAAAGGAGCCAAAACGCACATGCTGCAACGGGCAAAGGGTCTGCTCTCGCCCCGGGCATGGAATGATCCGGAGCCACGCAGACGCCAGCCAAGAGTCTGACACAACACACGTACAGAGAGAGAGAGAGAAAACGAGAGAGCGAGAGATTAGTCTTGATTACATTTGTGGGGTTTTTTTTTACGTTTTGTTTTTTTTTTTTTGTAAAAATTGGTCATCGTTTTATGGCGTGTATGAAAAGACGGCATCCAAGATTTATTGCAGAAGATAATAAATACAGCTGTGCGGGGAAAATGAGCGATCATTAGACATCGTCGCTAAGTTTATTATGCTTGCGTCGAAGAAAAAAATGCAATTATTACAGTGCCAATTTAGAAGGAGGATCGAAAGACACGTGATTGTTATGCAAGGATCTGATCTGCTTAAATAGGGCCAAGAACTGAAGAAAGACATGCTTCCACAGTGGTGGAGACAGACAGGTTTGTTTTTGCACAGGGTCATGGATTCATCTTTGAGCCATCGGCGTCGGTAAAACAATACAGTCTATTTTGATCCATTAACTTTCCTCAAATGTTCTTCGGATAAGAACGAATGAGGCGTGCACTCCATCCCAGTTTATGTCCGTTTAATTTTATGACCAACTCATGGGTGTTCTGTTAAACACAGTTCACTGTACAGCTTATTACACAGTATATGTGTCACATTACACTGATCTGCACATTAATTGCACTATAATAATCTTCATAACAGGTCACCGATCGCAGATCACCTCATAACTGCCGCAGATCATTTAACTGTGTTTTATTGGCCGCCTGCTGCTATGATGAGAAACAAGATTAGCCAATCAGGATCAAGCATTTGTCAGCTAGCTACATTCCGAGCATCTGGATAGTGAAATTGCACCTGATGTAAGTACTTGAGGTTTAATAAAGGAGAAAAAGAAGGTTAGAGCTTGTTTTAGGAGATAAATGGTCACTTTAACTGGAAGTGTCGTGACATTATTTATATGCCAAGATCGGTTCATGATACGTGGTGCCAGTACAAATTTTTGGGAATATATCATTAAATCATTTTAGCAATTGAGCCGTTTTCTAAGACCTGAGTTTTTTTTCCTCCCAACAGCAATCTCACGTTCGATAATTTTCAAACAATATGGACAAAGTATCAAGAGTGTAAGTCCATTATTCCCCTATGCAAGTCATAAGAGCTGAATGTTGCCAGTTCTCCTACACACTAAGAGATGCCAGGTTGTGATTTTCACTTACAGGACTTCAAATGCTGGTGGTGTTCCTCAAGGCCCAATGCTGTCCGACTCTCGTTTTTTTTTTTCCACCCTTCCCCCTCCCTCTGCTTTCTACTCCTCTAATGTCTTTTCCAGATCTCTAAACTCTTACCAGATGTACAGAATTCACAGATGATTCATCCATCAAGCTCACTTTGTAGACCTTCTCTTAAAACAAAGGAGGGGGGGCAGATATGCGGCACTCAGATACAGTACATCTTAGAAAGAAATTTGGTTCAATTCCAAGATGAATCACTCTGTCAGGACTGGAGCAGCCATTGGATCAGAAAGTAAAATGTAATTTGACTATGATTTTAGGTGTTGTGCTCATTTTAGAATTTAACACAAAATCGACTCCAATTTGTCACAATTTTTTTGCTTATTTGTAATTCTGACCAGGTGTCCATGTTTGATGCTACGCCTTATCGTTGACCTTTTCTATCCATATTCATGTTCTTCTGATTTGTGTAGCCGATAGACAACAAAACCGCAAGCGTACCAAAATGACTAGGTGATAAATCGTCCGACCACGACTCGGCTTCCAAACAAGTGTCCTTGAAAACATGCGAGCTGCGTGCTCCGAGCCTCTTAAACGCAGGAGGCTGTTAATCTCAGTGCCAGGAGAGCCAAGCTAAACACAGCCAGGCCCTCAACTAGCTCCGATAACGCAAACACGCACGCATTCACATGCTCACTCTCTCTCACACACACAGACACAAAGCTCCAGGCTACAGCGCACACCTGGAGCAAACCGGTTTGGGTTTCAACTTTCTTTGCACATTTTCTTCCTACATGTCTGGATCACGAGCTGGTTGTGTCAAACGTACGTTGGGCCTTATCGACAAAGCATGCAAATTCAACTGCAGCAGTGCATCATCAACGGATGCACGTCATAAGGTGCTAAACGACTTATCAACACTGACCTGCTAACGCTCAGAGCAGTGACAAACTCTTTCAGATCCTAATTAGAAAGAGAGGCCCCCCGACATTCCTCCCCCCACCACACCCACACCCACACCCACACCCACACCACTAGATTGCTTACCAACTTCTAACAAGCAAAGGACACCCTACAAATTCAAATCACACAAGGACACACCAATCGCTACCCCCTTCGCCTGCAAAAACCACCCAGCGTGCTATTCTGGGTCAGGGGTCACGACCCTGTAGGCAGAATGGGATGGCTGAACGGGGAGCCAAAGACTGAAGCCCTATTCTTACAACCCTGAGGGCGTGTATGAGTCACACCGAGCTCGATTAGCATAGTGTCCTTTTATCCACATGCAGTGGGAAACTGCGAAAACTACTTGTTTTAGGCCCGCGCACACACCTAAGTCGAATGATGGCGTTTTAATGACCGAAAAGGATTATAGGGTGGGATTTTCGTCCGGCTGTGTAATGCACATGTCGGATTAATTTATTAAATGGTAGTGCCAGGATTTTGGGGAAAGTCATTCTGCTTGGCTGAGGTGGGCGTACGGATGAAAAAACGTTTTGCACGGTAGATTTGTTTTGGACAAAAATCACAAAAAAAATAAATAAAAAAAATGAATTCTTGGTTTTGGAAAACAAAAGTAGTTTTGGAATGCATAATGCTCACCGGTGACCGATTTAGTGCCAGTGCATCCAAAGATGGCAGCCGGACATGTTCTGTCAGCGTGAGAAAATTTTGCTTAACTTGTCAAGACTGACCTCTGCTACGACGCTCGTCTAAAAGCCACCAATACGAGGACAAAACAGGATGATGCGAAACTCACAGGACAGCTAACATACAGCAAAGGTGAAATGTAACCAAAACATGATGAAGGACAGAAAAAAAAAACTTATTACCTCAAGCTCACTTTGAAGGATTTTTGTTTACACACGCCCATTTTCTGCAAACCACAGGTATACCATAAGAGGGTCTTCATCGTAAAATTTGACATGGATTTCATTGGGATCATCTTGTACTCCTTAAAGTTGGTAAATTATTGAAGACATATGACTCTTCTGATTGAGGATACCATTTTGTTGCCACTTTTCAAATTGATCATCATGATGGAAACTCTAACATGATTGAAACTCTTGATGGAAGCTCTCCGACATGCCTCCCATGCTACCATGATGATGATCATAGGAACGTCAGAGTGCACATTAAACACTACCAGACGTGACCAAGATCTTCTAACAATCTCCAAACCATAGTATCTTCATGCTCAACACAAAATCAAGATACACGAATCTCCATAAATGGCCTCAATTGCAATTAAGACATATGCTAAATGTGGCCTCTTCTTTCCCAGAAGACACTGGAGAGCCCTGAAGAGCAAGGAAACTATTTAGACACCTGGAACATATCAGAACTTCGTTTTCTATGTAAATGATGCATCATGGATGAATACCCGAAGGACACCTCTGAATCACTTCACAGGCTGAAATCACCGTGAATCCATGCCTCAGCTAGGTACTCATCAAGATAGACGGTTTTCACCCTTGTTTCGGGGAGTTCTCACATCTTGAGAAACAAGACAAGAGCTATGGCAGAAGCATTTACCTTCCTCATGCTCCATTTCCATGACCATCACATCTCTACTACGGTCTAGGAAGTGCTGTCCGAATTCTCCCGGCTTAAATTCCTTGTCTTTAAGTCCACGTCTTGTAAGTCGGGTAGTCGTCACTCAGGAGACAGCGACGTCCTTGTCCTGAAATCTCCAAAGTCACGCGACCATTACCTTTCTACGAGGCGATTTGTTTAGCCACGAAATACGTCCAATTAAATCTGTCCATCCTGATTCGATTGGAAGGACGTCCTTAGTTATCTCTCTTAAATGACACGAGATAATTTCATGTCTGGTGCGTTTGGTGGTGCCAATAGTGGTGCCCCTTGAACGTAAAGACCAACCAGTATTAATGGTCTGAACAAGGGAGCTACATGAAAGATTAGCACTTAACATGCTACAGGTAAGATCAAAGATAAAGGAATGACGCTGAAGTGCACATCTACAGTATATTCATCTATAGATTCGATACCTCTTACAGCTTTATCTCCTTCACCATCATGGTCAGTGATGTAACGTCTGCTAGTAATACGAGATCCAGACCATGAAAGCCCAAATCAGTGAGGAACTCTGATGTCATATCAAACACACATGATGTCATAGGGTTAGGGTAATCAAATCGAAAGGGACCTTATATTATTAGGGGCATAGGGTAAAGCATTGTACCTGTATCTGGATTTAAACTGGACATGGGCGTTGCCTAAACTGGAACCCTATCCTGGCTCTGATAGTTCCTCAGAGCCACCTTAAGCGAGGTTCTCAACGCTGCAATCTTCAGCAACATAATCCTCCATGTGTAGTTTTGCAAGTCTGTTCCTGAGAACGTCTTATTCAACTTCACTCAAGGATGTGACCTAACAATAAAACAGTTTCCATCACTCAGCACTCAACGCACCTAAACAGCTCTGTCAGGTTTTCGTGATTCACATCCAGTCATCCCTGACACACGCTGGCACAAATATCATCCGACACTCCTGTCCTTGATGTAAAAAGGTCTCGTCATTCAAGCAATGTGTTTAAAATGCTCGCAGTATCGAGATCTTTAACACCACCTACGCCGGTCTTTTGTCAATAAAATCTCTGCAATACATAAAAGAAAGACGTGATGTGTACTGATATTATATCATGATAATTATACAATATATCCAGTTATCACTGTTTACAATATAATCATCATTGACTTTTTATACAAACCTCACCTTTTAGTGAAGCAGCAATTCATTGATTTTTTTATTCGATTTTTCATTCCATTTGATTCATGACGTCGATGTGATTCAAAAGAGATTTTTGTCGATTAAGAACAGGCAGGGATTCGATTTGAGGAAAGCTTGTCTCTCAACTGTATTTATGAGCCTTAGACAGTGACAATATTTCGAAACTGTATCCGTTATGACAAAACGTTGGCGTATCCTGTACCCAGTTTCTTGGCCAGTGGATGAAAGTACACTATATTGACCTCAAACAGGGTCCCATCCCTTGATACAGAGGGTGATCCCTCTGATCCCTTGATACCTGAGTGTCATACAAGGCGATAACAAGAAGCTTCAAAAAGTCAGCTCATTGAAACTGTTTTTGATAACCATCAAAGATTCCTCTCCGACATGTCTACTGTCACGGCTTTATCTCTACATCTGCCTTCAAAAACAAGGCCATCTTGGGCCAGACGCGTCTAGGTGTTACACAGATAATACAACATAGAAAGCCTTTCCTTTTGAAAACAAAACAGTCGCGGGTAATAAAAAAACAAAAGCATAAAAGCCGATAAGGGCGAGGTGAATTGTTCTGGCTTGTGGATCATGGTAAAGGTGAGGAGATGGACGTAAAACAATAGAGTCGTTTGTTGTTCGAGGCTACCACCTATCTTAAATACGAAGCTGCACGAACATTTTAGTGATGAAGTGAGGTGTGCGTTTGTGTGTGTGAAATCTGCGATCCATCACATCTGGAACGTTCCATTTCGCTCACGATGATCCCGTGGATGGTCACGAGCCTTTACAGTATTTCTTAATCAGCCTATTATTTATCACACAACTACAGTTCCTACTTTTTATCTGTTTACAGTTACATGTGATGTGGAAACAAGTTAGCTCCTTACGTTATAGCGGCCGCACAGTCGTCCCCTCATCAGCCTCTCGTTCTGTCTTAAGTTAATAAGAAATGAAAGAGCAGGTTGTCATGTGACTGAGCAACCCCTAAGCGTAAACTCTTTACCATGGTGCAGCTTTATCTCCGACACTGGAGGCTCTTTCCATAAATATTCATTTTGTTATTAATCTGTTTATGTGGAGCACCCACCATCGAGTCAGCCAGAACTACTGTCATGGCTGCCGTCATAGAAAATGAATCAAAACCTTGTGACCAATCAGCATTCTTGTGTATCAGGTATCTGATACTCTCATTACTCTATTATTACTCTTAGCGTGTGCTATTAGGTATTATGATAATAAATTGTCTCAGTATGATTGCTTTGTGAGTGTTGTTTGGAGCACTTAATCCACCCATTGTGATCAGTAGTTACTCCTGCAACCATCTCGCACTTACCTTCTGGTCAGATGCTGCGAAAGCTGTTTTTTTTTATATCTGCTCAGCGATGACATTCGATCTTTCTGGGAGAACACGAATAGGGCTAGGCAGCCTGTTATTTGTGATTAGCACGAAGACCGCACCATCAGATGATTTTTGACTGAATCAAAGTGTGTAGGCAGTTTATCTCAGAAAATGATCAAAGGAAACAGGTTTTTTCACAGCGTATAGGGAGGTGTGGTGTACGGAAAGATCACTCATGGGTGTTGCTGCTCTGTGTACACATCCATCTCATATAAGTTAGAAGGGAGTGATATGGGAATAAATATATATGTATTGCAATACTTATAGATTCCCTTCGTAGGTGTCGCTAAAGGTTGGAGGCAGTAGCTACAACACATTTTAATTGAAGTGAACTGATAAAGCAGTGGGTGTAGATTTGAACAGCCTGTAACAGATACTAAAAAACACTCTCATGTTGATAAAGCACAGGAAATGAGCTTTGTCTGCTGGATACTAGAAAGATTTTAAAGACTGAGTTTTTTGGCTGCCATAAAATGATTCAAACTTGCATTAATGTCCAGACACCGTGTTCGTAGTGCAACCTTCTGTAATATCAGTATCGTTAAACTAAACAATATACTGAGCTCTACGACAAATACAGCAGTCTGGGTTTGAACATCTATCTACAGAGTCGTAGGTTTTGTTAATGTAGATAAAACTTCATTACTTCTCCACACTTCCATGATCACTAACCCGAGGCGCGAGCCAGCTCTGGAACGGAAGATGACCCGTCTACGTATTACCGCTTTCTCTCAGCAGACAAAGCGGCAAAACCGGCGTGGGTGATAAGATGTGATTTATTTGTTATCGTTGTATACATACGGATATCACGGGTCTAATCAGGCCTACCATGAAAGGGCACGAGTGCATGTTTTGTGTTATTTTGTCTCTCTCTCTCTTTTTAAAACTAAAGTGTTTCTTCATCCCTTCTTATATTTCTATCCGTGAATGTGTAGTTTGCCAAATCTCCGTAACATACTCATTGCAAAAGGAGTGTTCATACCACTGCTCATTAAAACTAAGCACCGTGATGCGCTTCGTGTACCATCTTCAGGACGAAGTGTGTTATATTTGTACATGTTATAGAGTACATTACAGTGTTATTATGTTGTCATCTTTGGTTAAATCAACATGAGGCTCATAGGAAATAGATTAAACTAAATGTTATCTATCTATAGCGATATACCATCACATACCATTTGATGCTTTGTTAGCAAAACAGAATGTTGTGATACCTAAATATCATGCAATGCAGGTGTCTAAAGCGTCGTATTTTTGTGTGATATGGGTATCATAAGTGAATATCGTGATTTTTTAAATTTTTTTGTGCAATATTGGTGTCTTACGTATCGTGAACGTTGGTGTGATACAGGTATTGTAAGTGATTATTGTCATATTTGTGTCCGATATCGGTGTCATAAGTGAGTATCGTGATATTGTGCAATAGAAGTATCGAAATCAAGAATCGTGATATATTTTTGCTCAAATCTCGCTTGATATCATGATACAATGACATCTTGACACTTTTCCAGTCTTGTAGTGGTGAAGACTAGTTAGTTTCAGTTTTATACCTTCTCCCTCACTTTTATTTGTACAGAATTGTTGTTTCAGAGTCTGTTAGCATTTTTAAACACTACTGAGCTCTCGTGCCAGCGGCAGGACAAGAGTGCGCGTTCAACGGGCTGAAACGTTTCAAACCGTTTCAAAGCTCACAGCACTGAGGAGAATGGGGGGGGTTGGACACTACCAGGCCTGCAGGCAACCGAACCCGGCTTTCCCATGTCTGATCTCTCAGATTGGAAAACGCTACAGATTGGCCAATTAGTAGGCGGCGATACTTACAGATAGACGGTCCGATCCGGTAAATCTTTCGGAATATCGGTTAATTTCCGTTGGCTGCAGTCGGCCGTGTCTAAAGTGCACGTGCAGTTTTGTGAACACGGCAAATCCGAGCTCGAGCCGTGCGTGATGAAGAGTTCCATGGTTACGAGGGAATAAAAAACATAATATGAAAAGTGTCCCAGGGCCGCCGCCATTTTGTTTCCACTTCTATCGGCGGATCAGTTCTGATCTAAATCTCTCCACAACTCCGACTCAGGTTTGTTTTTGGTTATTATTTGTCCTCCATGACATCGTCTGGATGCGGCGAAAGCATCACCAGCATGTCGTGTGTGCTGTTATTTCATGGGAAGCGAAGAAAAAATGTAAATAAAATAATCACACCTTCAGGTCCGCGCACAAAGTTTTGTCCTGGTCCTGAGCTAAGGTCAAAAAGTTAAAACTCAAGCTGAAGAAAGTTTAGCGGTACCGAAACGCCAAACCGGAGTGCAAGTCCAAAGCTGTTGTCCTTAAAAGGTTGAAAATGAGGTGTGTGCGCGCGCCAAGCAGTTGGATTGACTATTTTGGATCCGATCCGAATAAATCGTTAGAAGAAATGTTTTTTATTTTCCCCAACAACAACAACAACAAAAAAATAAATATATATATATATATATCCACCAACCACAAAATGTCACAAATGTTTATAGTGGAAAGAAATCCGGGTTATTTTGTCGCTGACGTCGCGTCCAAAAGAAAACTGGAAGAAATCTTGACTCCATGGAGACATGTTTCAGTCTTCAGTCTTCACTGGATGATTAAACAACTTTATATACCTTTCCTGAAATTCTCTCTCACTGGTGTGTTTGTTTACAGATATGTTTAAAATAATAAACACCACCACGCAGAGCGTCTGGGTGTAAAGGCTGCTGCAGCTCGTCTAACTTTCCGGGCTGTGCGACTCTACAAACCGGTGAAGCTTCTCATCAGATTGATCTTATCAAAACAGACCAAATCCGATCATTTAGTGCT
>JAQMYM010000016.1:16055819-16074539 GCA_030014255.1 Parauchenoglanis ngamensis
AGAGAGGTGTTCAGGCCCAGCAGGCTCAGCTTCCCAATCAGGTGCTGAGGAATAATCGTGTTGAATGCTGAACTGAAGTCTATGAACAGCATTCGTACATAGGTGTCCTTATTGTCCAGATGTGTGAGGGCCAGATGTAGGGTGGTGGCAATGGCATCATCTGTGGACCGGTTGGGGCGATAGGCGAACTGCAGGGGGTCCAGTGAGGGAGGCAGCAGGGTCTTGATGTGCCTCATGACGAGCCTCTCGAAGCACATCATCATAATAAGAGTCTCCTACCAAGAACATTTCAACTAAGATTTTACCCAAGAGTGTACTGACGAATTTATACAAATTGAAATATTCAGAGATCATGTTAGAACAACACTCATCAGTTTTTGTTGCGTATCCACTTGAACGGTAAACTTTGAGGCAACCGCTAAGTATACGTGGAAGCCTGTGAAAACCTGTCGGATATCAAGGCGGCTGAATTAAAGCCAAAAATGACAAAGGTTTAGCTAAATAAGGAGCTACAGATGTTTTAATCACTAGCTTGCTAGATAAGTGTGCGTTCCTCACTGAGTGAATGTTACGCTTAGATCAATCGGTCACGTTCCTTAACGAAATGGACGTACGCTTAAAAGATTCACTTGTAAACAGTTTACGAGTTTTGTAAACGAGTTTTTTGAGCTGTCAACTGATCCCGTAGAGAAGGCAGCAGACAACGTTTTCATTTTTGAACGCTCATTCGAAAAAGAAGCCAAAAACAAAACTCACTGAATTATCAGAACATTGGCTGCGAGGTTGTTCCAGATGTCCCGGAGAACCTGCTGCAGTTCTTCTGCAGGTACATCCCACACAGCCTTGAGGATGATGGCCTTTCTTTGATCAGAAATGTGACCTGTTGCTTATCATGGTCCATTACTTTAATTTATCCATAAAATTCAGTTGTCAAAAAAACACTGATTCCATACCAATTTAACGAACATTTACGTATTCCAAAACAAATCCATAAATTAAAGCAATTAAGACTCGTAATTCAATCAGGACAAAAGTAATGGCCCCCTATTAAGAGAGGAAGAGTTGGTGTGTGTCTGTGGAAGCTGGGTTACTGGAAGGTTTAACGCACTTAGAAGGTGCTATTTCTCCACTTTAATCTCCATTTTGTCGTTTTCAGCTTTTATGGAGTTTTGTGGGCATCACTGAAAGTAAATCAGATTATGGGAGTTTCATTTATCAATTTATCAACATATGCACTTTGTAAATCTGGTGGGAATTTTTTTGTTTGGGTTGAGTTACGAAAAACATATATGCATTGATACAGTACACTGATTAATAGCTAGATTTGCAGACATTAAGCCTTTATCCTTGCACAATACAGGCATTTACAGCAAAGTTCATACAAAATATATAAAGCGAATAAGACTTCTTCTGCACATACACAGTTGAGATTTATTTTTCTCCTGTACTCTTTAGATCTGCTACTGTGCACCTGTTGCATGTTCCTCATAAACCCCGGCCATAGTGAGAGCCTCCACCCAAGATATAGTTACACACACGCGTGCACCTGTCCGACTCCCGCGTGCCGTTGGCATGGCAACCTTGAGGGCTTTTCCAGATGTCTCGGAGTTATGCAGTCCATCCCAAACACCCCAAACCACCTGACTCCCAAACTCCTGGCATGGGATCACAAAATACTATATGAGTTAATGCCCACTGCCTCCAGAAAACACACACACACACACACACACACACACACACATGCTGCCAACATGGACTATATCAGGACCTGGAAGGTCGATCTCTCAAATCCCATTCGAGAGCCTCAAGAGGCGTAAGAGACTAGCAGCAATGTGATGACCAGAGACCATGGAATGTCAATGAAATTCATCAGCATGTAGTGATGACAGGCAAAATAACCGTTGGCAACGCAAAGTGGGCGGGTACCAAGTTAGACTAATCTCAACGTTGAGGCGACGCGTTTGAGGTGACTACTAATGGGAGCAAGTCATAGTTGACTAAACAATTAATATACAAGAGTGATATCAAGGCAACCAGAGCCTGGAACGTCCACCAGCGACCAACTGTCCGCTACAAAGCGATGGGCGATGAGCGAATCGCTTCCCGTGTGTACGCCCCTTCAGACTTAAACCAGACATAACACAGCGTCAGTCATGCTGATACGCAGAGGCACCTGATTTCAGGCGATGATGACCCACAGCTGGAAATATGAGTCACTTTTTAATTAGTGCACGGCTATCAGTGTTAAATGTGTTAAATCGCCGCTTGCAGTGATATGAGCTCTACAGCGGGATTAACGAGGACAGAGTGGATCAAGTTGCAGAGCAGGAAAAGGACACATGGTCACAGAGCTGGAGTTGACACGGTTACAGCTCTCGCCCCACGTTAATTAAATTCAATTTCATTTTAAATTTCACATACATTTTTGACCAAACCCTTGAGCCGTCTAGACTTCCCCTCTCATTCACTCTTAATAATCACACACTGTTCCCGTTAGTGTCCCTATAGATACTAAATAATTCATAGTATGCCTTGAGGTGAGTATCTAAATAATAAATTGTTTTTTTTTTTTGTTGGGTTTTGTTTTCAGAAAAAAACCAACCGTCCTGATTGGTCGAGAGGTAAGAAACTGCTTGACGTCACGACACCCACGGCATCCTTTAACAGAACGCTGCCTTGTTGTCACTTCCTGTGGCGTTACATGTAAAACCTGTGGTGGAGCGTCGCCCGTACATGTGTGAATTAGCGGTTACTTTATAAGGTTTATAAGTTGTTAGAAATTTCTGATCCAATCAGAATTGAGGAATCAGCAGTGCTGACGTATAAAAGAATATTAATGTATGTTTATATGCATGAGTTATCCTATTTTGTAGGTTAATGTATAGTGAGAAAGATCATCGAACGAGCCCAATGAGGCTTTTATTATACAAGTGTGACTCTCCTGCAATAAAACGTCTGACCCTCGGTGAGCACAAGTTGTTTGAGGAAAGACAAGGTGTTATCCAGGGTGGAGGTCGGAAGCCTCTTTGCTTGCCCCTTCCTCAGCAAGTGGCCCAACAATGTACATGTACATGTGCGCACTCATGTGTGTGCTTTGTTTGCGTTGGCAGTTGTGTGAACATCCATCAGAGCACCTGCCACCGAAGCACGTGTGAAGGCCAGGCGCTCAAAAGTAGGGCCACGTGTCACCAGGCGCACCCTAAAAGGGTGACAATGGCTCTGTCCTCACCCCTCCTCAACCCCTACAGCCATGGACACCGGGAACGAAAGGGAACAGGTGTGTGCTTTTAATAGAGCTATGTGAAGCAGACTTGCTCTGCCTAGCCTCATATAGTGAGGTAACGTATGATCGTAAGTTTTGGGGCAAACTTCTGAACCTTGGAAAGACTAAACACAATCTAAAAGAGGACTGGTTTGATTTAAATCTAACATTCCGCTGACTATGCTTGCACTCAGTGCTTGTATGGAGTCGGTATTCCCTGCAATGCCAAGGTCATGATGATGTATGATGGGTTTTTTTTATTAATTGAATCAAGTAAAGCTTCATTTAATTTGAATAACTAAAAATATTCTGCTGCTTCAAAATATTTTCCGAACTCGGTGCAGTTTCAGTCGTTTTTAACCGAAACACAACAGCAAGCTTTCAGGAGCAGCATGGAGCACCATCATATAGAACAGCCCTTTGGTAAGAAAGGTAAAGTGGCACACACACACACACACACACACACACAGTGTCCTTGTAAAGAGCACTCAGCTGTGTGTCCATTCAGGTGTGTCTGAAAGTGCAGCGTGGGTCACAGTGGAGTGTGAGAACCTGAGATAGAGATCGCTCCTGGAGCGACTGACCGGTGAAAAATGCGGCCGGGGTGGAGAGGTGCGCCGGATCCCTTCTCCCTCGCTCAATGCCAGCGTGAGGACACAGAAGGACATTCAGAGTCCTTTCACTCGGCCGTAGCATCTTCCAACACCTGCACTGCTGCGCTTTTGTCCCCGGCTCGCCGTGTGTGCTCGGCCCTACATTAAGGCCACTGTGCAGGAAGGGAACTGGCTTTGTGTGGCTGAATAGGTGAGCTGGTAATGGACTGATTATATCTCAATGACCTCTCTCTCTCTCTCTCTCTCTCTCTCTCTCTCTCTCTCTCTCTCTCTCTCTCACACACACACACACACACACTCCCTCTCTGTCGCTCTCACTGTCTATCTCTCTCTCTTCATTTTTCACTCTGTCTTTCTCCTCTCACTCTCTCTCTGTTGTACTTTCTGTCTCTCTCTCTGTCTGTCACACTCCCTCTCTCTTGTCTGTCTCTCAAGCTTGTCTCTCTCTCACTTGCTGTCTGTCTGTCTCCGTCACTCTGTAATCTGTCTCTGTCTCTCACTGCCTCACACTCTCTCCCTGACTCTCTCTCTTTTTTTTCTTTCTTACTATATCTCCATCTCCCCCACACTCTCTCTCTATCTTTCTCCTTCTGTCATTCTCCTTCCATCTCTTTATATTTATTCACATTCAGCTTTGATTTTTTCCTTTTTCTCTTATTCACAACTCATTCTCTCTTTCTGTCCCGCTCTATTTACATTTCATCTGCTAACTTTTTTCTCGGCCGCTCAGTTCTCCCTCTGTCTCATCCCTCTCTTTCCATGTCCCCCACTTTTTCAGCTCTTGTTCATTTTTCCATCTGTGCCATTTTGTGTCTTTCTCTCTTTTTTCTTTCTCCCTACTTCATCTTAAATGTGCCCTTCTTTCTTGTCTACTTTATTTTCCTGCCTCACCGTTCCACCTGTCTTTCTGTCGCTTTTAATGTCTCTGTTCTTTTTCCTACACTGAGTCCGTTTCACTCTTTCCTTTATTTCTGTCTTTCCTCATTTGCATTCATGCTGCTCTGATTCTGTTCCCACTCAAATTTCCTCACAGTGTGTGTGGTGTGTCCCTGTATGGTCTCTGTGTGTGTGTGTGTGTGTGTACACCTGCATGCAGCAGATTTCGATTTCCACGTACCCAGATCTTGTTTATGGTGTATGGTAATGAGAGGTGGAGGACAGAACAGAGGTGTGTGTGTGTGTGTGTGTGTGTGTGTGTGGAGGTGGGCGTGTAGGATCAGGGTGGTGTGGGTCTTTTCCCCGGGGAGTAATCGGCTCTCCTGTTCGGCCCGGCAGCAGACAGCAGACATCACTGCCTCGTTCTTTCAGCGTGTGAGAAGATCTCCTTCTCCTCGCGCCGTATGAAAGGCTCTCTTTCTTCACCAGCTGAAAATCCAGCGCAGGTAACCAGATCCACAGCACCCGCATGTCTAATACACACCCAGCACTCGTCTTTTCACTTCCCTCTCTCTCTCCCCACTCTGTGTATCTCTGCCCACCCTCTCTCTGTCTCCCTGTCTCTCTGCTGTAGTCCACACTGCTACATTTCTGTCTCTATCAGTCTTTCTTTTTTCTCTATTCATTTCTTTCTTTTGTTCATTTGTTCTTCCCCCCTCTCTCTTTTTCTGTCTCTCTCTCCCTCTTTGTCCCTCTGTCTCTCTTTGTGTCTCGCTTTTCCTCTTTCTCTCTCCTTCTCTCCCTGTTTGTCTTTCTGTAGCTAGTTTTCTTCCCCTTTCCTCTTTCTCTCCACCTCTGTTACTAAAGTGTGCCAAATCTCTCTGTCTCTCGCTGTCTCTCGCTCTCTCTCTCTCCCTCTCTTTCACAGTGCAGGTGTCTGATTTTCATTAAAATTGCAAATTGAAGTGGATGCTTCATCAGATAAGATGGAACATTTGGGACTCGGCCCTCTCTCTCTCTCTCTCTCTCTTTCCCTTCCTCTCTCCCTCTCTCGTTCGCGCCCTCCCTCCCTCTCTCTCTCTCTCTCTCCTTCTCTCTCTCTCCCCCTCTCTCATTTGTTTCTCTCATTTCATCACTTACACTCTTTTAGGAAGCGGGCCGTTGGAACGGCACTTGGCTGGATGACACTAATCTCTCTGATGAGACGCAGCCATGAGGATAACAAATTGCCTCTGAGTAAAATGTAAAGAGCCGGGCAAAATGGCAAGAATCTCATGTTGCGATGGCTGGAGCCGTGATTACGTTACATGATACGTGTCACATAATGTAGTGCCGAGGTTAGGTTTCACTCAGAAGCCTTCTTCAGTGCGTTCCTCTGGGAGAACCAGTAAAAGATCTATAGAGAACCGAAGCGTAAAGGGGCTCACAGATTGTATTTATTACACATGGGTTTGTAGCTAATAAGTGTATATACTGTAAAATATAAACATACAGCAGCTATAAGGCAACATTAGCAGCTTCAGTGTTGTGTTGCTTACATTAAACGTATAGTATATTACTGATGAACTAAAACTTCCTTAATAATCTATTAATACATGCAGTAATTCTCAGGAAATTATAATGAGTGAACACATAAATTCTTACTTATCTACATTATTAATAGTTTTCCGATATCACTCAATCGGCTATAAACACTTTATTATTTCCTGGTCTTCCTGCTTCCTGTTTAATTTGTTATTATAAAAGCATTAGTGAAGTAATATTATTCTCATTTGTGGACATTATAATAAAGCTTTAGCCATTACGGTAACCCTTGGATGTATAAAACGTTAACGCTTCACAAACTACTGCTTAGAAATTAGCAAAGTAAAAAAAAGAAGAAAAAAAAAAGAAAGAAAAGGTATAGTGTATAATGAAATGCCAGTATAGTCATTAATCGGGCTTAGGTGTAAAAAGGGTGCAAAAAGTTATGACCTGTCCTTTACTTCCTGTCTTTATTTAACAAAAAAAGTATTAATGCTAGTCCTCATTCTTTCAGCATGTCAGGAAATAAATATAGACAATATACAACTAATAAATATTTCTTTTTGAAAAAATGAGTCACTCAGCAATTCTGCACTAAAAAAGGAGGAAAAAAAAAGCTCTGTATCGTCGTAACATCCGGCGTCGCTCTGAGACACACACAGTGTCATACACGCATGTGAAGCAGAGATTAGAGTGATATTAGTGAAAGCTAAAACATGAAAAAAGGTTCAAAGGTCTTTACTCCGTTGGGATTAATGTATGTTCAGCTCATGGTGCTCGGCTGAAAAGTAAGTGGAAAGATGTCCAAGAGTAAATGAGGCATTTTACAGTTTGTGGAGAGAATGAGGACAAACAGAGGGGAAAAAGAGAGAGAGAGAGAGAGAGAGAGAGAGAAGGAATCCTCAGGCACGGAGCGATGGCTTTCAACTCCCAGTGAAATGTCACACCAAATTTATGCCCCGTATTTTCTAAATGAACAGAGGATTTGCTCAGCTGTGAAAAAAGCATTCCGTGTTTAAAAAAGAAAAAAGGGACTTTCAATATCATGGACCTCAAAGTAAAAAAAAAAAAAAGCTTGTGTGATAGCTGTACTGTCTCATTGTGAATCACTGTAGTATTTCTAAACATGTCTTCTGTTCTTCTTCATGATCTTTAGGCTTTGCTCCTGTTGTTCTTCGCTGCGCTAGTATTTGCAAACATCTCAGCATGTCTTTCGTGGTAAGATTCCGGCTTTTGTTCGCACACGGACTTCCGGATAATTCCCTGGAATTTGTGCAGAAGTGCACGTGTAAAAGGGGTTGAAGATTGGCAGATCCTTGCTTGCGTCGGTGTATAATCTCACCTGGATGCTGTAGATGTTGGATATTTGCACCTAAGGATTGCTGCGTTAATCATAAAGACCATCCTGTGCTCATCCCAGGACTCGCTCACACATATTACTGCTCTTCTATACCTGTACTGTAAAAATTCATAATCATCAAGGTTTCTTATTCATGTCATCATTATATAGTGAGGGTTTGGTTTTTTTTGCCCCTTTGCCTCTGGCTTTCTCATTAGGGGTCTAAATTTGCAACCAGATTCGTGACAGAGTCTTTTATTAAAAGTGCTACATAAGTGAAATAAAATTGAACCGTATTGAGCGGTCATTTCCTGACTGAAACGTTCACTTCAGTTTGATGCTAAAACCACAAACGCTGGAGCGTCTCAGTCCTGCCGCGCGAGTGCTACAGGGAAGAAAAAGCCTGTAGAAACACACAGTAGATCTGCAGGGTTTGTGTCATGCACCTGGCTCTGTGTGTGTGTGTGTGTGTGTGTGTGTGTGTGTGTGTGTGTGTGGGTGGGTGGGCAGGGCAGGGCAGGGTGGAACAGAGCAGCAGCTATGTCAATAGCATCGAAATGCGAAAAACAAGCAGCTGTCCCTCCATGTGGCGAGTTTGCGTGCAGGCTAATGCAGCTTTAACCCGACAACCCGGCTTTTCCATGTGCATTTCTGTGCTGTACATCACAACACACGACATCATAACACATCTACCACGAAGCAAAACAGCCGTGTGAAACCGTAATCTGATTAAGGTGAACATTATTAGGTTTATAAAATAATAATAGGTGTGAGGTGAGGAGTCATCAACACGCATGCAAACTCACAAAAAGGCTTTAGTTTTTATTACGTCCCTAAACGCGGTAAAGCTCCCGCTCTCAAAAACAATCCGCCGACATCCTGGGCCATGGAGCTTAAATTGTAACGAGAAATCGGAGATGTTTTCTCAAAGCATCTATATTTTAAATTCTTCCGATCGTTATGGTTTGGTCTGCAAGCCAGAGGTGACGGAGTTGAGGAGAAACTCCCTGAATGATCGTAATGGTAGCTGAACAATAATCGTGTTCTCTGTTCACTGGATAGCTGCTGGTTATCCTCTTTAATGGAGGAAAAAGGTTCCTTTACATGCTAATTGAAAATCGTCTCTAACACTATTTCAGCTTCCTGCTTGTTGTGTCCAGGTTGAACCACTTTGGTATAAAACGTAATCTCAGAGAATTAGGACTAGAGCAGAAGATGGGGAATAAAATGATGTCTTGTATCCGCTGAGCAGAAGATCTCTAAACGGCCGGCTTTTGAAGCAACGCCATGCGTTCTTTCTGATCTCTGATTTACGCTCCTCAGCCGAGATCGACGGCGTCCTGATCCACAGGATTTCCGCACGGTTCTGGTCGGTTAAGCGCAGGTGTTGGACGCAGCTGGACCGGTCCGACTATGGCCTGTTCTCACGACAATCACGCTATTCCTACAACACCTGTCAGTCTCAAGCCAACACATGTTCCACACACATTCCTTCACACACCCATACAGACTCACACACAAGATGCGCTTTTGCATTTCCAAGATGTACAGAGCGTATGGAACGCTGAGCTGGGATGATCATACTGCAAGTTTGTGTCTTATACGGGACAATACGGTTAACGGGTATAAATCTGAGGTGGCCTTGATACGACACTCGAGAATCAGCATCAAGGCCAATTCCAGCAAAAGCGATAGATCGGATAACGGGAATTGGGTTTGGAATAGAATTTTTGTGAATTGGGAATGTTTACATATAAAGTTGTTTTGATTTCAGTATCGAAAAAGAAAAGGCGGTATCGTGCCACTTTAATGTAAACTAAAGTTTTGAAGACGTGTTTCTTTTATCATTTTTATTAATACGTTTTGTTAAAATAATACTAATACATGTAATACACAGGATTATTATTATAGTCTTTTCATGATATTTACTCTGTTACCGTGGCAACGGACTTTTGTCTTTTTGCCTTATCGTCCCTGAACATTTGTGTTCAATAATAATAATAATAATAATAATAATAATAATAATACACGTTGTTCTGGTGTCATGTTGTTTTTTTAATAAGACAAAAAAGAGGAATTTAACTTATTTAATGAATAATATTATTAGTAATTACTAAGAACTTTTTAACCCTACGGTAAGTGTTTGTAGAGATTAAATGATATGTGAAAAGTGACACGTTTACGTATTGAAATATGAATCCATTATTTCACGTGAAGCAAAAGGTCGTGATGATTGCAGATGTTTGTGTAAGAAAACGTGTTATTCTAGAAAAATAATCAACGGCCGGGATGAAGTGCTCTTCCTGTGATCACCTCAAAGTTTTCCTAAAACAGGACGTCCTGAAGAGTCCATTTGCTAATTATTGGATTTTTAATTTCTTTTTATTAAAGAATAACATCCTTTTTGTCTGTTTATGGTTACTTTTAACGTAACGTCCACGAAACAACTCCTGTTCCTACTCACGTTAGAGCAGTTATAAACAGTCGTTTTATTCTTATTCCTTTTTCTTTCTTTGTTGAAGTTATTACAGTTATTATCGAGAAAGCGGTAAACACAAACAAGTTTAAAGGGACTGCCGTAGTACTGAGCTGAGTTACACAGAATTAATCCACACCTTCTGGCCAATCAGATACATCATTAACAATCATGATCGCTGCGATTACAGTGCATTTTAAAACACGGAAATGCTCCTTTTCACTTTAGACCAGGTTTGATCAGATTGTCCAGCGCTACTGAGGTGTGAAGAGCTGCAGAGGGTTAAAGGTGAAGGAGCTTCTAGGTGCCTGTCCTCGGACGTGCAGCAGAAAGGAAAGAAAAGCCTCCCAGCTCTTTGTTGTTGTTCCGACACAACGTGCTTTTCTGTTCCAGTGCTGCACAGCTGCGCCGCTCCTCTCACACAAACGGACAATTGAGCGTTTCCAGTCGCTCTGCCGATTGCGTTTTTCCCCCCCTTCAGAGCTGCATCGTGTGAAAACACTCGAGCGGCTCGAACAAAGCGAGGCTCATGGCGCAGCGACCGACAAGCGATGAACAATTTAGTTCCCATTCTGAACCCGACAAAAACATTATTGTGTAACAGGTTGTGCAGGATGGCCGGAGATGCCGGGTCTGTGTGACAAAAACAGCTCGACGGCCAATCAAAACCAAGGTCACGTTCCAAATAGGCTCCTCCCTGACTCAATCTATTATCAGAGTGATCTTTGCAAAATTGTATAATGAATCGAAAATAGCTAATTCACCAAGGTTCAAAAATAGTCTTGTTTTATTACATATATGATAAATATAAAATGTAATATAGCTGTATGGAAATCCACTGACACAACACTTCACATAAATACAGTAAAAGTGGCGCTTATTTTGTCTTTTTTAAGGACTTCTTTCACAGATCTTTCTCAAGCAGTTTTAGTAGTTAGAAATAAAGGAGCATTTCATGTTTCATGTTAAATGTTTATACAAATTCACATGCTTTGTTGAGACTGGATTTTGTTTGGATTTCGTTGATTTCTATGAACGAATTTGTAAGAAAGACAAAAAAAAAAAATCCAAGCCCCGCCCCTAAACCCAAACCCCGCCCTTTAACTTACTTTCTCAGCTCTTCATCCGACTTTTTCATACATTTTTTTTTAAGGTAGACCATAAAATTCTGGTTACAATACTAGATTAATACATTAAATACTTAAGGACATTTAAGTGTGAAAACTTTTTAGCACAAAGTATAACTTTGATTGATCATATCCACTATGAATTAAATATATTTTTGACACAATATCCATACTTCTCCATCCCTGATCAAATTTACACAAAACTCACAACCGGTTTAAAAGTAAACCACGGACATGACAATATTGCTACAGATACACACACACACACACACACACACATTTGTTCCATGTGTTAGTGGCAATCTGGGAAACAGAGAATTCACACACTGCACAATGAACCAATCAATTGTAAGTCTACACAGGATGCAGGGTGGGGGTGCCTTTGGGGAAAAAAAGAGTGCGTGTGTGTGTGTGTGTGTGTGTGTGAGAGAGAGAGAGAGAGAGAGAGAGAATGTAGAGTTGTGAGCCTTTGAGAAGAGAAAGATGCTCGCATAAGTACTCCCGAGTGTTCATTATTAACCCTGAATGGCTGTGACACTAAGACAAGATGGCATTCAGTGACCGTGACCTGGAATGAATGGACCAAATATTGTCTACTGAGTAAAGAACAGCAACTTCATGCTCTTTCCACACACTGCATATGCAGATCAGTTGTAACTGGCATGCAAAATCGAATCAATCATTTACATAATATATATGCAGAGATAACAGGCACCTTTTTTCATTTACGCCGAACATTTAACACATTTATGAGGTCTTTAACTAAACATGTACAATATTGAGCCTTATTGGGGTTTACAGGATATGAATAGAGCAATAAAACTGCTTTGGTAAAGACTTAATGGTGGGTAAATGGCTGCAATGGAAAAGGTCATGAGTTCGATCCCACTGGCGAATGCTAATCATCAGGACGCCCTCGAGGCTAGTGCTTAACCCGCGATTGCTCTGGGATTTAAGTGCCCTGCTCCCACATTCCTACTTCCCTAAACGCATTAAGGAAATAAATATAACGCTGCCTTATGAAGGTGAAATGATGAAACCTGGTTACCAAAGGCACAGAAATGCACTCTGGCTCTTAGAGAGATGCTTTTTAACGCGCTCAGTGATGGCGATTTCTTTTTTTTTTTTTAAAGAAAAACAGTGACCGCCATCCTCAGTTGGAACTTTTGCATACAAATTTGCTTGTACGAATTCCCATGGATTTGCAACCACGGTATGTGAATAATCCATTATCTCGCAAATGATCATCCGTACAGATAAACACCCAAATGTCACGTTGCGTTAAACCACAGTACAGGAACTAAGTGTTAATGTGAGCTACGGGTTCATAATCATAAATCAGAAAGCACTAGATACAATGTATGACTGGGAAATTATTAGATCTAGGGCCGAGGTGTCCAATCTTTTGGATTGTGGGTGCAGGTTCTCGTTCCAACCAAGCAGAAGCCACACTACTGAAAGCCAAGCTCGACTGATTAAACAGGTGGAATCCTAATGCTTCACCGTGAACCACTTCTTCACGTTTGGAAAGCCAAGGAACCGGCTCCCAGCTGGGAAAACAGGTCCGAGAGCGGCACCAACACTTTACTGGTCTAGAACCAAGCCCCGCTTACGTCAGGGGCCCGGGGTGGGATTATCATGACCAGCTAAAACTGTGTGACCACCATTTAAAAACAAAACAGAGCCATTGTAGCATCTAGTCTGTCTAATCCAAGAAGAAAAAGCAGAGCTTCAGAGCTAGTGTTGCTGGCAAAGTGAATACATATAGAGTGCAGATGCATGTAGTCATGCAATAACGTGGCTCTTAGGGTGGTTCTTAGAAGTTGATCCAACTTGGAAATGGTGCTAGCACCAGCCCAGAACTAGCACCTATTTTGCATTGGTGGAAAGGGGGTATAAGAGGACTCGTGCATATAACTAGGAGAACTGGAACACTGTGGAAGCTAGAAGCAGGAAAACAAGGGGACTTGCACATAACTGAACTGCACTAGAAATGCTTGCAGACTTCACAGAGCCGTTAACGAATCAGAGAGGAATGTATACACAAGCTAATGAGACAGAACAGGACTAATCAGGAGGGGCAGGTGTTCGTAATAATCAGGGAATCAGTGTTCAGAGCTGCAGCAGAGGGAAATCAGGAAGCAGGACAGTTTCTGTGACATGTTTTCACCTGCTCGTCCTGCTTTAAAAGTCTTAGGAAATATTTAAGGTGTGTAAATTCATGACATCATAATCTCCATGGATGATGATTTCTAATCACGGGATACCATGTCAGCTGTAATTACAGCTCAGCTCAGGTCCATATCCATCCCGAAAAGTTAAGCAGTTGATCTTGTTTATTGGGATAACTTGATTTCAGAAGTATTGGAGGGATCTGCTGAAAGCACTGTCCAAACTGGGAACCGAATCCCCGAGCACGGCTGAGCTGTAACGGACGTGAGCCGAGACTTTTCATCTCCCGCTTCCATTTCACCGAGTGATCCATGCTGTTGAATGAAAGCCGACTTTAAGCGCGTTCTCGCGCCGCTGCGATAAGATAGATGAGTTTACACAGTCTGGCTCTTACTTTTTTGTCGGCGGGTTTTTCCAGGGAAGGGAACTGAATTGGAGCCAAACTGTTTCAAGAAAGTTTAAAGGCACAATACATTTTATAAAAAGTACTTTCTGTGATTAATTGTGAGTGCACGGACTCTTAGAAGTCTCTCAAACTATCATGCGCCAATCAAATCCGTTTAAGAAAACGGCCAGTGTTGAAAATCTCACTGAACATGTCACAAGCAAGTGTGATTGCATCATAAAATATAAGAGCCAATCAGCTTCTAATATGCAAATACGTATGTTGTATACAGTAGATGTTTTTATGACAGGGATTAATTAGGGAAGGGGTGTGTGTGTGTGTGTGTGTGTGTGTGTGTGTGTGTGTGTACAAGGTTAGAAACATTTCTAATTTACACCGTTTCTAGAATTTGTAATTCTTGTAAAATTATAGAATACATTTCTGTCATGTTTGGGCAGAAGAACAGAGAACCATATAAAATGGACTAAGGAAATGAAAAAGTTTGTGTGTGTGTGTAGAGCATCAGCAGCTGGCCATCTCCTCTCACACACCAGGTGCAGCGTGCAGAGCCGTGTCAGCACATAACGCAGCAACATGATACCGACACACACACACACACACACACACCCACACACACAGAGTTTTCAATTTCATATACATTCAAACATGCTCTTATATACGTATATACCCACAAAATGTGTGTGCAGTGCTTTCGCTTACTCTGACTCCAATACACACGCACGCACACACACACTTATACACACCATATCCACAAACACACACACAAGTGGCTTGGGCAATAAATTGGATTTGGTCTCCATCTGTCTGTGATGGACGAGGACGAACACTGTCTGCTCTTCATATTAACACTGCATGGACTCCACACACACACACACACACACACACAGTTCAGTTTGCCAGCAATCTGGGATCTCACTGGATTCTGAAACAAGTGGTTGTGTGTTAAAGTTTGGGCCTCTTCTGTAGTGCATGTCATACTCTGACTATTGGTTTAATCACACACACACTTCTCTTAGTCTCAATATCTGGTGTGTGTTCTGTAACTACACACTGAGTAAGAGATCAGTCTCCCTCCATTAAAACTGCATTTCACTCTTCCTGACGTTATTATTTCTATATTAGTTTTGAATAATTTTGGTATCAGACTGTACACTTAAAGGACACTTCGCATCTCGAGGCTTCCAGACGTCCTCCCTGATCTCAGGTCATCAGCAAAAAGGGCAAGTCCTTAAACCATTAGAACACATCGGTTAAATGACCAACACTTAGAAAACCTGCCGTGCTAAAGTGATGCAGTGGCTACTTACACCTCGGTCACGTGGCTAAAACACAGCGCGCGTCTCTACATGCTCATGCCCCAAATTCTGACCAGCATTTCATCAACATTTAAATAAATCAAAATGATCAGTCGTTTCTGTCTCTGATCGCCGAACCTGATAAGTAAAAACTCGAGCACATATCTAACTAAGTAAGTATTAATGTAAGACGTTAAATAAGCGAGCAAACAAGCACATGAGTAAGTAATACAAATAACCGGTGAGCAAAAATGCACTGTAACTAAGTAAATAAGTTATGTAAATGCGTAAGCAAATTAAGAATGTAAATAAGTAAATTTAAGTATAGTGCGTAAAATAAGAAATGAGTACATAAATAAATATGCGAACATTTCACTAAATCAGTAATTAATACATTTAATAAGTAAATAATTAAGAAATTAAGAAAAAAAGAAAAAAAAAACGCAACGCAAGCAAGTCAACACACAAACGAATAAGAAAATACATTAGTACGTAAATAAGTTACTAGGGTGTGGTTTTCTTATCAAGTTTGCCCTAACATTAAACTAGTAACAAGAAAAAAAGTTTGTAATGAATTCTGATTGTGTAAGGAAAGTTCGCCCCCTTCTGGCCATAAAGAGCACTGCATAAACCTGCACTCGGATACACTGACTAGATTTTTTCATTTTTCTGTTTTTTAAAACTGGAATAATAATGTAAAACGTTAATTGACGTTCGCAGTTATGAGCGTTAAGGTATCAAGCATACGACGAATAAAATATGTTCGGCTGTACTGTTCAGCCGTGTGGATCAGCTCTGGGTTGGATTTTGTCCTCTGTAAGGATCGTTTACCTCATGATTTTTATTGGGTTCATTCCTGACTCTAGCTTTTTATCTGCTGAGGCATGAAAGCGGGATTTAGTGATCCGAGTTCCAGCTGCAGTGTACCTGGCACACCGCCTTTCTCTTTACTCCCTCATACACAACAGCGAACAGTCGTTTTAACGAACGTATTTGTTAATGCACATTTGTTAATAGCTTTTGAAGATATAGCAGAGTTTAAAAAACAATCTGTTTCAAATTACAGTAGCCAGTTTTCGTGCATATATACTTATTTATTTTTAATGAACGGTCATTTTTTTTAAAGGCCAAAACATTTATTAACATTACAATGTGTTTAATAGGGATCCATAAAATTTCTAGCTATTTATATTTGGTAAGTTAAAAACATGTATTTAATTAATATAATAGATTTTACTACACCATAATACATCTCTACATTTTACTCTGCTTTTGATTTCCTAAGAATCGTCCTGATTTAAGAGCTGAAATGATTGACGTAAGTAATGTTTATTACGCTACATTATTGAGATTACTGGTGTAGCCTGTGTTAATCTGTACATAAATATATGAATTACCCTCACATTGATTCTTTGAAGGTGAAAAACAGAAATGTTGCTCAGGTAAAGTTTTGATTTAAAACAACTTTAGGTCACTTGGTGTTGCTGTAACTTCAGTGTCCAGCAGGGGGAGGCAGTGTGCTGCGTCTGACCGTTAGCACCACATGGCTGCAGGTCACACTGACTTTCCCTCGTTCAGAGCGGACATATGTTCAGTCAGGAGTGTGTCTCAGGTAAACGTGTGCTGATGAAGGATTAAAGCATTCTGTATTCAGCGATATTGTTGTGAAGGCTTGTCCTTGCCCGTGACCTCTGGCTCTCTGACTACAGTGTGTGCAGTTACACTGGTTGAGCACTGGGTGGTAAAGGTGTGGAGTCGAGACACATGACGTGGACTCCAGTCACGTTTCCGATGACGCTTCGCCAGACTTGTATCTCGTCTTTGACTTAAACTTGGACCTTATGACTTCTGAACTTCAAACTTCTGAATCAGAGGCAATGAGGTTAGGAAGTGATTCTAAGTGAAATAACCTGAATCATGTGGTCCAGATAAACTTTAAATGTAACTACTTGTGAAATTGTACCACTGAAAAATGAATCATGTACTGAACAGTTTATTGAGGAAGTTAATTATTAAGCATTTGTTATTCATTCAAGTACAATGCAAACACACACACACACACCTCATACACACAACTCAAACACAAACTCAAACACAACTTCCATAGAGTTAAATTCACAACTCGAACCCACAACACACACACACACACTCACACAACACACACCCCACACCTCAAACAAACTCAAACAACTTCCATAGAGTTAAATTCACAACACGAACCCACAACACACACACCCACAACACACACACACCCACCCACAACACACACGCACACCCCACACCCACAACTCAAACACAGCTTCCATAGAGTTAAATTCACAACTCGAACCCACAACTCGAACACACAACTCCCACCTATTCTTACACACAACCCGAGCACACAAAAATAAAACTCCCCTATTTCCCCTCACACAACTGGAACACAAATTTGACATCAAGTCACTGGACTAGAAAAGGACAAGAAAGTCTGTCTTTAAATAAATATATTCAAGTGTTTTGTTTTGAAGCAGTTATTATTAGTGATTATTTGCTGAGTCTGGCTTGTGATCCAACACACACACACACACAAACACACACACACACACACACACAACTCCAACGCAACCCACATGGACTTACAGCACTGAATTCCTGTAATTCTAATAATAATGCAATTCATCTAAATCACTTCATTGTCGTACAGAACGCTGCCTATTATCTATTTTTTAAACAATGCATTTGAACAACAGCCGACAGATCTATTCTTACCCAGATTCTTTGTTATTTAAATGCTGTACCTTGATCATTAAACATCATTACAGAGTAAACAACATTACAGATATTTATAGTCCAGAGAAGCAGCACACAGATGAGGCTGTCTGATAGTAAATAAGCCGTTACTGCAGGGGTAATAAGGCTTGATAATGTTCTAATGCTCCAGCCCATATGGATGAGAGCCTCCATTACCAGAACAGCCGAGAGATGTGAATGGGTCCAAACAGCTGTTGGTAACACACACACACACACACACACACACAAACAAAATAGGCTTGTTCTCAAACACCTGGTCCCCGTATGACAATGATCTCATTTGGAGGAAATCTGTGGAGCAATATGACATCAGATGAACATTATGCTTCTTAATAAACATGCCTTAAGGCTCAAATGTCCCACAACTGTAGATCATACACACATATCAGCTCATCCGTTACCAACATGAGCCTCCAGATGACAGTCGGGGAATTGGTCATTCTCTTGAGACACTAAGAAGCCTTGATGTTGATGCATCAATCACAGATTGAAACGAGTTGTTGTGCTGCAAGTAAAAATGTCTCTACGTAAGCCTCAAATCAAGTGTTTTTGGGTTGTTTTTATGGGAGTTGTGAATCAAGCTTTGTGTTTGTGTTTTGTCAGACTAAGTTGTGTGTTTGAGTTGTGTGCTGGACAGTATGGGAGTCGTGTGTTGGACAGTATGGGGGTTGTGTATTTGAGTTGTGTGTTGGACAGTATGGGGGTTGTGTGTTTGAGTTGTGTGTTGGACAGTATGGGAGTTGTGTGTTGGACAGTATGGGAGTTGTGTGTTTGAGTTGTGTGTTGGACAGTATGGGAGTTGTGTGTTGGACAGTATGGGAGTTGTGTGTTTGAGTTGT
>JAQMYM010000016.1:16075537-16127086 GCA_030014255.1 Parauchenoglanis ngamensis
GTTGTGTGTTGGACAGTATGGGAGTTGTGTGTTTGAGTTGTGTGTTGGACAGTATGGGAGTTGTGTGTTTGAGTTGTATGTTGTACAGTATGGGAGTTGTGTGTTTGAGTTGTGTGTTGGACAGTATGGGAGTTGTGTGTTTGAGTTGTGTGTTGTACAGTATGGGAGTTGTGAGTCAAGCTTTGTGTTTGTGTTTTGTCAGACTGAGATGTGTGTTTGAGTTGTGCATAAAGGAGTTGTGTGTTTACGTTTCGTGTTCACTGGTGTTGTACTCGTGTGTTAGGGTGTACTGCGACATGACGTAGCGACAGATGACATATTTGTGATTACATATTTGTGTAGTAGTCAGGCTTGTTTCCGTGTCCACCTCTCCTATTGAATGCTAGTGTTTAAGCCACGCCCACTGTGATCACAATCTGGAGCATGGCGTAACCGTGTCTGGGGGCAAATAATCAGCCACAATAATAATTAGGAATAATTATCATAACGGACGATAATACTGATCACAGCCCGGAGCCGTGGCCTTTTAGCGAAGCCGCCTGGAGGAAGTGATCTCATTCCCACATGGCCGGTGAGGTCATCTGGCCGTTAGCATGAACCCAATCCTGATGCATCATCCTCATAATCCTCAGGCTTTGTTGCTCTCTCTCAGTGCCGTTCCTCAGGGTCTTCACCCATCTGCGCTCCAGTGCCGTGACATTTACAGTCTCTCATCAGCAAATGTCAATTTGTGTGTATCGGATGAGTGTGTATCTGACTCTGTGTGTGTGTGTATATAAACGTGTGTATGTTCAGGTTGTGGTGTGACAACCTGATGTCACACAAAAGTTGCAGGGATTGTAACACATAGTAATTAGTATTCGTAAGTTCCGGTTGTTAGCCCCGCCTCATCAGCTCCGCCTTGAATGATCTTTTTTTTTTCCGAGCCACGTTTCGGTATGAACTTCATCCCTGATCCGCTGCGCGTCCTTGTAATTCAGTTCACATGAAAACGCTTGGGAAAGGAGTGAGCGTAAATATAAATGTCAGGGTAATGAATGAAGGGAGATGCGTGGGCTGGGGAGAGAAAGAAAAAAACAGACTGAGGACTGAAATGTAAATGTAAAAGGAGGTCCAGGCAATGTAGATGTGATGAGAAAAAGCAAAGGAACTGAACAAAAGGAGATGTACTGCTTTATTAATAAAGGGGAGGAGGACATACGGGGAAAAAAGTGTACACAAAAGTTATATAAAGAAAGAGAAATTGGATTTCATTAATGGAAGAGGAGGAACACAATACCAGCATAGTAAACGACAGGCGCGGCAGTCAGTGAATTTCCCTAATAATTCCCGCTGATTTGTTTTGACCCGCTGAGGCTTTTTAATGATAAAAGCACTAACTGTTTAACCTCACTGACCTTGATGTGAAAATTGCGGGCTATGAGGTGAATAAATGAATATAAATGTGAATACATATTTGTCTGTGTTTTTCATTCATTATCTTTTCAGCGGTTATGATTTTTTTCGCTGCTTCTCTCGCTCTCTCGGTCTTTTTCACTCCGTCTCTTAGTCCAAATATGGCAATGCTTTTATATGAAAATGAAGTAACCTGTGGGAGGAGCAGCAGGAAATCTGCTCACGGATTAAACTGTCGTTGTTGTCTTTTAGTGAGAAAATTAACTTTACATCCAAGTCAGTTTTCCAATTATTCCAACCTGTTATGTTTAATGTCGTGGAAACACGTCACTTCCTGTTTTCACTTTAATCATAGCAGCTGTAAACCTTCATTCCACCATCAGCCTTTCCTTTTGTTCTCTGTCCAGAAGATGAGACAAAAACGCAGCTCGTCACGCTAAAGAGAAACGGGTTCCGGCGTTGCCTCTGACCGTTACAAAGCACCGACACCGGAGACTCCTTCCACAAACGCTAGACGAACGAGACGTCTCCTAACAGCAAACGTACGAACGCTACAACAATTACACACGTCGGGTCACGAGGGGCGTCCACCGAACAAGTCCCCGTGCGAGTCGTTACCATGGAAACGATAACGTGTTCACATTGTGAACGTGAAACTTCTGCTGTTGAAAAAGAATTGAGCTGCTGTAGAAGAAAATGTTCGTAAGTACTCAAAGGCGGGAATAAATTGTGAACATATCCTACGCCGCAGCACATTTCCAAACCGCTAGCGTGTCTCTTTAAATCCTAACGAGAGCGGATAATTGCTGGGCGCTGTGGACGAGAGGGCACATCCTGGGACTTCTGGAGTTTCATTTCCATGGTTAATGCACAAGCTGATTGTGATGCTGAGTGATGGCGGTGGAATGAGGGGTGACGGAGGCTGAGCCGCAGTGACAGGTGTATTTTGGGCCGGCGAGTGGCATTAAAAATGAGGCGGTCGCCTTAATAATTAAACACCTTCTCCCCTTTTCAAAGAGATCAATCGGCGACTTTCAGATGGGCTTCACACCGTTTGACCTACAAAGATCCTACTCTGCATGTCAGGAGTTTTTATCTCCTTTTTAGGGAAATCTGACAGGCTTTGGACACATTTACACGCTAACTACAAGCAAAGAAGCAAAATTTGTCTCACTAGATCCATTACATCTACAGCAAGGAGTTTATCCTGTAAATATTGCGTTATAGGTGTTCATCACGCTAACGGGAGTCCGTTGCGAATAACTTCGTTACACCGATGCGCTGTTGAAGGCGTGATTCTGATTGGTCAGGAGGAGTTGATTCATTTTCTTTACCAGCATTCCAGGCAAATCTCAGGGTTCACACGTTCACTGAAATGTACAGGTTAGAAAACAAATGCTTGTTATTTAGCAAAGAAGAAACCATTACTGGTGAAGTGTTCTGTAAAAACAAGTCGATTTCAGGTTTATGAAAAGTGTCAGGACTTTGTAATAGTCTGTAAGTCTTCAGGAGTGAGGAGTTTGCGCTTTCTGGTTTCTCAGGAGCATGACAAGATGTTTCATTAAATTCGAAAGAGAGGCTGGTCAGGGGATGACTGTTAATAAACAGCCGTAAGTGTTAATGGATAGAAATTATGAGTAACATTGGCAAAATGCTGCGGTATAAAGAGGAATAAACTTCGGGACGTGCTGTTACAGGAAAATCGTCAACTTCAGAGTGGTTCTAGTAGCGCCTGTTCGTTGTTGATTAGCCAATAGACTCCTTAGAGATCTTTTTTTTTACTTCTAGCATTTGATCAGTTTTTAATTTCATTATGGCTGCCATGTACGTTACGTTTTTCTAGCAGGATACGTGCAGGAGAAGACGGTGATGAGATGTTTTGAAATGTAATTTTCCTTTAATATAATGCCTTACATAAACTCTTACTCTTATTAGCAAGCCTCGCTCGTTTTTTTTTTTTTGCTCTCCCTTTTTTTTTGTACGAGTAGTTTGGACCTCCTGGGCTAAAGTGAATCCCGAGCTGTGATGTTTGTCTGACAGAAACGGTTTTAGCCGCTCGGATCGCTGCTCCTGATGCTAATTCTGTGTGAAGACATCAAACGGCCGCGTGATCAAAGGTCATCGCTCTGTCTTTTGCGTTTGTGTAGGTGTTTGATGGCGAATTTTTTCCCCCCGTTTCATCTCCAACCGTGCGCGTGAGGAGCCGCGAGGGGCGCGTGTGTCGAGAGCGCCGACGTTCTCTCTCTATCATGAGTGGGTGTGATTTTTTTTCTTTGAAAAATGTTTTCTTTTTAATGAGACCGTTATTATGGAAGTAAATTGAAGAGGAAAAGGAAATGCAGTTGGCTTTCGAGTGAACTGATGCAAGTAGCCATTAATGGAAGCCATTACACACTGGTAAAACACCGAGTTTTTACTTTAACGTGTTCAGTTGAACATTTTGCATTTCCATACAGCTGGAATTAAAAAGTAGTAGAGTTGTGTATAATTCTAGCACCTTATCCTATCATTATATAATCCTTATATTTCTCGAAGAGCTTAGATCGTAGAGTATCCTGCTGGACGTAATTCAACATTTTCAAAGTTCGGCCTCATTTTCTTCATCTCAGTACTCTCTGCACACGTGTGAATTAACACACAGTAACACACCCCCCCGTTTCATTTACACACAATCCACCTACACAGAAGGACCGAGCGTTAGCGTCAGAATTTTAACTCTGCCGAATTAGCATCGGTTTTAGCTCTTTTCATGCTGTTTAGCATCACTATCTATGCAAACGTAGGAGCAGGCTGCTATTAGTGTATGCTCGGGGTGTAAGTCAGGCCGTGTGTGTGTCGGTAGACATGTAATCAGGTATTTATGGGGACCAAATCTCCACATGATCGTAGGAATCTGTTACAATATTGCCATTGTGGGAACCTTTTGGCTGCTTCCTGTCAGGGCTGAGCAATGTGACAATATGATATTGATATAAAAAAGCATCATGGTTATTGTAATTGTATGATTAAATAGAAACTACCGGAAGGCCCTACAATCCTTTTTCTTTTGCTCAGATGTTTTATTTCTGTTGTTAGTAGTTAGTTGACGTCGAAATCCAGATAAACATATCTAAATAAATATAAAAAACCAGCTTATGTCTATATGCAAATTGGAAACACGCCCATCCCTGTAAGCCCCGCCCCCTTTGTAACGTGTGACGCGTGTAGCTAAAACAGAAACCCACTCACGCGGCAGTGTAAACAAATGCGATGACGTGAATCGCCGCTTGTCGTGCTGTGAACCATAGTTCACGCTTATGATAACGGATTTGAAACCCACTTGCTCTGGTAATGCAGTGTTGCATGCTCTGGAAGCTGATTGGCTGGCACGTGTTATAATGTCGTAACATTAACTCACGCTCTGTAAGCATCCTGTTTCTTAAAAACATGCAGGAAAGCTGTTGCAGGGATGTGTTTTAAGCTGAATTCCCGCAGAATGCAGGCTTGGTTTCAGGTTTATGATGAGTAGCCTGAAATGTAAAGTTTGGAGTGAATATTTGTTCTGTGTTCAAAGCATTACTTTCTGCTGTATTTGACATTCTGGAGGGTAAATTGTACTGACACATGTAACATAAGCAACATATTAGTGCAGACATGTAACTTAAAAGTACGGTAGCCTAATTATGTGTGTTTAGTTTGCGTTCAGAAGCTCTGCTACAGCAGCATGCACATCTGCGGCTGTTTTTTCCACTGCTAGATGGCAATGTTGCTCTTCCACAGAACTGCGTCCTGAAAATGATTCATTCCACAGCAAAGTTTCCACCCATTAGCTGTATGTGTGTGTGTGTGTGTGTGTGTGTGTGTGTGTGTGTGTGTGTGTGTGTGTGCTGAAGTTGTACTATGAAGCCAAGCGGCAGAGTAAAATTGCCAGTGTGTTTGATCAGGCAGCTAAATGGGACTCAAATGAGCAGAGTTCATTCAACGCTGCTCATTTTACAGCACGTATTTTCCCAAACATTTCTAGAGGAACGGCGGACGTGCTCACGTTAGTGCGAGTAAACACCGACAGCGTATTTGTGCTGCTGAACGGGCAGAAATCACGCTTTATGATTTAAGGCTTTTCAGAAAAGCCGAGCTTCCTGAAATATCGTTAATTCTTTTGTAATCTAACTTAAAATCCTGACTTCTGGGAGTTAAAATGTCATTTCAGCTGCCTATCACGCTTTCACACAGGTCTCTAAAAGGTGCCTGTGTACATTCCGATGTGCTTAATTAGGGCTTTTAATTCATTAGCAATATTCAGGAGTTTAATTTGACGTTGGTTTGAATTTGGTGCATTAACTAAATAGCAGATTCCGCATTCAAATGTTTTATCCATCCATCCTTTCCTTTCTGTAGTGTTTTGAAAGGTATTTAAAGATCCTTTTATCATGATTTGCTCCAAGTCAGATATTTATGACTATATAAAATAATATATGCTTAATAATAAGAATAAGAATAATACAGAATGTGTGAAAAAGCTTGTTTTGTGCAAGGGAAACCCATTTAGCTCCTAAATAATCGTGGTAAACATTTGCGTTTTGAGCGAAATCTTTACGATGGCCGTCCCGTCATCTTAATTCATTCCTACTTAGTCATGTAACGATGTTATCGTAGCTCGGAACGTCCGACGATACTCGATGCTGATCCGACATCGACGCGCCCTTACTGTGGAAGACACATGAATGACATAAAATTTACAAAAAAGAAAAATGCAAAAACAGATCCAGATCTAGAGTTTCTGGTATCAGATCCGTGCATGCGTAATTATATCCTATAACAACTATTTTTGGTCGTTTATCAAGGCTTCTAATTTCTGTAGCCTATTTATGAGGTTCTCTGTTGGTTCTAGAGAAGCTTGTGAAATTCTCCACGTGTTATTCACACTCGTGAAACTTCACGGGACGTCAGAGGCCGGAGGTGTGAACCACGACTCAATGACTGATGAATGACTCAAAAGCTCCACGGACACATCCTTTGTGTTCCTGATTTGCTCGGTGTCTGGGTGTGTCTGGCTCCGAAGTTTCATCCTAGAAAACCCGAGAAAAAGAGCAACGCAGTTCAATCAAGTTTTCTCCACCGTCTGACCCGATTCTTCACCAAACACTGCTCCTCTTCTTCGGAGATATTCAGGGAAAATAACTTGTATAGCTCTTGTGATGCGCCGCCTAAAAGCCGTCTCACAGACACACACTCTTTCATCGCGCTCCAGGTCAGAGACTCCGCCACACAAAGCCTGTGTCATTAGTATTCCTGCCATGGCGCTGGAGCAGACAGCAGCAACGCTCCGGCTTCTACAGATCCGCTCTCTTTCACCCAAACACATCCTCCATACACACGCTGATAGGCTTATTTAACAATGATGTATGGCTGTAGGGATGAAAACAGAAAAGCACAACGCCTTTATCTAAGCATACAATACCTCTTCTGACTGAGCCATTTTGTTGTTTAGCATTACCCCCCCCAGAAAAACATAAAAAGTCAAAGCATCTTTTTACTTTGCGCGTATACACGCAAGCACACGCCCACTGGGGCTGAAATGCAAACGAGTCGCTCTCCCGCTTACTGTTGTCATGTTGTCAAAGCGAGTGACCTTTAACTAAATGACTGCGTCTCAACACTTTACGCCACATCGAGTGGCTTCGCTTCAGCACATAACACCGTAGGATACACTCCGGCGTTTGTGTTTTCGGCGGCTCACGTATTGCAGAAAAGATTTTTTCGTGCACCGGAGCCGAATAATTGCTGACTTATCTGCTGACTTCAGATCAGATACGGTCAGCTGAACACTGTAAACGACCTCCCGGACCATCGTCGGATGTTACGCGCATTTCGACACGTCGCCGTGTTAGACAGTATTTAGATTTAGGGCATTTTTAAGCGAATCAGCCGAGACCATGCGTATAACGACTGCTGGTTTTTTTGTGAATCTGTGATGCCGATTGAAAACCATTAGGTTGAGGTTTATAGCAAGGATTCTGATCTACCACAGGCATAAAATTGTTAAGTGCCCACACACTCATGGTAAGATTTTTCACACAATAGCTATAATATAAGCTTCATTTAGTGAAGAGCTATAAAAGATTCAGATTTCGTCTGTGAGTTTCTCTGGATGTTCTCCTCATGGCCGTCTGGGTTTCCTCTGGGTTCTCCGGTTTCCTCCCACCTCCCAAAAACATGCTAGCAGATGTTCTGTATTATATCTACCGGGTCATTTTTTTCTGCAGTAGGACATTTATTTGAAAAAATCCTGAAAATTTCATTCCATTAGTATCTATAATTAATTATAATTATTTCCAACTATTATTTTGAATTATTTATTCAACGGTTCATTTATTTTCAGTACATGCTTAATCCTGATTAGGGTCACGCTGTGTCTTATCCCTGGAACGCCGTGATCGAGGTTATTTTTGAAAAAATGATTTCATTTTAGATTTACAAAACACTTAAGTGAAGTATTTACATAAGCCTTTGTTTCATTTTCATTTTCATTTCATGTCGTTCAGATACATCGCCGATTTATTTCCTCCTTAATTCTAAACTCTTCTCGTATTATCTTTTGGGATTCACTGCATTAAGTAAAGTTTTATGCATTGGCTTCACCTCAATGATGGAAAGGGTAAAATAAAGACACAGCGTTAAGAAAAAAAACCAATCCAGTTACAGAAAAGTAAACTTGATACTTTTTCACTAGGACCTTTATGCCATGATCCAAGGACACAAAGGAGGTCATGGCTTTGCTGAAGTAACCACACATCTCTGTCCAGAGCGTGATCCCGACCTGAAACAGTCTGACCCGAGGACCACGGCCACAGAATCAGTCACACCGAGAACCAAATGATCATGAATATGACTGAATATTTAATCTCTGTTAAGACTAAAAAAAAAAAAAGAGTTCTCAAAGTTTCTTTCCAAAGCGGTTCTACTTGCAACCTGTTTTAAGGTTCTAGAGATAACCCCCCACCACCACCACCAGAGGTTATACCGTAGTATGTATATACTGGAGCTTGTTCACACTACATTTAAAAAGGTTCAATCTTAACATACCAAGGGTTCTTTAGTTTATTCCTTTAAGTAAACTCTCGAAAGATCTGTATAGTGTCATATACCTAAGTGTTTCTCAATCAGGGAGAGTTCCAAGTAGACCCCTTTATAAGCGAACAAACCTTCTGATTGATGGATCTTTACCCATTTGGAAAAACAAAACAAAAAAGAAACTACGCACCATAAGTGTTTCCATTATGTGAAAGGTGACCATTATGTTTATCGTGGCAGCAACAAAAACGGCAAAAGAAACAAAAATGGCTTTGGTGTATATATCGTTTTCTAGAACATTCATTTTAAAGAGTGTAGTGAGAGAAGAAGAAGAAAAAACCCTCTTCTTCATGGTTTCTTTGGATAGTTTGGTGCTCTTGCGTAAACATTACAGTTAAAGAGGATTCCCCTGTTGTAGGGTTCTACATATAATCTTTAAGCGTTTACCAGCGGGACCACCAAACCTTGTGGGTGGATGGATGGACGGATACCTAAGGGTTCTTAGCTTTTTCTCTGAAAAGAAATGCCTCAGTTGTTTGCTACTAAAGAGAAGTGTTTCCCTGAGTTACCCTTAAGGATACTCGATTCTTTTTTCTGAGTGTGGATGGATGGGTGGTTGGGTTTATTGTCAAGGGATCCTAGTTTCTTAAAAGAGTTCAACCCTCTTTAGATCCCTCTCTGAAATGAAGAACCTCAATTGTAGGGTACTATACACAGAATCTTCAAGCGTTCCCAAAAAGAACGCTTTTCTTTGGATGGATGGACAAATAGATGGATGGAAACAGGGATGGATAGATGTACTTTATTGATCCCAATGAGAACCATGGGGGAACATTATCCCCCAAGACATCACATACTTTTTTCCCCAAAAAAGAGCTCAAACTTAAAAATCTGTGCGTCTTCGACATGGCATGAAAACGTTCTTGAGCGATATTGTGTGTGATTGCATTGGTGTGGTACTTTTCATGGAATAGTCTTCCCCGGGACGAGCGAAAAGAAGAAAAGAAATAAAATCCTCTTCTCTACCAGGAGCCCAGAATTCTTGCGGTGCAATCGGATTTGCTGATGGATCTCCTGCCCGAGCTTTCTCACATGGATGCTCCGCTCTCTGCATGGGGGATCCGACACTTTCTAATCCGAGTCGCACTATTAAAGTACTGGCGCTCAAGGCGGGGGGTCTCACACCACTCTCCCTCCCACCACCGAGCCATTCAACCATGCGCCAGAGCCACGGGCTACGAAACACAGAGAAGGAAGGAGAATCGGGCCTATGGTCGCATGTGTCTTTTTTTTTTAACCAATTAAAGAGAAGCTAAATAAAGCAGGAGTTAGTAAAAACTGAATCCATCAGCCTGGACATGTGGAACAAATGAGTCGCCCTCTCAGCAGGAGCCGTCGCTCCCTTTATTTGTACGCTTTATTTTTTCTTTTTTTCAAAACCTGAAGGGTAAATGCAGAAACGGTCACCGTACTTAATGATGCATCCCTGAAGTTTTTAAAAAGACCAAGAGACTAAAGAAAAAAAAACCTTTAAAGATGTCCTTAAAAGCTTAGCGTGAAGTCACGTTTAGTAGAATTGCTCGGTAAAATCACGGTACACGCAGACGGGACTCGGATCGACTCTGCGGGCATTAATTCGCCTCAGACTCGCTGGTTCTGTAAGGGTTTTTTGCGATAAGATTACATTAAATTAGATTAGACTGATCACGAGAAGGAATTCATGTGTTGTGAAGAGTCTTACGGCCTACAAAAAAGGCTGGTTGTACGGAATAAAACATGCTGGTATGTACAGTTATAGCAAAAGAACCAACAACAGGGTAATGTGATGAAGCTGAGACGCTCTTACCACCTTGAAGTTGATTAATTATTAATAATTCTTCATATATAACAAGCAATTTGCCTGATGACATTATTAACACAGCTTAAAATGCCAATTCCTTTTATTTTTTAACGTACAAACCTTTGTGCAACATATAACTATATGCTATTAGCTTTGTTCCTGATTGTGTTTATTCGTAAGGGTTTCCAGAGACTCAAAGGAAATGGGAGCAGGCAGGAAGTTGCCTAGAAGCAATTGGTGTTTTCTTATTCGACCATTTTGTTTTTATGGTCTCGGCCTAAAGACAGTAAAATCCCCAGGGTTTAATTAACACTCGCAGCAGTGTTAATTAATCTCTGTCCTGGAGGTCCGGAGTCCAGCAGAGTTCGGTGGTTCCTTTGCTCCAACACACCTTATAAAGCTAGTATTTAACTGGCGAGTTGAATCGGACGTTTTGTCGTAGATAAATCACCGGCTGTGCTGGAATGCAGAACTTGACCGCATCATCCAAGTGGATCTAATTCACACATTACGTAGAAAACCTTTTGCTTGATCACAAAATGAAGAGTAAATGTTAGAAGCAGATTCCTATGACAGCTACACTTCTTCTTCCAGGATCCCTCATCCCTCCCTGTGAAGAATCGCCGTGCCGCGTTGTCAGTTTTGTGTCTTCATGTAAACAAAGTGAGAAATAATCGTTGAGATAATTTGGCTCTGTGGACCAGGTGATCAAGGAGCTCGCAGAGAGAGTCTGAGGCTCGCCGTTTGCTCCGTGACATGACTGATGGGTGCAGTAACGGCAGATGTTCCAGTCCTCTCTCGCGACTCAGGCGGAGGGCGAGTGGGCTCAGAACACTTTTTAAACATGAAGCAGGGAGTGCAGGGTGGTATTTACCGCTGCATCCCGTCGTGCACCTATTCGCCTCATCACAGGAGGCGGAGAGAGACATAGGAGACTGAATGCCTCATCCGAACATCTGCAGATGCTCCACGCAGGGTCCTGCAGGTCTATAATAACCTATTACCTCCATCTCCCCACAGCATACACATTTAAACAACAATTAGACCCCCTGCTTCACCTTTGCATTCTGCTGTAGTCATCTCTTCTGCAGTTCAATGCTGGTGACTCCATCACTGTGCTTATACTCCAGAAGTAAGTGCCCCCGACACACATGCATGCATATATGCAACGTCTCAGGATAGTACCTGAATTAATGTTTCTCAACGACCTCCGATGAGGTACCGGATCGAAAATTCACTGAATATCTTTCATCTAAATCGAACAGGGCAGTCTTCATGCTCAAACCTGGGAATATTAAGTAGTTTGAATTCTGCATGGAGGTGTGGATCCTCTAAATGTTTCTCTTAAGGCTTGTTAGACATTACAGAAAGAGGTTCGGTGTTATTCTTCCCAGTATTGTAGTAAACACGATCTCAGTTGAGACCAAACCAAATGGTCTGGAGAGTCCTTTAAACAGATATATCCTTCACTTTAAGTCCTTAAGTGACATACGCTGAGCATTCTGGATGCAGTCATGTGACAGTTTGTGAATTCGTGTACATGTGACCTCATTTAAAACACGGTGGTGTGCTTGATTAGCACATGAGACAAAACCAGCTCATTTTAAAAAGTTTGTTTTTGCTTCTAAAGGAATGTTCCAACCCATTTAACAATTCTAATGCTTTAATAACATGTCCTATATTCCATACAACGTGTTCTGATCCAGTTTCAAGAATGAAATGATGAAATGCAAGTTATGAAATGGTTGCTGTGACATATACGTCACATCCGGATTTTAACCATAAAACAGCAACAGAATATACCACGTGACCTCTTTGTCGCAATAAGAAAAATGGTAATGAGCTACTCGTTTAATTTAACTGACTCACTTATTTTGAAGCAATATATTTTCTGTTCAATTCAAAGCATATTTAATATATTTGACTACATAATATATAATGATATTTGCGTACCAGTACTGACATTGCACCTTGGCTTTATGTAAGGTGCTTTATTTGGTAAACAAACACACAAGATATTGATCATCTGTTGATCCTATTTCAGTGTCATTTTAATTACTTGTAGTGTGGATACCAAGAAACGATACAATGTTCAGGATGCACTCAAGATCATCACTGGAGATGATGGTGAGTTTGAGGGATGTGAAGATAGCTCAGATGTACACCCTGATTGTCGTCGTTGTCCGGTGGTACGACAACAAACCTGTTACCCTGAACTCATCCTACTGTGTAATTGAGCCTCAAGACAAAGCATGATGCTGGAGCAAATCAGATAAAGCATTTGTGGAGGTCAACAGATTCACAACACATTGTGAAGGAGCACAACACAATCATGGGGGAATAGACCTCCTTGCATGCGCCACAAGGTACAAATACCACATGAAGACCTGATAATGATTGGTCGAACATGGTGCTGATAATACACTAGATCAATGCTGTTTCCCTTCAGTGTTTCTGATCTTATTGTTTAATTCTGGACAGTTTTTGCATGGTTTACTCAAGCGCACTGCATAATTCTGTTACTCAGTTTTGTACAGCTACAGTAGCTTGTTGATCTCTGATATGAGACCTTTGATATGAGGTAGTCTTATTTATTTTTATACAGATTGCACACTTTTGCTTGTAAAACAAACACAAAAAACATTTCATTGTGAGGCTGAACTAGCAGTGTTGCGGAAATGCAAATAAAAATCTGTGTTAAGAGAACACCCAACGTAAGGTATATGACTCTTGGAGAAAAAAAAAATATCAAAAATGTTGTTCATTTAGGCTGTTTTATATCCCTCATAATTTCTCTTTAAGGTGAACTGGGCGCGGTTCTTATGGGTTCAAGAGGTATGACTTGGCTGACAGGTAGGGGACGCAGCCCTGCTTTTATTTGGTTCCAATAGAGAAATTATATGAGTTACAAATCCAAGCTGCATTATAATCAAGACAAGTCTCTCTCAGCTATCAGAAATAAAGGCACTAAAAATGCTTCCTTAATTAAAAGGACACCACATGCACCTTGCTATAACGTGACGGCGCACGACAGCGTTGCAAGCCGCCTAACAGGCAGCGCCGCGGTCAGCCCGGGGTCCTGATATGGGCCCGGTCACTAGGCGACGCTCACGGTGCAATCAACACAAACGCGTTGCAGCTGGGCTTCACACTATAAAATCCTGAGGGAGCAACACTCCACGCGCGGACACTGGTCTGCGTCACGGTATGCTGGCAGGTAAAGGTAAAGGTAAAGGTAAAGGTAAAGGTAAAGGTAAAGGTAAAGGTAAAGGTAAAGGTAAAGGTAAAGGTAATTTGCTTCTCTTCTCATATGTTATAATTATTTACACACGTTGTGTGTCTGTGTAAATGAATGTTTAGTTTTTATTTGTTTATTTATACACATAATGCATGTTCACAAGTGTTCTCTCTCTCTATCTCTCTATCTATCTATCTAGTGGTGTAATGTGGGTGCTTTAGAGGCTTAAGCACAACTTCGCCATGCAATCTTATTTCATCCCTCACTCATTTTTGGTCTTCTCTTTTGGTAAATCTCTGGTCTTTCAGTAGCAGTGGGTTTAGGCCTCATTTTACCCCTGTCTTTGGGCCAGGGGTAAAATGGGGGGGGAGGCTGGGGGCTGCAAGCTGTTTATCATGCAGTGCTCACTAATTTTTGACATGGAACCCTTCAAATCTCCCACAGAGTGGGTGAAGATTCGGTTCATGATAGCCCTGCTGACTGGGAGGGAACTGGCCTGGTCTACGAAAGTGTGGCAGAGTAAACGAACACCCTGCTCCACCCTTCAAAAATTTGTCATGGACCTGAGGGACACTTTTGACCTACTTTTCTTTTGGCTACTTTAAGATGGGGTGAGGGCGGAGTGGCCCAAGCTAGGGTCTTCATCGATTCTGGGGCTGTGGGGAACTTTATCGATCAGGCACTAGCTCGCAGACTGGGCCTGCCCGTTGAGGTTCTCTCGCACCCCATCCCTATCTCGGCCTTGGACGGGAGATCACTGGGAGCAGGGCCTATTCTGGCGCAAACTGGCCCCGTAATACTTCAACTAGGGTTAGGGACTTTTTTTTTTTTTTTGTCACCCAATCCTTGAATTGCAGCTGGTCCTGGGTTACCCATGGTTGTGGCTACCCAAAATTCTCATCAAAATGAACACTGTAAATAAATCAGTAAAGCCTTCAGTACTCCGAATTGATTTAAAAAAAAAAAGATAGTGTATTATACGGTTACATTCTCAAATCTGATTGGTCAGAAGGTGTAGTTCATTCTAATACGTTATCGTTTCTATAGTAACAACTTAGGCAAGGACTTGTCTTATTAAGCTGGTGAAGGAATGACTGTTTATAGCTGCGGTAACATAAGTGAGAACAGGAACTAACTTGTTTCATGGATGTTTCACAACTATAAATTTAACTATCAATCGAATGCATAAAAGCATATGATGAACTTTAATAAATATAGAATTGTAATTGTTGGCAAATTTCTGAAGCATAAGAAGAATAAAACACCTATAATAGCACAAGTGTTTTATTTTGTACTTGCTCAACAGGATGTTTCATCATTTTACTAGCACTGTTTTAATATTTGTACTATAGAGTTAACCTTGTGTCCTAATAGTAGTCAATTGAAACGAGAACTAATAAATTAGGAAATCTTATATGGTCACAATCACTGTAGCGAACAGTGCTGTTCTTAAAAACGCAAGAAAAACCCCGAAAAGCTCCAAGAGCTGAAGCAATCTTTGATGCAGAAATGACCCCAGTGCAACAAGAGACACAGACAGATTACAGCCTGTAGCGTGGAGTTCCACACAAACCCCTTTACTGTAAGAAATTGTGAGGATTCACATTGCTGCTGTTGCCTCGGATCATTTTTCTTTTTCTTTTTCTTTTACGCCCATTTCTTCAAGCGCTACAATATGACTGTCCAAACTGAAGTTGGCATTTTGTGCCAACCCTTTCACCGCTGTTCTCACAAAATGCAATCCTGACCATGTCTCATGCACCTGTATCAGGAAATTGGTTTTCTATATGTCTAAAGAGCAGGTTATAGGCAAGAGATATGAGAAGTGGGGGAGGGAAAAAAAAAAGTACGGTGGAAGCTTTAGTCCTTTCATTTCAGAGCACCTCGGTCCAATTTCACAGCCTGAATGGATAAAAGAAAGCGAAATGGATTGTGTAGATTGCAGCTTTGTTTTATTGGACTCCTTTTTTTTTTTTTGGTGTCATTTTACAGTGTCTGATTCATGGTGGAATAGATTCGGCGTCCAGCGCGAGGCTGATGGTCGGACTGACTATGCATTGGCGTTGGACTTTCAGGTTATCTTGTGTGCTTTAAAAAACAAAGGTTACTAATAAGACAAAATAAATTATGGCAACAATTTATTCATCCCTAGTGGGAAAGAAGACAACATGGATAAACAAAGCAGGTGGAATACACGGAACTGTGCAAATTAGCATATAGCATACACAGAAATCCTTAAAGATGCAGAAAGACCACACAATCAAGACGAACCCCCTACACATAAACAGTAGGAAATGCAGGATACACAAAATTGTGTGCATGTATAAAGTAATATTAAAGACATTATATCTTTGCATACTATTTGAAAAGGTGAGTAAAAGGCTGAACTAATGAATGAATGAATCTTCTATACATCTTGGTTAGCTGGAACGTCTTTCTTTGCTGTAATAAATAGAACAATTACAAGGATACTGAGTTCTGTAGGACCATGTGCAGATGTTTTCTGATGGATGTGATTTAACACTGAGCAACATCTGGAAGCCTTTGGAACAGATGTTCTTGGTGGTTTTATTTCAAATAGTCACAGGGATTTCACTAATGATCTCATCTGGGTGAATCCTAAATATCATGGCTGTTGCACGGATAACGTGATGGTCTCGTAGGCAATATTCATGATTCTGCTCTTTGTCTATTGGGCATAAATTGTGTTGAATGCAATTTATTTAAACACAAGGGCAGATAGAGGAGTAGAGCTACAGTATTTAGTCAGTGTCTAGTTTGTGAAGCATTATAAATGGAGCAGAACGTTTTTTTTTTAGTATATCATGCCAATGATGGTATACAATGTAGGAGTGGACCCAAAATGTCTTGGACCCTCTAGTGGCTGGCTGCAGTACAATAAAAAAAAAACAAAAAAACACCCATTCCCATGTTGGTCAATGTTAATAAATTGAAAGTTTCCATAAATTGACCACGTTTCCATAAATTCCACAAAGTTGAAGCACTCTCCAAAGCTCTTTCTGACACATTTATACATCTAAAATTATACAACTATGATTGAATAACAATCAATCAATCAATTAATTAATAACTCTGTACTTTGAGTAAGCCAAAGTGCCTTCTTAAGTTGCATTTCAGGTGTCTTGTGTCCCATCAGACTACACGATATTTTGTCATGCATAATGGTCACTATGTCAGATTAGACAATCATAGTATCCATAGTATAAATGCTTGCCGAACGACCAAACATCATTCATGTCCTTGCGTGTTGTCGGGGTGGAGGGCCAAGAAATTGTCAGTCATGGCTACAGAAGAAACGTCAAGTACCACGTCGTAGGAGTTGTCAAACTAGGCGAGAAAATACAAAAAATTCTGATTTTGGTCTGGGTGCCACATCAGTGTTTTTCATCTCCATCCATGTCTTTCATCATCATCTCCGCCACATCAGTGTTTTTCGATTATGTCAATGGCAAGGCCGATTCGTCATTCTCAACGTTCATGTTCAAGCTTGACCATGGAAATTTGTCGGCCCTGACAAAATCATGTCATCACGGGGCTGAATTTGTGTAGTCTGGTCCCAGCATTACAGCATGCGTGCTAATGTATAGTGTCCATCAGCAGTATGGGTGGGTGAGAGAGCCACTGTCCACCCAACTGCATCTAATGTGCATTTTTCACAAGACGGAGGCTCACATTTTGACCAGAAAGGGCTGTAAAACCACACAATGCAAGTAAATGGTGTCCTGTTCACTCATCTGTATAGTCACTGGAGAATACATTTTTCTTGGGGCTGTAAATTGAACAAAATCCAAGCACACTGGCCTTTTTAGTTCATATTTATAGTGTTTGAAATTCTCAGTATATATAGTATGTATATGTATGTAGTATATAGTATATGAACTGTCAGTTTGAAATATCAGGTTTGGGTCAACTAAAGTTAAGTAACTAAATACCAAATGAAAATCACAAATCATTTTAAGCTGGTCAGAGTCTGACACTGTGTTTTGAATCCACATGCTTTGTGAATATTTATAATGCATTATGGCTTCAGTATTCATACTCAGCTAGGCTTTGTACTATTTTTAATAAATGGACAAATAAACGTTTCTATAAAGTAGTTAGATCTTTTCAATGAATCCTCCGTTTTCTCTAGCCTTTATTTCGCAGTAGTGCTGCATTAAAGTGAGTATAATGAAGTCCCACGGTTGTTCTGAATATCGCTTTTAATGCACTATGCAAAAATATGAACACGGCCTAATCTGATTGGTCAGCGAAAGACCTTTCTGGACGCTGATTGGCTAATGCTTGTTTCCGGGGCACGCGGCTCGACCGGTGACGTTTTTCCCAGCCGCAGTAAGACGGACTGGGCGAGAATGGCTGCCGGTGGAGGTTAGAGTTACACGGTTTTTTTTTTTGTTTTATTTTTTTAAAATCTGTCTTCAAATATTTAAAGTTGTTTACTTTTTTTAATTTTAAAGAAAAAGTTTTAATTGTTTAAAATGCTATGCATTTGCTCTACCGCAGCAGTCTGTCACGATTTAAAGGGATGTTGTTTCGAGTGTTTGTGTAGCCAGAAAAAAAGTACAAACCGGTTGCTGGCTAAACCAAGCTAGGTTAGCATGACTAGCCTGGGCAGATTGGCGCTGTTGAACCGGACACGTCCAAAACATCATACTTTACTGAATGTTTTAAATAATTGTATATACACTGTAGTGTCTGGGGATATTTCCGACCTAATAATGAGTAAATCAGGGCAGGTTTTGAGGTGTTGTAGCCGTTTCTGTGTAAGCCTTTTGTGGGATAATGCGCTCGTGGGCTTTTAAACTGGAGCAGGATGTCTCGCTTTGAAAATAAACTCCGAAATATGTAAGAGTTAAAGATTTTCACGACGTGTCATTGTCACCTCCTGATAGGAAAAGGATTTTCGCGACATACTAGTCAAAATAACGGTGAAACTGGTCTAATTTATGCCTAGTTAGTCAGCAAAATAGCCTACTGTTTCGGCTAGCTAGCTACCACCTGCTGGCTGTCTGGCTAGTTTACAATGAGTCGTTAGCTAGCATGCTGGTTCCTGCTTTTGTAAAAGATGAGTCGTGTGTTTTTACCTGAATTAACTCGAATCGGTTATAGGAGAGACCTTAAATCCGTTAAAGTAGCACTATTAACACGAATATGGGCCTTTCGCCTAAAATATTGGCACCCTTGTAATTCTATCTTGATTAACAGCTGTGTAAACAATACAGAAGACTGTTGGGGTTGGGGGGGGGCATGACCTAAAGGGTGTTTGAAAATAATAATAATAATAATCTTGATGTATGAAATAAGCCACGTTTATGATAAGTATGGATTGGCCTCATATAGTTTCATAGGCTGTTTTTGTTCAACATCTGCTTGATGTTATTTCAGTTAAAATGGTGTTGCATTGAAGCCTTTGATGTTGATAAAAGGGTTTTGTTGAAACGGGTTCGGCTGCATTTAAAACCAGCCAAACAGGTTAATACGAGTGAGTAAAGAACCACCTTATACAGTGATTCACTGTTAATTACATGTTACTCATCCCCAGGGCTCGGACCCCTGAACAAGAACTGTTAAGATCCTGGACGAGTTCCTGTTCCGCCTGTGAGCACCTTGTGACCCTGACCAAAGCTGTGTGGTGGCAAAATCCCAGTAACCCAGCAAACGTCTTAAAGGGGCTCACCGTTCCCAGAATCCAGTGCGTCGTTTTTGTTTTGACAGCGCGTGACCTCTGCCTGATGGCTCTCTGTGAACTCCGCAAGTTCACAGTTCAGGATCCCTTCGAAATCTATCCCTTTCTGAACTTTTTCTTCAGCATCGAACAAAATCCGTCTCTTCGTTTCTTTCCTACGTGAGACGAGGCGAGGCGAGGACGGTTCAGGTCCGCGCTATACGGAATAACTTTCAGGGTAACGTGTTAAAGGGTCGCGACGTGCAATTTACCAGGAAAAAGATGCATATCAAAGAAACATAAATGTACCGTTGAGGGCGTCATCAGCGAAAAGGAACTTAGTATGCTTTTTTTTGAAGCTGACAAAAAAGTGAATGAAGCTAACAATGCATTTTAAACCATCACAGGAAATACAGGTTTGTTTTGCAAGCGCGTCTGTTTTGCCATCGGTGTTAAAGGTGTGTGTCGAGCCTGAGATCCTGCAGAACCTCTCGGTAAAAGGGCTTTGTTTTCATGTGGGTGGTCAGGTATGAAGCTGGGGGACAAAAAGCTCTTTTACGTGGAAGCGTGACACTTAGTAAATACTTAGTTACTAACTACATCCTGTTGTGGGTCGCTGTGGTTAAATGATGAATTCTTCTGGGACGGTTCATTAGAGTGGAGCACGTTTCAAGTTGGCGTGTCACGGAAACGTTAACCTTTAAAACGAGACTTAATAACTGGTGATTAGATTAGCACTGGGTTGTTAAATCGCAGGAATGGGAGTTTATACTGATGAATATGGCAAGCGCCACATAAGTAAATATTAGTAAGGAAAAGGAGCGTAGAATTGTGGCCGTTGAATGTTTTATATTACATTTGAAAGATTGACAGGGCGAGATGCTTTGTCATGGTCTGTTTCTCTTCACGTGGTTTATAAAGTATTAGTTTTGCAGACTGTATATTAATTACAACAAAAAAAAACCTTTTATCTGCTCGTTAGTTTCAACTTCGGCACTCTGCTTTCTTGTTCCGGCTGCAGACGTTGGAAAGCTGTTACAAGTACAAAATGGGACTCCTGCGAGCACGAGCTATAACGGGGTAGACGCCCTGCACGCCTGCACCATTCTCCAGCAGCTTAAAGCCCTGTACGACGAAGCGCAGCTGACCGACATCGTCCTGGAGGTGGACAATGGCGAGACCTTCGCCTGTCACAGAAATGTGCTCGCTGCCATCAGTCCTTACTTCAGGTAGAACGTGCTGCGTTCACATTCACTTCTGGTGCTACGAGGTTATAGACATGTTAAACATGCTGCACATCTGTACAGAGCCTCAGTCACGGCACGAAACGAAAAATAGAGCATGTATATCATGGCCAGTGATGGGAAGGTTACTTTTGAAATGCAGAGTTCACATCACTAACTTCATCACTGTTCAAGCAGGACTAACATTAGGCAAGGTGGTTATTATTTTTTTTATCAAAAGGTTCATAAGTGGAGGTGCGGCAGTGCGAAAGGCACCCATTAGCTAGCTAGATCATTAATTTGTCATGAATGGAGATTAATGTTTAATTCATGACATTCAAAGCTCAACCTGATTTCATAATGACATAGTTGTGTAATCTTCTTCTTTTTTTTTTTAAACCCAGACACTCACATTGCTTGATAAAATAATCAAATTCGCAATAATGTTGTTGTTATTATTATTACATTTGCAAAGGGGTGAAATTGTCTTCACCATGAATCTTGACTAGAGAGCAAATCTCTGCCTGAGAACCTCAAATCAGTAGTGAATGTTTTCAGGTGCGGCATTTTGTAACAGCATGAACGTGTACAAGTAGTAAGTTCAGGATATTTTTCTTGAACGCTACGTCTGGTGCGTTTCATGAAGGTTGCGTCAGGGAAAACGAACATGACGTATACGCCAACTTGATAAACCATCAGTTGCAGACATTTCTTTTTGAAGCTGGAGCAACGTAATCATGCAAAGCGTAATCATTAATGCAGACACTTCTGAATCTCTGATCACTGACAGTTCTCATTTTGTTTCATCCCCCCCTCCCTGTCACGTCAGATCGATGTTCACCAGCGGCCTTACGGAGAGCAGCCAGCGCGAGGTGCGCATCGTGGGCGTGGAGTCGGAGTCGATGAGCCTGGTGCTGGACTACGCCTACACGTCACGCGTCGCTCTGTCCGAACACAACGTGCAAGCTCTGTTTACGGCAGCGAGTCTCTTCCAGATCCCAGCGCTGCAGGACCAGTGCGCTCACTTCATGATCAGCCGGCTGGAGCCGCAGAACTGCATCGGCGTGTTCATGTTTGCCGACGCGTACGGACACCGCGAGCTCCGCGAACGAGCCCAGGACTACGTGCGCAGGAAGTTTCTGTGCGCCGTGGACGAACCCGAGTTCCTGCAGCTGACCAAGGAACAGCTGGTGGGGATTCTGGATAGTGATGACCTCAACGTGGAAAAGGAGGAGCATGTGTACGAGGGCATCGTGCGCTGGCTGGAGCACGACCCTGTGCGTCGGCAGCCCTTCCTCGCCGACGTCTTCGCCAAGTGTATCCGGCTGCCGTTGTTGGACGAGGCCTTCGTGAGCCGCATCCCACCCCCCTTTGCCCTGGCGCTGCCCGTGGAGCCTACGGAAAAGAGCCGAGCTAACGGTGCCAACGGCTGCCCGCAGCGCCTAGGCATGACCGCGTCCGAGATGGTGATCTGTTTTGACGCGGCGCACAAGCACTCTGCCAAAAAGCAGACGGTACCATGTCTGGACACGGCCACGGGCAAGGTGTACAAGCTGTGCAAACCGCCCAACGACCTGCGCGAGGTCGGCATCCTCGTCACGCCCGAGAATGACATCGTCATCGCCGGAGGCTATCGGCCAGGAAGCAGCGAGACGTGCATAGACCATCGCGCCGAAAGTGACGTCTGGCAGTACGAGCACGCCGGCAACCGGTGGCTGGCACGTGCGCCCATGCTGAGAGCGAGGATCGGATGTCGCCTGGTGCACTGTTGCGGGAAGGTGTACGCTCTCGGAGGACGCGTTTACGAAGGTGACGGGCGCAACGCTCTTAAATCGGTCGAGTGCTACGATGCCAGGGATGATCGCTGGACCGCTGTTAGTCCGATGCCTGTTGCCATGGAGTTCCACAGTGCTGTGGAGTATAAGGATCGCATCTATGTGCTCCAAGGTGAGAATCGCTCGAGTCTTTTTGTATTTCTTGGTAATCTTTATGTAACACACATTTATTTGTGGCGTTCCCTGTTTAACTGAAAATCTGTTTGGACTTCCCTGCCATCCTGTTAATTAAGCCCTAGAAATATTTATATGGGTCGAGAAGAACGTCCAAAGCAGCCCTCATTCCTGTGTGTCCTCAAGCTCATCATTCTGCCTGATACTGGCCAACAAGATGGATTTATTTCCCAAGCACTGCAAGTAGGCTGACTGATTTGGTTTTTATCTCCTCGCGCTGCATGTATAGCAGCCCCTTGCACCACAAACTATAAGGTCTTCCCTCAGGCTACTGAGCAAGCGCTAGTTTTATTTATTTTCCCCATCCAAAAAACTAGTAGTGTTGCTCTTACCACTTCAAAGGCCCAACCGCTTGCAGAGGGAGGGTTACACTTCTTTTTGAGGTTCTCCCCTATGGAGGTTAGGGCATTAATCTTGCACTAGAAGGAGCGTGAATTCTCTGAAGAACGCCATGTTTACATGCCAACCCTGTTTGTTGTAGTCGAAAGTCTTTCTCCGTTTCTCAGAGATGGTGGGAATTTATTTGCTCGCTTCAGCCCCAGGTTGAAGGTACTGCCATGCATCTGGTTGTCAGGGTAGCACATAAAGGCTGTGTTTAGGAGCCGCGGACGGCACAAAGATCAGCATTGCACTTCACTTGTTCTGTTCTGTTTTTACTAATCCATTTCTCCCTGCCTTTAGGGGAATACTTCTTCTGCTTTGACCCCCGTAAGGATTACTGGAGCCACCTAGCTCCCATGAACATCCCCCGCAGCCAGGGACTGGCGGCGCTGCACAAGAACCGCATCTACTACATCGGCGGCGTGTGCCGCAACCACCAGCGCACCTTCACCGTGGAGGTGTTCGACCTCGAGCAGAGCGGCTGGAGCCAGCGTCAGGACTTGCCCTTCGAGCAGGCCGCCAGCCCCTACATCAAAGCAATGACGTTAGGAGGACACCTCCACCTGTTCGTGCGCGCCACCCAGGTCACGGTGGAGGAGCACGTGTTCCGCACGAGCCGCAAGAACTCTCTGTACCAGTACGACGAAGACGACGACAGCTGGAGCAAAGTTTACGAGACACCGGAGCGCCTCTGGGATCTCGGCCGCCATTTTGAGTGCGTCGTAGCCAAGCTGTACCCTCAGTGTCTCCAGAAAGTGCTTTGATTTACCGGAGAAAGCGGGACGCAGGGATATTTTGTTGTTTTTTTTTGTTCGTTCGTCCGTTTCAGGAGAAGGGGGAGTCAGTGGTCCTGTTCCCCGCCTATGGTGCTGTTCGAGTCCCCAGACACGGGAGGAGGAGAGTCCTAAAGTCGAGCGATATTCGATGACCTCAGAGGAGTGCTTATTGTGAAGACGGCAGTATTTTTAACCTATAAGAGACCAGAACAAAGTGTCCTCGCTGTTGCTTGTTTTACATTTAAAACAAACAGATTCTAAGTGCAATTATCACATTGTTTGTGTCTTGAGCCATTTTTCTTTTATGTCTAAGGCTTAGGTGAGGGTTTGCTGGGGTTTTTTTTTCGGTTTTGTTTTTGGTTTGATGGTGTGCAGTGGAACACGGTGATAGATGTCCTTTTTGGAAAGGACAAGAAGCGTGTGTCAAATGACAAAGTAATAAAAATATATAAATAGCGCTATATATATATATTCATACGGGTTTGGTGGGACGAGGTGCCCATCGTTAGGTAGCTAGAGTACTGAACGAGTCGTCATTCTTTCCTTAAAGATCCTTTAAACCGACTATGGAGAAATTCTGTCTTTGTTTCGTCTCTGATTTATTTAGTTGTTTTGTAATCATTAGTGTAGACTAGTTTAATTGTGAGTGGCTGATTTATTTTGTTTGGTCTTTTTAAATAACACTTTTGGTTGTAGTTTGCCTTTTAACATGCCAACGCAAATGCCGATCGATCATCTTTGCTCGTCAATTTTGGGTTCCAGCGTTTTTGTTTTGCTTTTTCCTGCTCATCCATCTCCGCTGTGCCCCGTGAATCTTTTTCGACGTCGAGTCTATTTCGGCGTTTCTCAGGGCCTCCACCTCTGGAGAGCCACAGTTCTATCCAGTTTGGTGCTTTCTATGCTCCAACGCAATTCATCAGCTGACACTCAAGCCTTTTTAAGAGTCGTGTTACAGAACGGGGGAAAAAAAACACTGAACCTGTGCATTGTGATCTGAAGAGCGATGACGCACTGATCTATGGTTGTAAACTCGCACCTATCCAGCTTTGTATTTTCTTTTGTGTGTGTCGGTCACCAGCGCCAATATAGCGAGGATACGATGTTATACTCGGGTCTCCATATCGGAGTGGATCGATGTAGTGTGCTGCAGAACTGGTGCAGTTTAAGCTAAGGGTTCTCCACTCCAGTCCTGAGGAAACGCCATCCCACTTTAGACCTGGAAAAGAAAATCGCAGAGTTACATGGAGCGCCTTTTTTCCCCAACCTGTGGTTGAACACAGACAGTGTACCATTTTGGCTGCACGTTTAACGAAGACCAGGAAACCGGTATGATGATGTCATACCAGGGCTGCGGAGTGCCACTAAGCAGATAGGGAGATTTTGCAAGGTCGACACCAGCAGGATCCTGTTTCACATGCATTAATCCTTGTGTTGGAAAAAAATTGTTTGCGTTTAAAACAGACAACGCTCCTTTCAATAGGAGGTATGCATTAAAGATGTCAAAACAAAACGTTTGTCATCTGGAAAAGAAATTTCACGCCAAGTTGTTTTATTGGGTTCATACGATTCTAATCATCGCCAGTCGCGCGAGAGGTGCCGTCTAATCCTGGATGCTTCCTTGTTTTGTTTGAACAACTTTCTGTGACTCGTACATCCATCATCTGGAGATATAAACCGGTGCTGCATTTCTTTGACAATCCTTCTCTTTTTTTTTTCTTTTGGTTTTGAATACAGCCACTGGGTTAAAGTCCTGTCGTCGCTCGACATGTTTGAGCATTATTGCTTGTTTGGTTTTTTTTTATTGTACGTTCTGTCGGTTCCTGTGGCATGCTGATGTTGCACTACATTCGCTCTCAGAAGCTATGTTTCTACATCTCACACACACACACACACACACACACACGGCAAAGCCATTTCAGAGCACCGATCTCTCATTTTTACAACACGTGAACTCTCCGCTCCAGGCCGCATCGTGAGGACGTGATGACGTGTCAAATCAGCGCCACGTTCTCTCTCTTTCCAATCCGGAGTCCTCGAACTCGGACCGAGGGATAGAAGCTGAACGAGCTTAGCTGTGACTCTGGTGCAATAAGTTGCCTTCGTCAAGACTTCTAAACAAAGCTCAGTAGCATGAGAACCAGAACCGGACCATTCTCAGGATTAATTACTGATTATATACCCAGTACTGTATTGACTACGGTTTGATATTCATGTAAAATACTGTAACATAAGTTGCTGTACTTGCACAGTTGTTTTTTTTAACAGGATTGTATTTACCTTATCTTTTTTGAACTTGAATAATAGATGTGATTTTTTTTTTTTCCTTCCCCTTTTTGCCAACGAGTGCTTGTTTCCTATTTTTAATCTAGACGTGGGTAGCTTTTTTTTCCCCCCCTCTGATTTCTCCCTGTTTTTGTTTATACCTCCTGTTTTACTGCTTGTCCCTAGTGATCACTTGAACATGACCCAAAACATTACAGACACTAACTGTAACCGCAGTACTAGTTTCACCTTTCCAACACACCAGTCATCTTGTCAAAACGTATAGAAAGCTTCGAGTTTGAGCTCCACGTCTCCTGTCGTCTGCTGCAACTTCAAAAGCCAACCGACCTCCTCGTCTTTGCATACGCAGCTACGTAGTGTTTTAAATATATTTTATTTCTCTTTTTTTTGTGTCTATCTTGTTTGCCTTGTCTGTGTGGTATGAGAGTTTGTTAAATATACTTTGATCTCTACTGTGAAATTCACATTGCACATAATTTGAAAATAAAATAATCGGGGGGAAAAGAACCGCCTCTGTGTTTGTGTGACGTATGAACGGAAGCGTGAACGTGTCTCAACGTGGTGCTGAACCAACAGAACGGGTTCAGTGCTGAAAAATCATAAGCGCAGTCATCATCAGGATAAAGGTGATCAGTCAGAACTATGTAATGAGTAACGATGTAATACATAATATAATGTATTAAATACACAACAAATACTATGTAAATAATGTCATTACAACCCACATTATACATATAAATTGTCAAGTGGAATAAATATATAATTACAGCTATATATATGATTACAACTTAAACTCAGTCGGCCTGGCTCCAGCATCCCTACGACCCTGAGGGAGAAGCGGTGTAGATGATGGATGGATAAACCAGGCCTCAGCCCATGATCACACAGATGTACAGATCCTGCTTACCTGGATTGGCCACTAAACTCTTTTGAAACAGGTCAGCTGATGCAGGCTGTTGCAGGATACAAGAAATTAAGTTCCTGGTGTTTTTTTGACCGAAGGAACCAGATAAAACATCAACGTCAAGATTCCGTTGTCTTGCAGGAGTTAATATTGAAAGGAATTTTTTCCCATTAAACATTATTATTGCTGTATCTTTTGGGTGTTCCTTTGGCCTATTTGGTAAAACACAATTTTCCGTGCAGATGCATATTATTCGGAAGTGTGTCTGGACTGATTAATTGGGAATTACTGAGGCGCTTTTAACAGGGAGGAAATGGTTACTGTGTCCAATATCAGGACGACCGCTGTCTCTATGCTGCTTTTGGTATTGCAAAAACATGCATGTTGCAACACAAAGCTTATGGAAAAGAAATTTCTACATCTGTATGACTTTAGGGCACGTCTCCTTTATACGCCACTAGCTGGGTTTGCAGTTTTGTGCAAAATTGAAGTGATATTAAAAAAATTCTGAGAGACACAAGACGAATGCAAACGGTCCGTGTTTCCGCTTGTGATTAAAGCTGGGTTTTTTGCTCTTACAGAGCGCTCTTTTTCAGAACATCAGCATGTTAATCATGGGTGACGACTGGATGTCACATGCTATTGAGTAGCACTGTCAAGCACTGATTGGCTTAGCGGAAGGTACGAAGGTCAACCTCTAGAGGAACATCCCGGTCCTCCTCTTTAACCTTTCTCTCGTCCCTTCTCTCCACTCTCACTTGCTTCCCTTCCCTTCGAGCGCTCATGGCCTCAGCTTCACGCGCCAGCCCTCCGGACGGAGGCTGGGGCTGGGTGGTGGTGTTCGGCGCCTTCATCTCCATCGGCTTCTCCTACGCTTTTCCCAAAGCCCTGACCATGTACTTCAAGGAGATCCAGCGCCACTTCGGCGTGTCCTACAGCCAGATCGCCTGGGTTTCCTCCATCATGCTGGCCGTTATGTATGCAGGAGGTGAGACTCTTCAATCATTTATAAGCACTGCGGGGTTTTTTTGGGCTGATCTGTGAATACTAATGCGTTTTAAACTTCACCACTTTGGAGGAGTTAATTGCTTGGTTTCTGTGAGATCCTGGGCTGCATTCGTATTCAGTGTGTGATGCGTGTTAGCGCATGGGTCTAGGGCAATGCTGTAAAGTTTGTCGGCTCACAAGTGTCAGTGGAAGTTTGTCACCAGTGTTGTTTTAGTTTAGTCTGAAAACACGGATGCTGTTGAGATGTGCTATGCCGAGTTCCCTCAAAGGTTCTTCCGTTGGTTTCTAACGAGCTTTGTACTTGGAACCCTCTCTGATAGGGAATCACTGCTGTAAGCATTTTCACAGAATCTTTAAGGGTCAAACCGAATTACCCTTAAGGGTTATCGTTTAACCTTTCTTTGTAAGAGTTGAGAAGCTCGTGCTGGAAAAGTCATGATTTTCCCATCTCCAGTCAAGCAGTGTTTAACACGGTCATGAATTATGTTTGAGGTAATTTAGCTTTGGCCAAAAAAATAAATCCCAGCAGGACTCGACTTGGAAAGCTGTTCCATGAAGTTTCTCTGGACTCAAAGCTTTTACTCGAAGAGAAACCTTTTAACTTAAGACCTTCAGTGGTTCCTCTGGAGAAACAAAACTGGTGTGAATGAATCATTTTTTTTAACCGACTCTTAAAGTTGGTTTTAAGAATCAAATCCTGTATTAGGTGTTGTACAAGAAAGAAAACATTTGAGGGCATGCTGCATCCCGTCACAACGTTTATTTTCCTCTAACAGCACCTCTTGAAGTGCTTTATTCCTCTTGTAACAAAGCTTGTACTTTTTATCCGATTACACCTACATTAACGCAGAGTGTTGCCCATGAAACGTTAGTTTATGTGGTGCATCCTGGTATATGTTGCTGAACATGCATATTCAGTGGAACTACAGTCAGAAGTGCTGTTATAGAAAATTAATCAACACCTTCTGACGAAAGCCGATTGTTCAGAAAGTGAACTATAAAAGCGAAAGCTTCGTGGATGTGTCCGCTCTCACTGGTGGGACACTGATAGGATTATCATCACATTAGCATCAGCATTTGCATTTTTTTGGTTAAAAGGCAGTGGATTTTATTTTGGTCACTCAAAAACAACGTCAGCTGTAAACAACTCTAATAACGAGCTAAAAAAGTGGAACGTTCATGGCTGAAATATATTACTTCGCAAGCCTGATGTTCGAGCTGGATTACTCTCGTAACATCAATCTGTCCTGAGCAGCTCTAAATATTTATTTATTTATGTATTATAGCTGACGGGGTCCCCGGCCTGTGATCGCTATGCTTTTATACGAGCAATAAAAATAGTCCCACAAAGAGGGATAAAGGTGCAGAGTGCTAAGGTTTTAGAGAACCATCATCATTAACAGCGAGACAGACAGAGTTCCCCTGTGTAACGGTGACGGCGTGGCCTTCATCATAACGCCCTTGGCTTCTTTCCCAATGTCACCCTGCACGCACCGGAAGAAAGACAGCAGAAATTCATCACGCACGGACACCACTGCATTTTTCCCCTTCAGCGTCGCTCCCTGTGGGAACTACGTGATGTGTGATGACCCCCATCTTCCTCAGGTGACTGGGATTTTAGGAGATATTGAAATCCCTCCTGAGGAAATGTCACCTCGTGAATGAACGCCGATCCACGCGCTAATCCGCTCCGCTCTTCTGCGGCTCACGTTCAGCAGGTTTCCATTACACGTCATTTTGGAAAATGCAATAGTTTTTTTTTTTATTGTCCAAAAACAGTGACTCCTCCACATGCAGTTGTAGAGAAGAAAGGTTCCTTTAAAGGTTCTCAGAACTGATAAGGACTTTAAATAGTCTTCATAACGAGATTCCGATTTAAGGAAACGCTGCTTTAAGTTCTAGAGAACACTGTTTGTTTTATGTAAGGGATTGCGAAATAAACCCCGGCAGGGTGATGCAGGAGCTTAAATCACCCTGACGGGGTTCGTTTTGCAATATTGACCGGCTCGCTGTAGATTATCCTGCTACTTCGATACAGATTATTGCTTTAAAAATGATTTTATTGAGTTATTTGGCTTCTGCTAGTCTGTTATATAATCTAACTTAGATTCTGTTGGAACTGCATCCAAGATTAGCCTATTTAGCGTTATAATTCACATTAAACTGAACATTAAAATTAATTTCAGGGAAATCTTCCATGGGGTTTTCTTTTAGAGCAAAGGGGTTGTTTATTTTTGCCACAGGGTGTCACGAATAAGCTGGCATCGTTAATTTCATCACGACAGCAACAAGATTTCCTGGACTTTTCTGCAGATCGTGATCAGAACTGTGTCCATAGCAACAGTCTGTAATTCCATATTTGGAAATAACAGACTGTAGAATTCTGACCAATCAGAATCGAGTATTCAGCAAAACCGCACAGCAAACATATAGAACAGTGTTTCCTAGAATTTGTAAATCCTCAGGTGAAAATGATATATACAGTGAGTGCAAAACTTTGCACACCCCGGGACAAAAAAAGTACAGCATTTAAAAAGAATGTATAGCAACAAGACATTTAGTGTTTTCGGTTTCTCAGACGTTAATAAATACAAACGTTAAATATTAAAATGTTTACATTTGAAAGTGACATAAATAATATTGTCCAATATGTTGTAAGTTGTGTGTCCAGCGTAGACAGTGGGACATGGCAAAATGAATTTTCAGCATATTGTTTTGTTAATTTTGCCTTATATTCAAGAAAAATGCTTTATTTTTAACATCATGCAATTTATATATATATATATATATATATATATATATATATTGTAGATAAATGATAAAATAATGTAAATTTGCTTCCCCTCAAATTACGGGGGCGCAAATATCTGATTCGTAAATGAATTCGTATATATAAAAGTTATTCTTCTGTCTAAACTGTTATACTGCATTCAAATTCTTTTCCATGATTATTATTTTTTGGTTTGTTTATTTACTGTCTCATACGAACAAAATCACGTAAGCTCTTACTAAAGACTGAAGTAATCAGCTGTACAAAAGGCTGTTTTTTGGCATATTTTTAGTCTCTGAACGAGCAAAAGAGAGAACCCATCTCCTGCCCGTGTGCCTTTTCGCTTCCTCGCCTCGTTTCCTCTCTTCGAGCCCTCGCTGAGTTGATTAGTGCTTTTGCCATGCTCATGAAAGCGAGACCCGCCCTACATAATTTACAGCCTAACCACATAATCATAAAAGTTTTACAAGGCTGTAAGCACCCAAAATGAAGGATAACAACAGGCCATTAGCGTCTCTGAAGCTGAAATAAATCATCCTTTCACAACATAATCTTGGCGACTGATCATCAGCTTGTTGATTATAGAGAGAGCGGTTCTTTTCCATGGTGCATCATGGGATCAGACAAACGCGCAAACAGCCCGTAATGATGCTGTGATTAATCTTTTCTAGCTCTTCTTCATTGTGGCACCGTAAATTGCGTCAGTGCGAGATGAGTCATCCGTAATCGACTTTACCAGAACAAAAACCTTGCTCTTGGTTACCTGAATACGCCATTTTTCTCAGCTTACATACATTTTCCCCCAATTGTTTTCCTAACAGTCTGAAACGACCTACGATTTTCAGTTTTTCCTCCAGTTTTCTTATAAATCTAAAAAAAAAAGAACCAAAAAAAAAAACCCCACCCCCTTTTTTTTTTTTACTTGAATTCCTGATTTATTTAGTTACTTATATTTATTCCCCCCTCAGGTTTTCCTATCAATCTCAATGTGCAGGTTAATAGTATTTTTTTTAAAACTTGATTCATTTTCAACCTTAACAATTTCCTATTAATTCTTAAATTCAATTTTAAGTTAAGCTTGTTATTTTCGTAACTTTTTCCCGTAATGTTTGCCCATTAATCCCAACTCCCATGAGGTTAAGTCGAATACACAGTTTCCTGGCTTTTTTCCCTAGTTTATATTTAATCCCCCGTCTTAATATTGTCTGATTAAACTCAAACAAAACCCCCAACTTTAAGCTGAACATGTTTATTTTATCTTACATTATATTTCCCACAATGATTTCCTACTAATGAATGTACTTTTTTAGCGTATCTTGTAATCTTTTCTTCTGAATCTCACATAAAGCCCACAGCTGAATGTGCTTTATTTAAATGTACATTTATCCCTTTTTCTTTCAATGTTTTCTATTCATTTTAAAGTCCACAATTTTAAGCTGAACAATGTTGTCTCATTATTTCCCCCCAATATTCTCCCCAATGTTTTCTTATTAATCTCAAAGTTCATCTCAAGTTGAACTCACAATTTTCTTACATTTATAATATATAAAACTATATATTATATAAACAATATAAAACCTCCTTAATGTTCCTATGGGAGTAACATCAAACATAGGACATGATTTTGAAGTTGAAAATGATATTTTCTTTGCATCATTACCTTTTTACCCCAAATTGAATCTTAAAATAATGATTTGAGGTTAAAAATATTTATTGAAGTTGAAGATATATTTTATAAGATTCGAGAACTTTTTTCACTCCTAAGGTTTCCCTGTTTAATTTGAAAAAATTTTAATTTTCCTCCTAAGATGTTCCTAATAAATCTGAACCAAATCCCATGAAACTGAACAGACTTTTTTCAGTTGACATTTTTTTTTGTTTTCCTGTTAAAAATCCTTAAGCTGAATGGTATTATTTTCTGAATTTATAGTTAATTCTTTTCACTAATATTTTTATTTTATGTTGAACATGTTGTTTTCGTGCCTCACGTAAAACTTTCACCACAAATGTTTTTCTATTAAGCCCATGATTATAATTATACCTTTTTCTTGCATTCAATTTTCCTACTTAATAATTTCCAAATAATCCGAAACAAAGCCATGATTTAAAGTTGAACATGCTTTTATTTTCAGCATGCGCATTCTTTAAAGTATTCTGAAGCTATATTTAATATTTCGACCTAATATTTTCCTAAAAGCCTATGATTTTAAGTTGAACATGTACCTTACGTTAATTTACCTTACTGATGTTTTCTGATTAACCTCTAACAAACCTCACATTTCCATCAACGCCATCAGTTTATTGTGAGGTCTTTCCCAGCAAGCCTTTTTTCCGTTTGCGTGCAGTCGTGTTGTAATTGCAGAGGCCTTCACTGACCTTCTGAATCAAACCTGGAATAGCAAACAGATCCTTTAGACCCAGCTCGTATACTCCGAGGTCCCTCTTTTTTAATGACCGTCCTTTTGGTAATGATTTGGCCTTTTAACATTGGGCACATTTTTCTATTTTTTTTTTTAAATTTTCCTCTGAGAAGACAAACTGACTTGCTGATTGATGTGGATAATTTAGTTGATAATTTTCTTCCTCTGCAGTTGTTTTACATCAAGATCAAAGCAATATGAAACGTGACCGTAATCTAATAGGTGTCATCAAAAGTGTTTGCTATGAAACTCCGAGACGAGGTGAGATGAGATGAGTGGCAATGCAGTTTCCCGTCATGTCTGTCAGCGATTTGGGGCTTAATGCTGCTAAACAAAGCTCTGGTTCTCATCAAAATATGCAAAATATAATGCAAATAAGACCAAGCCTTCTGCTTTTTCTCCTCTCTTTCTTTTTGTTCACTGATCTTTAACACTTTCATTCATTCTCTCTAAGAAAGAATCACTACAATATTGTTAAGATTAATTCATTTTATTATCAAAATTGCCAGTGTTCTTATAAAGATTTACACTTTGTACAATGATCTCACAATCCTGCACAATTAATTAAAAAATAAACAGCTCGAGGTCACGTTAACTGAATATTAAATATACAATGCCAGTCAAACATTTGAACATTTTTGGTTTCAACTTGAAGTAAAGGGTTCATGTTAAATATAGAAATGATAAGTAAGAACTATGCATGTGACCTTCCTTATTTAATTGCCAATAGTAGGTAAACAATAATAAATCATTTAAATAAGTGAATAAGACGATCAAGCAGAGCGCATACATGTGATTTATGACACTATGCTTACCAATATTGCAGTCCATTATCTTTTTAAGTCGATTATCTAATCAAGTAATCGAAAAATTGTGACCCTGATTATAATGTGGTTAATTGTACAGCCTTGCCTGTATTAATTCACGCTCTTTCTGTCTGTCTGTCTGCGTGCAGGTCCAGTGAGCAGTGTGTTGGTGAACCGCTATGGCAGCAGGCCCGTGGTTATTACAGGAGGCCTCATGTGCAGCGTGTCGATGGTGGCGGCTTCGTTCAGCAGCACCATCACTCACTTGTACATATGTATCGGGATCATCGGAGGTACTGAAACGACTGTTCCAGTGCTGAAACACAATGCTCATTTTTATGAGTTTGGATCCTTTTTGGTTTTCTTCACTCTGCTTTAAAATGTAGCCCAAGGTTGAGAATATAGTGTAGCTCTAAAATGCACTTAAATAATAAGTAAGGAATAAAACACAAATGCTGTTATAGGAAGTGGAGTTGCTATTTCCACCCTAACGTTGTACTTTTATCCATTTATAGTTACATTTATTGTTGAGGAACGTTTTGAAACTTACTTCCTGTTATCACTTACATTATTATTCCAGCTCTAAACAGTCATTCCCACTCCAGTTTCTCTTTTTCTCTCACAACTCAAGTTAACTGGGAAAAAAAAAACTTAGACTTTGTCATGTCACCGAGAAACCACAGACTCTGTCCTGTTATAACGGTGTCCTCACTCTGTTATACACCGCTGACCCTTCCTCAAATATTAAATAAATGTCTGTTCCCAAAAAAAAGTCTTCACAGTATATCAACTATTACACAAATTGTGCTTGATCTAATTATGTGCGTCCACAATGCAAGTCCGTGTGAATTTGCTGTTACTATAGCAACGATCAGGTATTAGAACAAAATGCACTGATGTAAACCTGTGATGTGCAGCTAAACTACCATCAAGGCTGCTGTTATTATTTATATTAATATTATTTATATTGTTATTCAACACCGTCTGACCAATCAGATTTGAGAAGTATTGCTGTGGTATAATGAAAAACACGTGTCATCAGTGCGCTGGTTGGACGTATTTTGTGAGGTAGATTCTTGGCCTCTTTATGCCATCTCGACGTGTTTCTCCTTTACTGCTGTTGCCTCTGGCTTTTAAGGATTATCTGTGACCATTTACGGCACTATACAAGTCAAACTGAATTGAATTTGCGTGATGTTGGAGGAACCCTCGGACCCATGGACCGGCTCTGTCGCCAGCACTTCTCTCCATTAGGACCATGTCCATCTGAGCTCTCTGGAGTGTGGGTAATTGGAGTGTGTATAGGGAGGACCAGAGTTCCACTTGTTTATCGGTCTTCCGTCGTGTTGGTCTGGAAGTCGCACTCTCAGGTCACGCCTCAGGGAAAAGCTATCACTCCGTGGACCACTCGCATGTATGCTAATTCTTTGTCCTTTGTTCTGGTTATCTGTGTCTGGCTTTCTTTTTTGCCGTAAGTGGCGTTTATGTGTTCTTTTTCCCTCGCAGTCTTTCTTTGTCTCTTTCACAACCCACACTCTGATTTTATATCTGTCTATTGTTCTGTCTGTCTGTGTGTCTCTCTCTGGGTGTAATTAAGTCTGCACTGTCCTGGCTCGTCTCTCTAAGGTAAGGATTGTACGTGCCAAGCTGGTTACCCAGAGCGCGCGCCCAGCGAGCCTCATTACCCAGCGTCAGTCTGCCATGGAGGATTTATGTGTGGATGGAGTGGGCATGGAAGTCCTACTGAGACTCGCAATGACCCTTTTGGTTTCTTTTTATTATTTCGAGGTCACCGTCATCGGGGGTTAATGCGTTCAGCAAAGGGTCCACATTGGTCTTACACTGGACCAAATTAAAAGTCTTTATTAAAAATGATGGCTAGATAAGCTCGGGGTGTGGATTAGTTTCCGTTTTTGGCTTCGGGCACACAGTAAGGTATCCCAGGTCTGGTGAATTCATCCCTCTCATTCATCACTGTGACAGCTGAGACATACACTTAGAGATGTTCATTTTAACCTGGAACTTTTTCTCTAGTAGACTCACAGTCCCTCCAGGACATAAGAATGTGACCCGTGGTCTCCAAAAAGAAACCTCATCCCAACTGAAGATCATATACATTGGTTTTAACTTCTCATTTGTAGGAATAACGGACATTCACCAGCCCACAGCACAACATCCTGTTCATCAAACCACATTGCCCTGATCTGTTAGCGGCCAATTATTATGAATGTATTAAAACATAACTGGCGCTCCTCATCAGATCTCTAAGTATAAAACATAATTTAATCCAAATAGAAAAGTGTCAAGGAGTTTTTGCTTAGATCTGCAAAATGCAACTATAATGAATGGGAGGCAGCAAAAGAGCATGAAGTCTTCATTCTGCAGGTTTCTGAATACCGGGAATATATCAATCCTACCTAGAGCTCTCCTTCTTCATGCACGATCCCGTTCAATGAATAAGATGCTCGTTTAGAGAATGAGACAGCATTAAATTGGATTTTCTTTGGTAAAGAGAGTCTAATTTATTACCATTTACCTCGCAGATTCATTTGAGAAATTATTTCAGGTTCCGTTAATGAGTTTTTGGTCGGCAATGTGAAATGAGATGGAAGTCTAATGCGAACTGAGTGGGATCGGCCTTAATTTAATCATGTGGAGCGGTGCAATTGTGAATGGCTGTACTGGCTCTGAAAATGGAGCTCGCGTTAACTTCCATCTTAATTTTCCCACAGGTCTCGGACTTTCTTTCAACCTCCAGCCGTCCCTGACTATAATTGGGAAGTACTTCCAGGTTAAGAGGCCCATCGCCAATGGCCTAGCCATGGCAGGAAGTCCAGTTTTTCTCTGCACTCTGGCACCGCTGAACCAGTTCCTGTTTGAACGTTTTGGTTGGAGGGGAAGCTTCTTTATCCTCGGGGCCATGCTGCTGAACTGCTGTGTGGCCGGATCACTAATGAGACCTCTGAACGACGGTAGGGCTGTTCGTTATCTTGCTGATAACTGAAGGTGTTCTTACCATGAGACACTTGCAGCTATCAAAATTGCCTGGTTGTCATTACCATGACCCTGCCAATACGAGGTTACTGATTTCAGCCGTAGCAAAGATCATCCTTCTTTAAGGTATATTCAGGGTTTAGTGAAGTCTGTGCAGGACGAAATCATGATAATGCTCAGCAGTAGAGGTTACAGGGTACTGGCAGGTGATCGTAGGTCAGTTTTATGCTGAAAAGATTCTGGATTTTAGCATTTGCATTCAAGTGTTTGACATCATAGCAAGATCATGCCTGATTATTTACAAGACTCCTGTTGACATTTTTCAGAATAGCGTTTGTTACTTTTGGTACCTTTTTGGTATCTTTGAAAAATCTTATAAGAATATCAATTTTGGCATACTTGTATACCTCTGCAAGGTTTCTCGACCAATATTTTCTTGATACCCATCAGTAGGTGGCCCTCACAGACCTGAGACAAATGGAGCTGTGAAGCCAAAGTCTTGTGCAAATGAAACCCAGGTGCAAACCAAAACAAAGAGGAGCTGCTTGAATAGCGTCAGCTGCTTCATGGACCTGTCTCTCTTCCGGCACCGTGGTTTTATCATCTACCTAATAGGAAACATGCTAATGTTCTTTGGTTTTTTTGCCCCAATGATCTTCCTGGCGCCGTACGCCAAGCACCGTGGCATGGACGAGTACTCGGCTGCCAGCTTGCTGTCTGCGCTGGCGCTCGTGGACATGTTTGCCCGGCCAGGCACGGGCCTGCTCGCCAACACTGCCCGCGTGAGGCCCAGGGTCCAGTACCTCTTCAGCTTCGCCATTACCTACAATGGTGTGTGCCATGTGCTGTGTCCACTGGCTTCTGGTTACTGGGGGTTGGTGGTGTATGCAGTCTGTTATGGTGTGGTGTATGGCATGGTGTGCGCCTTGCTCTTCGAGTGCCTCATGGATGTGGTAGGACCAAAGAGGTTCTCCAGCGCCGTGGGACTGGTCACGATCTTCGAGTGCTGCCCGGTTCTGCTTGGACCACCCATTGCAGGTGGGTCATATTATAATATTCTATCGTTCATGAACAAAGTCCTTCATGCTCTCAGTTTCTCAGTATTGCCAGTATTTGAAGAACATGCTCTCTTATTAGGGACCATTTTCAGCAGAGAAAGATAACGTGGTGCAATGCTGGGTCTAGATTGTGTCCAGAAACCTAGGCCTTTAATGCCTTTAAGGCCTTTAATTTAATAATAAGTGAGAGAACGATAATTCTTCAGATTGTCAAATTAGGATGTATTATGGTGCTGTTTAAGGTTCAGTATTGTAATTTTTAATCCTTCACTGACGTCTAATTCACGTAAACACATAAATTATGTTGGGGAAAATAAGCAAATAAAAAAGGCAAGCAACTTTTTATGTAGCACTTTTGTAGATATGCTCACAAAGTGCTTTACAAAGCAATAAACCGCAGAACGTGTTTACCCATTTGTATTTACCCATTTGTTTTTGTTTTTTTTTTCTTCATTCTATTCTCATTTCCTTCAAAGAAAAAGGTCACAGTATTTCAAGATGGCAAAAAGGAACAAAATTGCACTGGAATAAATCAGTGTTTGTTATCTCTCTCTCTCTTTCTATCTCTCTCTCTTGCATGCATGACTAATGGAAGAACAGAGGACAGGGTGGGAAAGCTTTCCAGGGTATCATTATTGTAAGACATTCCAGTAGAATTGGATTATGACTGGTGAGGGAGGCACCGTGGCGGCACATGTTGGGCCTCAGGAAAGTGTGTGTGAGTGTGTGTGTGTGTGTTATTGGGGGGGTGAGGCCGTAATTGGTCACGGTTATTTAGTGCTGCAAATCGGCTGCAGTCGCGCCGGCTCTCTAGCCGCGTGAGGATTCGCCTCTGCGTGCAAATTACAGTGAGGTTTTTCCAAAGCGAAGTAGATGGGAGCGTAATGAAGTCTCTTTGCGCTTCTCACTCACTTCGGCCTTCGGTCCCTTTCGGCCGACGAGCGCTAAGCAGCTAATGCTGCCTGTGGCACCGCTAATGCTGGTCATATGCTCGATACGAGTAATCCCAGTGTGTTTGCAGGTAAAAAGACTGCATGAGCAGACATAACGGGCATCTGTTGGAAAATGTCTGCCATTTCCAATCAGGTTTAAGGATGCATATTCAAAATTTGCATTAAAACTGGGTGTGAATTCACAAAAAAAGTGAATCAGTTCCATATTTAATGCATATCCAATTGGTTTTTGGACGGTAGACTTGATGTTTCTTCAACAGCGGTCAGTCCGTCCTCTGAGCAACGGTCCAACCCTCGGAGGTGAAAACACATTAAAGACAGCTGAGCCAAAGGTTATTCTGGCTCTCCTCGTCTCCCTTGCCGGGTGTGTGAGAGTGGGATTTCATCTTCCCTTAAGCACAATATAATTAAATGTTTCGTGTATTTCCAGAAAACGCATTGAAGACTCCCATCTGTGATGGCATACTTTGATTTTGGTGTGATTTAAAGGAGAAGGAGAAAAGAACACACCGATCCCAAGTCTGTCAAAGCCGTTTAAAGAAACTCTTTAACATGAACGCCGAGCGGAAGCCTTTTCACAGCTTGTCTTGGATTTAGTGCAGCTGATTGAAATGAAATGTATAGGTGTGGGTTCTGAATTTTATTCAAATGACGCACTACATGACGCTACACATCTGGTTTCTCCGGTGTTGCTCTTGGTACTTGCAGCTGAGAAGCAAAGAACTACACATGGAAGTAAAGATCTCATCGTAGTAGTGGAGTGTTTCACAGTGTTTCAGTATTTCAGAGACTGGGGCTCTGTTCTTGAGGCATTTTGATTCATATCAGGCAAACTTTGGTGCCAGGACCTGGCAACCCGGTCTGCTTCTGGTTTAATGAGGCAGAATTATCTGCACCTCATTGATCTGTTGCGAGACCTTGGTTCTGAGACCAGTGTTTAATTGAGTAAATAAGCACCTATGTGCACTCCTGTCCTCCCTCCCTCACACGCCGCAAGCTCCACAATCTCCGCCGGAGCGCCAGAGTTATTACGTCCCGCTATAGAGCATCTCCTTGTTACGTGCAGACTTTATGTGCCACTCCCTGGAACCTCGAGGTCAGCCTAATGAGGAAGAAGATAAGCAATGGCAGTAATTAGCCTTTCACTTTCCCGTATTTTAATGAATCTCAGTTCATCCCCTCACTCATTAGATGCCCTGTGTGATCATTAAGCAATGAGTACATGTGAGAGGAGGGGAAAAATAAGGCAACTTTAACAGATGGACTGGAATGACTGCCGCGCCAATCAAGCGCCCAACTTAATGAGGATTCTGGACATCAGCGCACACCATCCCCCTGAAACACGCCACGCCACGATCAATCAAAACACGGGCACTGATGTTGTTTGGGGTGGTGGAGACTGAGGGGCAGAGTGAAACTCCCCCATCATCGTCTTCACAGAGGATGGATTCATTAGGAGCAGGGTTTTAATTGGTTTGGCTGCCCTGAAAGCTGACCTTCGGCTCTGCGGTGCCACCTGTTGGTCAGTCTGCATCTGCGTGAGAGCAGAACGATGTTAGAAATATTTTAATGCTGGAAATTTTTGAGGCCGTTGACGCTTTACGCTCGTACTTGTGCTTGTAAATATGGTTTAGAGCAGTCAGGAAAGTTTTTCTTCAATATTAATGAATTGTCATTAGAGTTCCGTGGTCCACTTTTCCAATTTTGGATGAACACTGATAGCGTTTGTTTTTTTGTTAATACTTGGGCCTAAATGGGACACAGACCCTTCTGTGAACAAAAATTGCATCCCAATAGATTCAGATTTAGGCATGAAGTAGCACTAACTAACTAGTAACATGCAAATGAATGCTGTCAATACAAAGGATGGACTCGCATGTTCTTTGCTCTAATCATTCTTAACACTATATATTCATATGACGCATAAACCCATCCTTAGCCTTTAAATCCTGGGGTTTAACACTTGCTGCTTCTTTTGCTGCAGGTGCACTAGTGGACATGTTTGGTGACTACAGCTACATGTTCTACATGTGTGGTGCTGTCATGCTCACCGCTGGCCTTTTCCTCTTCGCCATGAACTACTACAACTACAGACGGAAGGACGCGGCGCGGCGCGCTCAGGAGGACGGCACCGAGCTGGCCGAGAGCAACCTTCAGAATGAGCTATGGAATGGAGACATTCGGACTAGTGAGCACATGCAAGGAGGAGATGGAGAAAGCCAGGACATGGATTCTGGGACACCCGAGGGCAGATCAGAGACTGAAGACGTCCCAGTATAACACGATCCAAAGGATTTAGTGACGGATGGCATGGTATGATAACCATATGGGTTCATATGGCAGGTTTAGGTGTTGTATTAAATGGCATGCATCAGTGCAAGTAAAAAAAGAACTTCTTTACAGGATCTCTTAGCATCATGAAAAAATAAATTTTTTTTTTTCAGATTCCAGCTTTGAGTGGTGACCCGAATGTCCACCAGGTATTGCTTTAGTAAATTGTAATTGTACATTTTACAATTAAGAATACGGCAGTTTTTGCACAAAATCATGGATGACTATAGGTCTAACCAGTACATTCAACAGTGTAGAACTTTTTTTTTTTCTTACCTCAAACAGGCAAAATTTCATGTTGTTGAGTGTCTGATACACTGGTTTGATTTATAATCCAGATACAAATACAACACAAGTAAATGTAAAGAACACAGTAAAATAAAAACAGCCCACTTATGTAATTCAAATCAGGTATTTCATTAAATTGTAGATTCAGGATTTTGCACTTTACTAAATGTAAAGTTTACAATCAAGAACTCGGAGTTTTCAGTGTAATCAGATAAAATGTCAAGTATTTACTGAATTGGATTCTGAATATTTTTCAGACAATAAGATGGAAGACTGAATGACTTTTTTTTTCCTTTAGAAAGTTTTTCAAACTGTACATTTCAACAAGTGTATATAGATTGTATTTCCTAACTGTCCTAAATTTGTGGTGGTGGGATGGTTGATGCTTTTTGCTAATAATTATGATGCAGAAAATGTGGGGGGTGTTTTTTGGTTGCAGTTTTTTACAAAACGCACTACGTACTATGTAAAGTTTACAGTCTGTTCATTCGTTACATTGTATTTTCAGGATTTAGCGTTTTACTAAATGTAAAGTTTATAATCAGGTCAAAGTTGTACTAGGACAAAATATTTGTGAAAAAATTGAATGAATTGCATTCTTAATACTGCTTTTCAGACAGTCAGAAGGAAGACTATAGGCCTTTTTTGTTCTCCAGCAGGTTCGTCAATGGCTTGTAAATGAAAACAATGAGTGTATATACATTCCCCGTCCTCTAAATGTAAAGTTTACAGTAAAAAAAAAAAGAAAGTTGTTCAATGTAAATTTCATATCTCAGGTATTCCATTAAAATGTAGTTTCAGGATTTTGTACTTTATGGATGTAAAGTTTACAATTAATAGTAAGTTAAAAAAAATAAGTAAAGTAATCTGACAAAATGTCATGTATTAAATGAATTGTAAATACTTTTCAGACAATAAGAAATTTATAGGACCTTTTGTTCTCTAGCAGGTGTATTAACTTGTGCATTAAAACAATATGTACGACAAAAATTCAGGCGCAGGGGTGTTCTTCTGGTCTGACGTCTGTACATCAAACTAAATGTAAAGTTTACAGTAAAAACCCATTGAGTCTCCAGTAGTTCAGTACAGGCTTTATTTCATTTTTGATCCGAGTACAATATAAATCTGGTCATGTTGCCTTTTGTTCTCTGCTGTTATCTCATTTCTTAGCCATCTATCAGAGTGCTGATAAAGTCATATTTTTATATTTTATCCTTAACTGTTCAAAGCCATATTTATAACAATTTGCCAGTGAAACATTAAGTGTTTAGAAAAATAACACTAAAAACAGAAGCTACATAATAATCTATATTTGTGAGACGATAACACTAACCTCATCACTCTTGCTGAAAATGGGACACTCTCTCTCTCTCTTTCTTTCACCTATATACAGTGCCCTCCAGAATTGTTGGCACCCTTCATAATAACAAGCTCTGTGGAGGTATTGGAGGAAAGAACATCACTACGCATCATTAGAAATGGAGTTGTTGTCAAACATACAAGCATGCAAGGAAAAACTCTTACTGTACAATATGTATGTGGATCTGTGATGCTCTGGGGATCTTATTTAGTCTTGCAACGTCTGATGGCATCTTGAATTCTGCTACGTACCAGGATCTTTCAGCCCAAAACCTGGTTGCCTCTGCCAGGAGGTTATTCTTTGCCATAGCCAGGGCTTTCAACTAGATGATGAGCCAAACGCACGTCCAAATCCACACAAAATCACGAAAAGAAACACAAAATCAACGTTTTGTCTCCAGACATTTTTGAACCTTAATACAAACTTGTTATCCAACAAGGATTGAAGAGAACGTGCACATGCAGAATATATGCAGAAAGGAGATTAAAATGTTAGAGGAGTGGACCAAAAATTCTTGTCCCCAAGGATCTCCAAACTTGTTAGGCAATACATGACTAGGTAGTGTTGTTTTGGTGGGGGTACAATGCTTTTTATATAGCAATCTGAAATCAATTTCATGAAGGGTGCCAATAATTCTGGATGACGTCACAACTCTAAAATGTCAGGTATCACCTACCATTAGTTTTTTGTTGTTTTTTTCGCTGCACGCACACACACTGTCAACTTTTAAGCAACTTAGGACTGAAGTAGGATCCAGCCGGACTCAGAGCTGAGCAGTTAGGGGTTAAAGGTCATGCTCAGGCACTCAGGGATGTCGCTGACAAACAGAACTCACAACCTTGTGGTCATTAGAGTCATTACAATGCAGGTGGAGATGGCTGAGAGAGGAAGGGTCCACAATGGCTGACTCTGTGTGTGTGTGTGTGTGTGTGTGTGTGAGAGAGAGAGAGAGAGAGAGAGAGAGAGAGACTGCCTTTGTGATTATGTTCCATTTTCACCTGCTCGCCAGGCGGGACAGCAGGACTGATGAGAAGAGCGTTAGAGTGTCAGTGGGCCACGCCCTTCAATCCCACCCTCCTTCAAACGCACATAATAAATATACTCCATCATCATGGGCCTGGGGCAAGTGCCATCAGCACGCGCTCACACACACACACACACACACACACACACACACTCACTATTGCACTCAGACACTCTCACAAAGAAAGTGGGAATTAATTATAAATGTACATTAAATTACTTTCATTGCTTCCTATCGCTACCCAGATGGGACACACACACACAAAGATGTGACTGATGAGCCGTGTTTCAGTGTTGCCCATAGCTAGCAGGAACACACGCGCACACACACACACACACACACACACACACTCTCACTCACTCAAAAACATACTAAGGATATTACATCAAGTGCATTTTCAAGTCATTCTATAGAGGCTTGTTTTGATCTGTAACCCTCACTGCTCGGTGCTCAGATTAGATTCTGCTGGATTGGAAGTCATCTGAAACAAACAGTTGTCAGTGAAAATGTCCACAAAGACCCTGAGAGAAAATGGAGGCAGTGTGCTACATCTACATGTATAGATACAACAAGATATTTATTTCCAAACTGTTGCAACACTGTGTTTAGGTTGGACTCAGCATTATGCTTAGATTGGATTCCATCTAATCTGCAATCAGACCAGCTCTGTGCTTGGTTTGGGTACTGCTCTGTCCTATACTTGGATTAGATTCTGCTCAACTCTGTGATTACATTAGATTGTGCCTTGCCCTACACTTAGATTGAACTGCTCAGCTCTGCATTTCCATCATGTTCTGCTGACTTTGGCTTAGATTGGATACTGCTCAGATTTATGACTAATTTGTATTCTGCTTAGGTTCAGTTAGATTGGATTTGGCTCAGGTCTATACTTAGTTCATGTTCTGCTTAACTCTCTGGTTAGAATGGATTTGACAGTTCTAGGATTAGATTTTGCACAACTCTGATTTATCTGTGTGCTGCTGAGGTCTCCGATTAGAATGAATTCTGCTCATCTCTCTGGTTCGATTGGATTTTGCTTTTCTTTGATTGTATTCTGCTCAGCTCTATGGTTAGATTGGATTTTCGACTATGTGATTTGGCTGCGTCCTACTGAGCACTTTGCTTGAATCTGATCTAAATCTGATTTGAAACTGATCTAGTTGGGACGAGAAACTTTTACGTAAAGCAGATTTGTATTCTGCTATGGCTAGATTGGAATTTGGCTGCGCTTTATGCTTGGGATGGATTTTGTTCTGCTCTATTATTAGATTGGATACTACTCAGCAACACTCTCTCGCTTACATTTCTGCTCGGCTCGGTGCTTAGATTAGATTCCCAGATCTTTTCAAAAACCTTGTTCTTCATTCCTGTTTTTAATTAGTTTTTCTTTTCTTTTTTCTCTCGGGTTAATAGTTTTGGACTTGTTGATAATCATAAGGACTTCACACTAAAACACAAAACTCCAAAAAGCCACACACACACACACACACACACACACACACACACACACACACACACACACCCCTCTCTTCTATCTCTCTTTCTCAACATCTCTCTCTTTCGCTGTCATAATTAATGGTGTGTAAACAGATGTTCGGGGGTCTGCAGGTTTTTGTGGCCAGTTTATCCTAATGGGCTACATATGGCTAAGAGGTGTGTGTGTGTGTGTGTGTGTGTGTGTGTGTGTGTGTGTGTGTGTGTGTGTATGAGACTGCCTCTGTGGCTGGTGCCTGGCTTCCATCATCAGTATCTCTACCTCGTCCTTATATATCTTCATCGTCACACTTTTTCCTCTGTGTTCGAGTTCTAGTTGATCAGACAAAAAGTGTTTATTCTTTAACATTTCCTTCTTTAGTTCTTTCACAGTTGATTATTTTCCTTTTATACCACAGCATTTTGTGAAGCATCTACCGAACATGTCCATGTGAAAATTCGAACATATTAATATTGACCTGTGATTTGTCTTGCAGTCATAAAATTAGTCTCGGACGGACGATGATTTGAGAATTTAATAGCGCTGCGATACAATATCCATTACTGGATGGCTTAAAGGTGGAAAAGCAGAAATTAGATTAGTGTATCACTTATTTATGCTTGAAAAATATAAAATGTCCACTAATAAGTGTTGGAACATAAACCCAGGTTGGAAAACAGAGTATGCTACGACACCATGATGATGATCTCGGAATTCCAGAGAGTCACTCGATTCCGTGCATTCGGAAGTCACTTTGGATAAAAGTTCCTGCTCAATGTAACATGATATTTTGCGTGAGTTCTTCATTACACGATCGTTTTTACATGAGCGCCACATGCACTGTTGTTCTCCGTGTCAAACGCTGTCTCCTGTTTCCTCTGTTCTGTGTGACAGCAGCTCCCTGAGCACCTCACCGCCGTCTCCGGCTTTATCCTGACCACACGCCTGGGATGCAACACCTCCCTTCCCCTCTCTCTCTCTCTCACACACACACACACACACACTCACACACATGCACGCAAAGTCCCTGAACTGTAGGTATCCTGTGTCTCTGCAGCGACGCTCGATAGAGCTCATTTTTACAGCGGAGATTATTTAGTGTAATTGGGCCTTGTGCGGTAATGACCTTGCAACTCCCCCCCCCCCCCCCCCTTCTCTCCTTTCTTCCTCCCTGCAAATTGGAGAAGGGAAATCTGGTTTGACACGGGGCCCAGAAGATGTATTAGCGTGCTATGGTAACTGCCTGCCGCAATAAGGTCGCAGAGGAAGTGTGTAATTAGTGTGTGGTGGCCTTCCCTCAGGAACGGCGTTTTTATTACCTCAATATGTCATAGAAAAGAGAGAGATTTCAAAGAGAGAGAGAATATAATAATAATAATAATAATAATAATAATAATAATAATAATAATAATAATAATAATAATAATAATAATAAAAAATTATTATTATTATTATTAGTGGTAGTAATTATTATTATTGCTCCTGATTATTACTGAGTATTACAGCCGAATAAAACGCACGTAATTTCACCTCCTAAGCGAATCCCACACATTAGCCGAGCACTTTGATAAATGCCTCATGGGGCTTTGTGACTGTAGTTCAAAAGCTTAAAAGAGAGCGAATAAGTAAGAGGAGCATGAAGTGAACTCGGCTTTGATCCCGTTTCCAATTGTATTAAACCGCTCGGCCTGTTTTTTAATCAGGGTCAGTGGTGTTAAAGACAACGAAACGGAAATCAAAATGCGTTTTTCTGACATGATGTGACATGTATTTCCAGTGACACTGAATTCTTCCTCGAGTGGAAGAGGTGAGGTGAAACAGGACATGATATTATTCTTTAATATAAGTTTCCTCAGGCACATGTGCATGGTGACTTTCTTTTTTTTAATTGAAGCAAGTTTCAAATATAATCGCCAGAAGATGATCGCCTTCAAATATTTTTTTAATCCTTGTGACTGGCTTCATGTCTGAGCAGAGATCACAATGCATTAAACATTTTATAATGTGTTTATGTAGTATATTTAATGCCTGTATACATGCTCAGAAGTTGCTGTAAGTACACACTTTATCAGAGGTATGACTTCATACTGTCAGGCTACACAATGCATTATGATTTCGGCACCATGTCAGACGGCATAAAAAGTTACATTATCTGAACATATAGCTTCATATGGTCAGGCTACATAACGCATTATAATACCTGAGCTGCGTAGCACATTAATATTTCTAAGCACACAACTTCCTAATGTCAGGCTACAGAACATGCTTCTGCACTATGATGTCATAACGTCAGGCTACATCACACTATAATATCTGCGCTATGACATCATAATATCTGGGCTATGACATCACACTGCCATAAATGCATTAGAAATAAAGGACTTACTGTAAGCAAAGAAATCATTTTTTTCTGATTTTTACCAGTTTAAAAAAAACATAATTAAGCAAAAAAACCCCGCAACAGTCGTGCCATATCTGAAAAAGTTATTGCAGTGTAATGCAACATTGATGGTAATGACCTGACTATTATTTCCTTGTGATTTCCACTTTATCTGTATTTAATACAGATGCGATAATTATTTGAATATCACAGCTCACAGCTGTGGTTTAGTGCCCGAGTGTCAAACTTATAAGCCGTGTGTAAAATCCTCGGAATTCTGTGGGAAATATTTCCTAGCCCATTTATTCGGACACTAGAGTTCAGTATTGCTCCACTGTACAGCGCCTCGTGCTTTATATGCAAGACCAAACGCATGACCCTGACCCCCAGGTGCCGCGCCATGCAGGAGCGATGAACAACACAAGCTTTTTTCCCCTGACATGGAGACACAGAGGCAGACATGGAGACAAAGCAAGAAGAAGCCTGGTATTAAACGAGAGGAGCTGCGCGGCTGTCGCAGCGTGTCTCTGTCTGTCTGATTCTCTGTCCTCTCAGACAGGATCTGATTCTTCATTCTTCAAGACACGACAGTGATTCAGTCAGTCTATCACGTGTCTGATTTGTTGTGAGTCCAGGGACATTAATAAGGCAGAAAAGTCTTCACCACAGAGATGTTTACGCTTTTGCATTTTCTTGTGACATGCTGCATTTTTAAATCTTAATTTTATCGAGAATGGGGAAAAAAAAACAGATCTACACTCCTGGGCAAAAAGATTGAGGCAAACGCAATATTGCAAAACATTAAACTTTTAATGGTCTCAACAAAAATCTCTGGGCAGAAAATGAACAGGAAGTAAGTAAAAAAGCGCTCCTGAGACCTCGGCCTTCTTTTTGATGCTCGTTGCTGAAACTGTTGAAGCTGGAAACAGGGACGTTCACTATCATAGGCTTGTGGTACGCAAAGAGAAAATCATGAAAAGATTGAATTTTTCCAAAATCTTTTCTGTTGGAAGACTTTAACATCGAGTGGAACAACACGGACTCTTCTTTCTGTAAAAAGCCGTCTGCAGGTTTACCACAAAAGGTCAACATTTAAAGGAAATCAAGGGAAAAGCTGCACCGCACCACACTTCATCTATTTCATTCTTGCTCATTGTCCTGACTAACGATTTGCTGTTGAGACCATTAAAAGCTTCATGTTTTGCGATAGTGGGTTCATTTTTACCCAGGAGTGTAAGTGATGACATGAAATAACTAACATGACGTTGACCTGTTCTTTCATTAAAAACAAATTGTAATCATTGGAAAACTGTAGTGTCCGGGGTAAAACACTGCGACACATGCAGTTATAAGAACTTCAGGGTGGTAACATTAACACTGCTTCATCTCACCACTGAGCATCATTGATGATTTTCCTTTTTATGCTTTACAGACCCTTCAGTGTAACATGGAACAAGACCGCTATTCTCACAGTGCAAAGCAGCTTTAGAGCTCTCAACCTGAAACAAGAAAGGAGAAATCTTCCAAAAACTCGCATTATAAAAAAAACTAATATTTGCACCATTGAGAAAATAAGCTTAACTTAAACTTAAAATATTGGTTAAATCCCAAATGCCCCTTGGATAGTCTCTATATAAGGCGTACAAACTTTACGTCCATTGACTGATTTTCCCAAGAATCTAAAACCGGTATTTCAGAACCGGGTGCAGTTGAAGCCCTTGAACAGCTCCCTTTTTCCCGTGTGTATGTCGTGCTTTCAGATAGAGCGTATCGGGGCCATTTGGGATTCAGGCCTTGTTTCCCATTTTAAGCGTCCCCTAATGTTTTAAACGTTCTAACAGGATTTAGACAGTCCTCTTCATAGTTTGACAGGCGCACAAAGAGCCTCGACTAGAAGGAGTGTGAATTAAAATTCTGCAAGAGGACATGATTATTTTTTCCCCTCCATTGATCGGCACGCGCGTTGTTGTGGGCATTAAGGCTTGATTAGTGCTGACACGATGGCCGGGCCCTGAAAACAAAGCCGTGCGCTGTGCATATTAATTGCAGTGCGCATATTAAATATAGCGCAGATCCTGAGGCGGGAATGGATACTGCTTTGGGGTTGTTGTTGTTTTTTAAATTAATTATATATCTATATAACTTTCCTCTCACAGGAAGGAGGTGGGAGAATGCATGTGCTCGTGTTCATTAATTACACGAATTTGTTTCTCGTATGGATCTGCTAACGTTCCTCTTCCACGCCTTTGCAGTCGCAAGAATGAAGCGAGAGGTGTTTTAATGAACCTCTTAAACCTCATGTCAGCTTAGGAACAGGAGGAAGGCTGAGGAGATTTGTGAGTGGAGTACTTAGTGAAAAGTGCAGCGGTTGCACTTTTCATTGTTTCGGCTGTGTGTTCATGTGTGTGTCTGTGTGTTTCAGCATCATTGTCTTTGCTCTTTAGCTGCAGTGATTCTGCACTACGGACCAGAAGCTTGCACAAATCCCAGCACAGTCAGGATCAGGAATGGAGCAGCTCCTGTTATACCATACTCAAGTATTTGGTTCTTCACCTTCTTCTGGAAACAATGTAAAGTGATCGCACAAAAGCAGAAACGCGTCCCCTGACCATCATTCCAACAGGGCGTATCCATCATCCCGCCCCCTCCCCCGCTCTTTCTGGCACTGATGGGAAGCATGAACATTTTTGGCCATATCTGGGCTCTTTTCTCACTTTGTGTCATTTTGAGGCCAGCTCTCCCCGGAGATTCTCGCTGCCTCAGGCCTGCCATGTGTAACACATGGGCTCTGCCACGGACCCTTATTTTAGAGCTGCAGCGCCGCTCGCTTTTATGTAAATCATATTAATAAATTTGCTCCAAAGTTGCTCGAAGGATTTCCACTGGAGGGTGACAAGGAAAGCGTGAATAATCCCTTTTGTTCAGCTACGGCTCAGTGTGTGTGTGTGTGTGTGTGTGTGTGTGTGTGAGAGAGAGAGATAGAGATCCAACACACATGTTGTCATTGCCTGCACTTTAGCAGACTGACGTGTCGACATAAATCTGCATGTTAACTAAAACGGGCAGCTTTTTTTCTCTGATTAAAATAATTGGTGTCAACATTTAGAGGGGAAAATTGTGAGAATTACTCGGTTTGGCCTTGAAGGGGGGGACCAATTTACTCCCTGCGCCAAAACGGAAACAAATCCTTTTGCTAAATAGTTTTTTTTTTCCCCTTCTGAAATATTTTGTTTGCAGTCGAATGAAAAACGGATGATACGGATGGACTGCTAAAAGTGTGTAATTAAATTCCGAAACATAAGAAACGTGGTTAATTAAGGCGCTTGGCATCTGTAGAGTAATTGGTGAGCCCTATAATCACATTACAGGCGTTCAGAAGGAAATAAATGGGATAAAGGGTTAGTTAAAAATACTGAAATATTATATAATAGTTGGTGCATGATATGCCAAAAAAGAGGAATATTATGCACATCCAGATCAAATAATTAGTGAAAATCATGTGTAAACAAAACTACATTATTAAGAGATGATGGACAGTCTGTTTAAGAGCGCTGGAACGCTGTCACACTGAAGCAGATTCTTTTTAGCCCATTAGTCCAAGTAGGACAGCGTCCCAATCCGCAGCGCACGTCAGGACGTACGGAGAGGTCTGCCTCGGGCCTGCCGACTGACCGGAGATTCTGTCCTATTTATGAGAACGTTCCGGATCTTTCCATACACCATGTCTATCTGTGTCACGTACTGTCACCACATACACACTCGGATGTGTGCAAACGTGCAACGTCCAGCCAAAACATCCAAACGCCAAACGCCTGCATCTCTCCCAGTCACAGCTAACAGGGAGCAGTGAAGACAGGAATCAACTTTTCTTCAGGTATTTAAAAGAATATATATA
>JAQMYM010000016.1:16137811-16182716 GCA_030014255.1 Parauchenoglanis ngamensis
GTGTGTGTGTGTGTGTGTGTGTGTGTGTGTGTGTGTGTGTGTGTGTGTGTGTGTGTATGTGTGTGTGTGTGTGTGTTTCTGACAGGTCTTGAGAGATGTAGAGCAAAGCATGAGCACAGACGCTTTGCCTGAAGGTTAAATCTACACCAAAGTCAAGGATGAAAGCCGAGGTCCTGCAGCCTCCACTCTCTGACATGGAATTCCTCAGAGAGAGATAGTGTGTGAATGTGTGCATGTGTGAGAGAGAGAGAGAGGGGAACGAAAGAGTGTGTGTAGTCGTCTTGAGTGCCACGGTATTAATCTTAAATGAACTGTCAATTTTTGTAAGATCGCCCTGTAAATGCCACGTCGCAGGTGTTTCCCGTCCATCGTTCTCCAGCAGCGGCTTCCGAGACGTCTTCCACACACAGCGCCTCCGCTCAGCCTCGGGAGCCGAGTCTTATATCTCTGTCGGGGGGAAAAAAGTGAGTTGGAGGGGGGGAGGTAAAGTGGTGGAGAAATGAAATGAAAAAAGATGGAAAAAAACCAGTTTAGAAGTAGGATAAGCATCATTTATCGGCGCTTATGATGAAGTTAAAGGTGGAGTCGCAGCATGAGACGAGCATGCTGATGAAACAGTGAGGCAGACACACAGGGTCTAAACCTCACCATCTGTGTGTGTGTGTGTGTGTGTGCTAATACAGTGGTTTTGTTGCACTATATACATATTTCCACAATCAGTAAAGCAAAATGGATCTAGATCATCCGGCATGGCGACAGGATGCTGCATTCAGGGTGCTTTTTTCCACAGACGCTGCTTCTCTCTAACATTAATCATTTTGTTTGGTAGTCTATCAAATCTATAAAAGTGATGCTTGGTACACTGATATTTACAGCAAGCCGGCACATTTGCCCACACAGACGAGGAAGGAGACAGTCAGGGGAATTTAAATACGCTAATTTAAAACAAAGGTCATCATGCTTAATAAAGTGTGGTTCAGTAGACACCACAGGCGAGCTGGAAACCTTCATGTCTCGCCACCCTGCAGATCCAGCCGTGGATGAAACGGATATCACGGAGAGAATAAAACACCAGGGGACGTGCTGTTAGAGGAAACTAATCAACAACCGGGTGGTGATGAAGCAGAGTTTCTGCTCCTGTAACAGCACGATCTGACGGGCTTTACTCCTCTTAAACCACAACAATGTGCCAATCGTAACATGTATTTATTAAAGAATGACACGGATTGTCCTTGAAACAAGCTAGTTCCTGTTATCACTTACGTTATAGCAGCTAGAAACGGTCGTCCCGTCTGTCTTTTTTTGAGAAGCGCTGACAAGTGATAAGTGTTAAATTAACGTCTCCTGGCAACTACTAAAGCTTCACCATATCAGCGATTACACGCGGTTGTAATCGGTTTACTGAATGTGGTGCTTCAACCATACAAGTCACTTTAGCTTCTACAAAAATAATAATAATAATAAGAAGAAGAATAATGTGATTTGTTTTGCTGTTGGTTAAAGCTGCAGATTTGTAGAGCGCTATGGTAAAAGAATAACTGAAAAAGTTCTCGACAAGAATGTTGATCTTGTTGTTAGTGTGATTTTTCTTTCTTCATCTCGGTACTGTTCATCTTTCATTTTAATTTACTCATCTACTTATTTCAAAAGAAATAAATGGGTAACGCTTCCCTTAATTACCAGATAAATATATGCTAAATTGGAGTATATTATTGGTATTTTTCACAGGTAATAAGTAGGAAATACAGAAAATACTCTAATTTACAGAGAAAATACTTTTTATTTTTGTTTACATTAAGCGTTACCGATAAACGATCGAATATGTTCAAGATTGCACTTAGTTTAGAGAGTGTATATACAGTACATCTACAAAAACCATTATGTTTACTGGTAATGTAGACTCTTCGTTAAGTTGCTGCTCATGATACTGCGGTGGAACTTCTCCAGAATGGAGGCGCTGATTGATCGGCGTTTTAATCAGAAACTGTCCCTCGTCCTCATCATCTCGCACTGAAACCTCTTTCCCTCAGCGCCAGCGTTAAATCCTGCGACAGGCCGGCATCTCTGCAGTTGCTGACAGAATGTTAATTACTCCTGACTCATTTGAATAATTCATGCATCCTAATTAGCGCACTAGCCTCCAACATGCTTTTTTTCCCCAGCCACGGTGGCTCTCGTTCTCCTCTCTCTCTCTCTGCCTCCCTCGCTCGCTCGCTCACTCCTGTTTTACGATCCCTCTCCGAACATCCATTCCCATCTCACACTCCATCGGCCTGCCCGAAAACGCCGCAATGGAGCGAGCAAACGGCTGAGAAGCTCGGCCAATGGAGTAATCAAATGACAAAATGCCTCCCCATGTCGCTATTCACTCAACAGATGCGCAGGAACGTCCCAGTGAAAAAAAAGAAAAGAAAGAAAGAAAGAGATGGCGTTATTTCATTTTTTATGGGTGGTTATGAGAACATATGCACGCTGTGAGGGTTCAGAGAGCTGTTAATGACACGGTCGTTTGCAGGTGCGCTAGCTGACTGAAGGTTAGAGCGGAGCCCAAAAACTCCTTTCAGCCCTCGTCCTGTCTAGCGAGAGACGGCCGTCCACTCGCAACCGGAAGTTTCCATCTGGTTTGATGATAGCGGTCAAATGAGCGACTAAATTAGGCGCTTAATGTGGCGTATTTGTTTAAGTAATTGGCGAGTAATTAATACGACAAGATGCCACAGTGACTGAGAAGACAGACACAGACTGAAGGATGTGTATCTGTGTGTGTGTGTATTAGTAAAGCAGGAATCTCCCAGGTTTAATTAAGAGAGGCAATTTTCATATCCGATTTTAAATAAATAAATAAAAACAACAACAAAAAAAATGAGACGATGCAGAAAGAGCGAGGGGAAACGCGACCAAAGAAACATTTAAGCGCAACACAGACGCCGCTTCCGAGAGCTGGTCGTTCTGGCATCGTTTTCACTCGACCATATTGCTAAAGAGTGCTGCGGGAGAGCTGCGGAATTAGTGCGTCTAATTACCGTGTTCAGAAGTTGTCTTTCATTAATATTTGATGGCTGCGTCGTGTGTGGAGCAGAAGGGCAGGGCGACGAGCAGGAGGGATGAAAGAGAGAAGGAACAAAAACGCCAAATGCTGTAGAACTGGAGAGTCGTGGCAGGGCTAAAAGCTTCCCAAGATTTAAAAAAAAAACACGTCAGGACGGGTACGGTTGCACGTTTGGCGTCCATGTCAGATTATTTACTGTTAACGATAGTGGATTGCTATGTATTTCTTTTTAACTGAACCGCGCGCACAGACGGTATGCTAAGAAGAAGTGAGACGTGAGGCGGAGGCTGATTTCTTTCTAGCCCAGGCTGTAGATCAGGGACAGTCATGGCAGGGGATTACACAGAGCGACCCGGCCCCTAGATCTGATCTCCATTTGGGCCAATATTGTTCATCAGCAGTGACCGAGATGTGACATAAAGTCGCAGGAGGAATGAACGTGAACAAAGTGGATTATTTAGCATATCATCCTATCCTTTTTTCCCACAAGAAATAGTGAAGAAGCTAAAAATAGACTGATTAAGCAGAGATTGCACACTCAAAGCACAAATTACACAAAAGGACAGATGACAGAAATGAGATTTTAGCCCTCTAATATCACAACCAGCCGTCACTGAATGGTGCTGGAGCAGAATTGTGGGATTTTCTAGTGCGCACAGATCTCACCTGGTGATACTCGGGAATGAAAGGAACAGCACCGCAGCGGCTTTGGAGAATTGAATTGAATCCTTCTTGGATATTTCTGTGCAATTCAGTTCAGTGTTTTCATCCCACTTGCCTTTCGGGTGGAAATAAAGTTCGTCTGTTCTTGGTCTTTATAATATAACTCAAGATTTATGCATTTATATGCTCTAGTTCATTTGATGACTCTGACCATCAACATGTTTACTTTGTTAAGGGCTTATTTATGGGCTCAAGGAGACGAGTGAGTGAGTTAAGAGTCAACGGAAATCCTTAAAATCCCCCCGCACGTGCAAGAGCTAAACCAAAATACTGCCCTTTCGTTCACAGTGCTGGAGATTAGGCTTAGAAATGACTTACATGATACACGAAGACACACAGACACACAGACATGACCGGTTATAATGATAACGATGACGATGATTAATATTATCGATGCAAATATCAAAGTAAAACTGGTAGCTCAAAATATTTTCTGGCAGAAAACTTATAACAGTAAAATTATACAAAGACACTAAAATGGGCAATGAGCAAACTTAACAGACTTTAATATTACATAAAAAGAAAGATGCTAATTAATAGAATATAATTAAAGCATGTACACTGGAAAAAAAAGTGTAAAGTAAGCCATTTCAGAAAAGAGTGGAGGAAGGAGGGGAAAAAACCCCCCAGAAAATTCCTTACAGGAAAGTGGAATGCTTGAACAAACACTGTGACTATGTTCTGAGTTGTTAATGAAGAAACCAAACCTTTTAAAAAGAGCACCAAACACCAAATGGTACTTTTTCCCCACTCATGGCTCTCACAGTTTGAGTAAATGTGTGCCAGTTGGGACATTCCATTAAACAAGAACTCGTGAAGGTGACAGACGGCCGCTAAAGTGATATAGACCGTTAGAACAAAGTCAAAAAAGTCGCCCAGTGCAACAGTTACACCAGCAATTTACAATCTGTCTCCGGTATTTTCATACTTGCGTTGCCAAGCCTAGAGATTGGTGCGCATGTGAGGCGGAAAAACAGGAACGGAGTGGGAGCGAGCAGTGCCTTCAAAACTGTTTGTCCTTGTAAAACACAACGCGAGACATGCGATTCCGGGTGAAATACTAATCCTTATTGATCCGATCAGGACAGCGACAGAGGAGATAAACAAACTGGCTTATTAAAGGAGAGCCCTTGGGCATTTATTAGCGTGATAGCCCGAGTCCTAATTGGAGTCGGGTTTCCATTCCGGTGCTGAGAGAGAGAGAGAGATTTATTCAAGATTCGCAATTCATATGACCTTGTGCGCATGTTGCTGACCTGTGAATATTGTCTGAGAACTTCACACTTCATGTACACAGAGTGTGTGTGTGTGTGTGTGTCACTGAAGCTTAGCCTAGAAGGGCCTGTACACTCATTAAAAGTGAATACATAGTGAATATAAGGAAAATAGACAGGACCCTCTTGGGAAGGACTAATGGCTCCACAGACGCCTTCTCTTCCACCCCCCAAAAAAAGTGGATAGCATTAAACACAAAGTACAGTTTGAACTGCATTAGCTTGCATAATTTAAGGTTAATGAGAAAACAAGCTGAGATGAATATCAAGTCTCATCTCTTCTGCCTACCGTTCGGCTACAGGCGCTCATTAAACGCCGAGTAGGCCACTGTGCATTAATGAAATGGAGAGTCGTTGAAATATTCAAGGGATTATCACTTCCTGGTTCGGGTGCATGTTAACAGGCGTGCTTGCCTTTTGAATGATTTTATTAGGGTTCATGTGCATGACCGGTCCCTATTTATAATACGAGACAGAATTAATGTATAGCGTCATGTGTGATGATGAAACTCTCTCTTTAGGTTCTAGAATGGTGGTTTGATCAACCAAACTCTGGTTTTCTGATCTGCCATTAAAAATTGCATGACCTGGTTCATCAATCACTTAGACATTCTTCTTTACCTCTTTCTCGAAGCTGCTGCTCTGTTATTAAGAGTCTGAGTAAACCATGCAGTGTTGGCAAAAAACTGGCCAAAATCCAAAAACCTGCAAGTGTGGGCAAGAGGACATAATATCTCTGAACAATAAATGGGATTTTAAAATCCAAATCCTCACAATCCATCATTAGAGAAGTGTAATAAGAGGAATGTAGCTCAGGATGGATCTTGTGAAGAAATTTCAGAACTCTTAATGCTTAGCTTCAACTGTTACTCTTACTGAAGGTGTTCCTCAGGGTTCGGTTCACGGCCCTCTCTTTTTACACATCATTGCCGTGTTTTTCGATTCAATCCCATTATATTTATATAAAGTGCTTTTCAGCATAGATTTAGACTGAGTGGACACTTTTCATATTGACTTTGACCGTTTTGCTTGTTTCTGACGATGTCCGGTTGCTGCTAGCTGTATCGAGTTCGATAAGTTCGGTGGGATTTTCATGACGAAGTTCCAATAAAGTGTGTTTTGGAAAACGTACGGTGTTTAATGGAGATGGTGACAGGTCGAGATTTCTGGGGAAACAGAACGGATCGATATTTGGGGATTTGAGGCTTCTATAATGTTCAGCTTTGCTTTTAATTGCTCTGTGAAATTTTATGGTTATGATCTACATGTTTGAGCTACCATTAAAGCATCCCTACGCTATAAATATTTGATTAGCAATTAAAAAAAAAAACAACTAACTGCTTACAGATCGGGATGTAGGAAAACTCACATGGCTGTTTGTGTGTGTGTGTGTGAGAGAGAGAGAGAGTGTTTCCACTGTCCCCTAATGACATGGGCGTGTAGACGGAGGCTCCTTGCTATAATCCAGGCGGTGGTAATTGGACAGCGGGACAGAGTGTCCTCACCTCCGCTGGGCTGACAGCGCAACTAATCACGCCACAATTTGCATGGAGGGCCGCGCAAATCAGCCCCAATAACGCCGCGCTACTCTGAGAGATGAGTTTTTAATCTCTGGAAAGAGATGAGACACTGACTCAGGCGTTCTCTTCACTCTTTCTCTTTTTTCCCCTTCATTTCCTCCCTTTCTCTTCTCATCCCTTTCTTTCTTCCTCTCGGATTGCGATGGACCGGTGGGTAAATTTGCAAGGGCAGGACTCCCATCTCTGTCTCGAAGGCATGTCATCACGCATTCATTATTATCCCAATGAGAGAGAGAGAGAGAAGGCAGTTCTTTAGAAAAAACAGTAGTTGTCCATGTGAATGAAACTCCTCTAAATCACAATCAAAGCGGTGACAGATATTTTAGCAGGAGGGAATTATTTCCTTAGCAGAGTCCTGGTGAAGGCGCCAAGACTTATTCGAGCCTTATTACCCCTGAGTGACCCACGTAATAGAGAATTTTAGAAGTGGAAGTGTTTGAAATATCTAGCGGGGGTAACTAATGAGAGGGTTTAGAGGAGACGGACGCTCCGAGATGTATAGGAGACGCTCGAACCGGCTACGGGCTGCAAGGTTATGACAACCTAAATGTCTCTCCTGCGTGAGTGCTGAAGGCAAATCTAATACGGTCACACCGCTTTACCGGGGACTGGTGTGTCTCCGAGCGTACAGCACAGGTAGATGCAGGAGTTCGCAAGCTTACGGTTACAATCGAACCTAGATTTAAGTGGAAATGAAGCTGAAATCGAGTTAGCTCGCTCAATTAAAAGTAACAAACACTTTGGAAATTTTAAAGAGCCCGGATCAGTGATTTATTTCGGTCTCGGAGAGCTTTCCAATTTCCCAGGAAAGGGCTGTAATCACTAGAGACACTGTTGACAGGAGAAAATGTTGGATTTTTCTAGTTTTCTTGTTTTATTTGAAAGACTACATTTATCAGCCCTACATTTCTTCTCTCAACAGATTCCTCTAGTGGGTTTTTTTTGTGTTTACTCCCTCTATTATTTTTTGTTTTGTATTTATGTTTTGTCGTGTTGCTCGGCAGTAACGGTTTTTGAACTATTGAAAAGCTCGGACCTTACTAAAGTGTAAACGAAGGTGAATCTTTAAAGAAAAGTGCAATGGATTTTTGGATCAGCCAATCGAATCAGAGGAGGTGGGATTGAGTAGGAGTTACGTTAAAAGAAATAGAGGTGTCTTTAAACCAATAAAATTTGCTCCCAGTCGCGATACCTTTTGCACGGGAAATTGTTGAGTTGGCTATAAAATGTATACTCATTTAGTGAAATTTTTTTTATCTCAAAATGCCAATTACGTCATGATGTACTTACCATGTATACCACAGTGCTTTTGATTGGTCAGAAGGTGTTGACGTTTCTAACAGCAGTCTAATCAGACAGTATTTTTGTCTACCAGGCAAATCAGAGGTATATACTCATGCGCTCATTCAAACATTCTAACACACTCCACATGATCACTGATATGGCAAAGTTTATTTAATGTTTAGGGAAGGAGTGTCCAGTGTCAGTGCTTTGCAAAGCTGTAACTTTCCGCTTACATTACTTTTGTAACAAATGAATATTTATATATACCAGGTTCAGATTACTTCATGAGACGGTTAATAAACAAACCGAGTGTATATTATACTGGAAATTTAATGGTAAAAGATTACTTGGCCAAACACACACACACACACACACACTCCTTATTCTATAGGCGTTCTTTTATGAAGCCAGAGAGAGGAGAGGGAGCTCTCATCACAGACGAGGATGCCAAACTTCATCACCTTCATCATCATCGGCCCGCATGTCCCATCTGCAGCCTCCATCTTCTCCTTCACCGATCCGCTCCAAAACAAGCCTCCGTTTCCCTCTGCCCCTGGGGTGTTCCAGTCAAACTCACTTTGATCCCAATAGCGCGTGACATCTCTGGGCTCACGCAGTCACCTTGGGCTTGAGGGCAAGAGGGTAAAAAGATTACACAAGCCTGCATGCGTGGCGAGCAAAGTGGCGGGAAAGTCACCTTCCTCTCTTTAGACTTGTGAATGTGTGTTGTGCTGGCTTTGTTTAACAAAATACTCGGTATTCCACATGACCAGATTCTGTGTTCATTCTGTCTAATGGCTTCTTTTCGCTGGTGTATTTTCTTAAATAGAACTTTTAGATTTGCGGAGGTGGGTTAGGATGCGTTTCAGGGAAGCATTTCCAAATTTTCAGCTGAGGAAACACAATGGCGAAAGTGCACGTAAGTAGATACGCTATTTATTTTGCTGAATCCAAGAATAGTTGACAGTGGTAGCATGGGGCAAAACATGTACACAAGCAGGAATACCCATGATCAAAAAGAGGGGAAAGTGTACCACACTGAGAAATAGCAAAGTTACAGGAACGCATGGCAAGACTTCAAGATGAAACAGGCAAGGTGGAAACGGAGGACAGGATGAGGCGGAGACGAGGCTAGAATCAAAACAAAGCCATGTCAAAACAAGACCACATGACGTGCACTCAAAACAAAACACACATATGGTGCTCGTCCTGCTCATAACCCGGGAATTTCTGACACTTTGGTTTTCCCTCTATGTATTTTCTCTGTAGAACCTTCCAAATAAGCTTTTCTTGCAGCCAGAGTTCCAAGTAAAGCCATTAAGGAGTAGAGGAACCCTTAATTATCCATCAAATCCTTAAAGAACCCACCAAGAACCCTTTTTTCTTGGAGTGTACCAAGAATAAGACAGTGGTTCCAGGTATTAAGAAGTAAAATGACCAATAAGGAAATTACCCCAAACTGGAAAACACCATTCCTGCAGCCACTCTCCTTTGGTGAAGTTGCTAGCATCCTGCATCCTGAAGTTTCAAATTCATCTTAATGCCAATAATCTGAATGTGGAAGTGGAAAAAAAAACACAACAGTTAAAGTGAGCTCCTGTGACTCGCCTTGCAGTTTGAAGGTTGTTGGGCCGACAGCCAGCCAGCTTTCTAGGGATTATGAGCAATGAAGCTGCAAGTATGCAAGTACGCGAACATGGAGCACGACTGAGGCACCATGAGAAAACCCCAAAGCCACGGTGAGGTAGCCTTAAGGAGTTACGGAGCCTGAAGGGTAATTAGCAATAATTAGTGAAAGTCTCGCAGCCACAATATCAAAACCAATATAATAAACTGATGTTTGAATAAGTGGTGATGTCATCGTTTACATTATCATGATCTTACGTGCAGTTTCCTGATAAAGAAAAAACTGACAATGACACTAGTGAAAACTGCAGGAAGCTTTTTTTGGATCGTATCCCCAAATCGTTCACTTCCCAATTCCTATCGTCCAGCCAGCTCTCAGACGGCAGGGTGTGTGAAGGCTAACTCATGCTTCCCAACACTCTCAGTGGAAAGCGCTACCCACCCTCTTCTGCATACATGAGCTCACCCCCTCCCGTGATTGGCTAGTGCCACTGTGATTGACAGGGGAGAGAGAATATGCCCCTCCCACCCAGAATGCACAGCCATCTTTTTCCTTTGCTACGAATGGATGTGGGATCATCGGGATTGCATCTCTTACGATGATGGCGTGAACGCGTTTCAGTTCTGCCCCTGGAGGAAGAAGATTGCAACTCCTTAAGGTCTTTTTTTTTTTGTAGAGCTTGAATGTAGCAACCACTCACAGGCTTGGATGTGTAGATTGTTTGCCCAGCTGCTACGTACACGACGCAGCAAAGCAATGGCACTGATGGTTTCCTCAGTAATTACGTCATACTGTTCATGGAAGCCGATCGAGCATAGCTTCCGCATGAAGGTCTTCTCTGGCCACACCTACTGCGCGCTTTTATTCACCTAGGCGTAGAGTGAGAGAATGAAAACTGGTCTGTACCAGGTTCAGCCTGAGGATTTTTGGTGACACAGATGTAAAAAGTTCTGTGGTGCTTGGCGACATTCCTCTACCCAGTCTCTCTCTATGACAAGAATACACTGGGGAGCACTGGAGCATTTGGGGATGTGTGTGTGTGTGCATCATCCCCACACCTGCTGTGCCTGGATGCATCACTATCTCATTATCGGGCCATTTTACAGAGAACGGCTCCTGTTTTCATTAGGACGGCTTCTGCAGAGGTCGCGGTCGCAACGAGCGTTTAATTAGCGTTCAGTCATCAGCTGCTTCTCTTCTTTCCTGAAGCTTTTATGTGGGGAAAAGCTCAGGGGCCTCGCAAACACAACTGGCGCAGAGCAGAGAGTCGATCCAACAAACAGACATATGAGAAGACACGGCACGAGCAATGAGAGCTAGGTGCAGGTCAGGTACACGTACACACGCCACGTGTGGTGGAATGTAAAAAAAAGAACTTACGGTTATGAAGCACTGATACTGCAGACCTGAACTTTCTGACCAATCAGATTCCAAAACGCAATAGCACTGTGATACAAATAACACACAAATGGATGGAGATATGATAGTGATTCATGTATTTTTCCTGTAAAACACGGACTGCATTAGCATTAGCATACACTCTGCTCAAAGATCTTACACTCCCATAACACTGCTGATTTTTCAAGCTAACAAAAAGCAAGGACGCGGAGCAAAATAACTCTAGTCTGGGAGTGTAATAACTTGCGTCCAGCTTCTTCCCCCAGCAAACGCTGCATGACCCCAGGTTTACACGCTCAAACCCAATCACGGCATTTAATTTAGCGGCATACTGCTCGGCCGGCGGCTAATACATCAGCCATTGTTATTTCCAAACGACACAATAAATGTCCGATATTGGCTAAAAGGGAAGGTCTGACCTCATTGTCTTCTTGTTTAGACAGAAATGAAAGCTTTTCACGCTAACTGAAAAAGACAGCATCGGAGGTGTTGCAATTACCACTGCGATGGAAAAAAAAAAAGGAGACAAATTAGGAATTATGGTTCGGAATGAGACAAACAATTAGGAATGAAAAATGAACAATAGGACAGGCGAGAAACAGCACCGGCGCATAGCTATTTTCTGACTAGTGAAAATGTATCCGTTTTTTTTTTTTTTATCATTAAAAAATGATAACATCATTTCAGAGACGCCTGTTGCCCAGGTGTAGCATTCCTACCTTCAAACGTTACATACATTAGCATCGATTAGCGTATGTGCGTTAAGGCTTTACGGATTAAAAGAAAGTGTCAAAGAATTCGATTTATTTAAGGTTTATGTAAGGAGTCTCCAGTGTCAGCGAACACAAACACTGACTAACTCGGTAGACTGGTTTAGGCAGTGGTGTTAAAGGACAACAATTAACTTCAGGATGGTAAAATTTTGGGTGTAGCTTTACGTCGGGCCACAAAACACCAACCGGTTGTTGATTATTTTCTTACAACAGTTTAGTCTTTTATTTCTCACTTAACAAACTATACAAAAAAATTGCACTCTGCGACAAAATAAGGTGAATGTTACTTTAGAACAGTAGCGTAGGCTCCAAATAAACATGAAAACTAACATGTCCTCGCTGAGATCGTTGGCTATTTAAACCTCACGCAGACCCCCGAGTGCCAATCGGACCATCCTGATTAGATATATATAGATAGCAATAATTCAGCACACTCGATCCACTGTCCACCTCACGCACGCTCTCAGTCGCACAAAAAGGCATTTAGATTCCGTCACACATGGCCTTCTGAATTACACAATGTCAGGACAAGAGCATATTTTAACAAGGCTGAAACTTTGCCATCTAATCCATCAACACACCACTATTTGACACCCGACCAAGGGCATGAAATAAGCAATTATTGACCCATCGTTCCTATTTACGCTAGCGCCGGCCTGCACGTCACCTCCAGGCTCGCGGGGTAATGAGAGCGAGTCCGAGAGGAGCGGAAAACCCCTCATCGCACCACCAGGAGAGACGGAGCCACCAGAACCAGAACGTCCTCGCAGGATGACGGCAGAATTTATACACATGTATTGAAGTTCTTGAAGATTTCCTGCAGCGGGTCAATTCCCTGTTAATTACTTTTTACTTAGGATTGTGTTGCACAAATAAACACTCTGTTATAGGAAAAAAACCAACGCAGGAATGACGCAGCCTGAAACAAACTCTTAAACAACAGCAATTTAGCAGCGACGACGCCGGGCGAGTTTCTATCTAATTTTGTGAAATATTTTGCTCTCTCGAACCAGCTTGTGGTTTTTTTTGTGATATTTAATTTTATTTTTTAGAAATTCATTCAGTTATTCGTTTTTCAGCTCGCGATTTCAAATTTCATACCTGTATTTAGCAGGTTAATGGAAACCTGCATAATGTTTTATTAACCAAAGTACATCAAAGCATTTTATGGTTCCAGTAATCATATCTACAATAATAGCTAATTCACAGGGGATGTTTTTGGCAGGTACGCCACATATCTAACAATAATAATAATCATCATCAGGATAAAAATATGTTTTCTGTAAAGAGATATTTGTGTAATATTTTTGGAAGGAGTCTCCAGTGACCGTGACAGTGCAGTACTACACCAAGCTCAGAAACTTCAAAGTCACAGCTCATCATGCAGGAATTTGTATGGAAGACGTCAGTGGATTTTTTTTAAATTTTTACTTTTTATAAGTGGGTTTTCTCTAAGGGGAATTTATTTAGCATTTATCAAAGGAGTTTCCGGTGTCAGTGCTTCCTATCTACGTTTTCCATCATGAGAAATCATCACCATCTTCAGGGCAGACAAGCTCCTTGGTAACGTGACGAGCTGCATTTTTTTTTTTTTGCTTCAAAAAGGCGGGTGAGGGAAAGACTGTTTATAGCTGCTGGATATGGATTAAAAAAAAGGACAAGATGTTATTCGATTAATAAAATGAGTCATTGTTGATAAATTGTTGGAAAAGAATCGAGGATTAACCGTAACTCTGCTCCACTTCTGCAAAGGCTTCATTATGAACTTGTTTATTCCTTTTTTTTTTTTATCATTGAAATGGTTTGTAATAGCGCATAACCCGGAAGTGTAACCTGATGCTTTTATCATGCTCATTACTTTTAGTGTTTGTTAAATTGCACGTTCGTTCCTGTCTATATTCAGTGAATAATGAGATTCTTATGCTGAACAAGAGAAGGAGGGCGAAGTAATAAAGAAAGAAAGACAGCAGGAGAGAGAGAGAGAGAGAGAGAGAAAGAGATAAGGACTGCAGATCTGTTGCTCAGGGCACTTGATCCAGTCGAGGTGTCCTCACAGATCGCCAGACAGATAATCCATCAAATGCTCCGGCCCTGTGACAGGGATGAATTTCAGCACACGGCCGTAGTTTCTCTCTCTTTCTCTCACACACACACACACACACACACACACACTTGTACATGAGTCATGAAGGACGCACACACTGGCGTGATCATTAGCACAGCGCCTGGTATTAAGACGCACGTCTCCGGTGACGCTCGTTTGTCAGTTATTAATCTGATACGTCGCGTGTCAGAACTTAAATCGCCCGCACATCCTCCCCGAGACCGTTCCGTAGACTTCCGGAGCAAGAACGTCGGGTCCACATGAAGTCCACGGACGACACAGACACACATTTTTAAACAAGGAGTAAATATCTCAGGGAGTTTTATTGCATCGTTTTTGAAGATTTCAAACAGGACTCAATTCAGAAAATATAACCATGATTACAAAACGTATTCATTACATCAGATTTGTTTCATTACAATACAGAAAGACAGGAAACCGGACAACGCTGCTTGATGAGAGGCACGAGACAGCCATAATGCTCCTGAAGCACGTCCTGGATGAGGTGATGACCCAGACAATCATGAAAAGAAAAGAACGTCTCGTCACTAACAGCACTTGTGTGTTAGGCAGAGAAAATCATACAAGCTGCTGACAAAGAAAAGAACAAGGCCACAGGAAGGTACATGATAAATCAGCATCCGGTTCTCCTGAAGTTCTCGCTGCTGCTACACTAGCATCGCTTTAGTTTGTGGGCGTGGCTTATCCAAGTAATCATTCATTTTTTTTTACATTTTTTTTAGCATAAATTAAGAAAGAAAGTCATAATTCAGACGCCTCTTGTCCGTGCAAATCTTTCGCTCGAATATTAACACGTGTACGCTCCTAACACGGCGTCTCGAAGTGTTCCGTGTTCTCATCGCTTCTCCTTTCAGCCAATAAAAACACACTTTCTCAAGATTGTAGGAATGATTTTTCAAAATAATATAATTTGGTCAATTTATACCAACACTGCCCCATGATGTAATTCATGGTAGTGGCTTCAGACTGCTTCACTTACTGTTTAAAAAAAAAAAAGAGAGAGAGAGAAAGTTCCAGCAGATGTGACGGTGCTGAAGTTCACACTATAAGAAGCTTAAGAAATCAATAGCAGGATTTGCAACCTATTTCACAGTGATGATGATAAGCATCAGAAAGCGTTCGATTGAGTGCGGTGAGATAATAATGTGTTTGCTTGTGTGATCACTATCTCAGCTAAGCATGCAGATGCAGTCACGCTGATTAGCCGTCTTCTCCTGTCTCACTACTGCAGAATGCAAACAGTGTTAAAATTAAAAAAAAAAAAAATACAGAGAATTTTATAAGAAGCAAAGTAAATCATGGCACTTGAAGTGAGAGAGTGAAGGAATTACACGCCGAGCGATCACTGTAAGGGACGAGTTCAGTCCCAAACATGGCCTGGTTTTTGTCAAAAACCAAGATAATGTAGAGTTTAGTCTAATAATGATAGAGCTTCACTGATCTAACACGAATCTGACGTGGCTCTGTAGGAGGAGCCTACTGTTTGATTGACAGGCAGGTTTTCATGGAAGTTTGAGGAGAAAAACAGGTTCAACTAAGGCTGAGTGTGCGTGTGCATGTACATGTGTGTGTGTGTGTGTGTGTTATTTCTTGGCGATAGAAGCCACTGCTTTCTTGGCCGCGTCGTCCAGGTCTTTGGCTGCAGTGATGGGTAGCCCACTCTCAGACAGGATCCTCTTAGCCTCCTGCACGTTGGTTCCTACACACACACACACACACACACGCCATTAATTCCTATTATTCTTTATTATTATTATTATTATTCTAATTATTCTAATTCTTATTCTTATTTGTTCATATAAAGGCACTAAAAACCTACATGCACATTGTCATGTAATACTATTATTGTGGATAGCGTACACTTTAGTGTGTCTTTAGTGTGAAACACACACACACACCCGTATTCCTATTAGTATAGGATGTTCTGGTCTTCACAAAACCTACACACACATTGTCACACACACAGTCGCCTTTTTTTAACACACTTCACCCTGTAAAGCTCTGCATTCTCTTTAAACTCTGAATTTCAGGGCCTGGATTTCAAAGCAGGACTTGACCGAACTCTGTCCTCTCGCCCTAGAAAGGCAGCAGCGTTGAAAATGGAGTGGTGCCGCACCGCTGGCAGGAGAAGCGACAGGGGGAGCTCGTTCCATTGGCTGAAAGTCAGAGGTCTCGTTTTATTGGCTAAAAGTCAGAGGTCTTGTTCCACTGGCCGCGGTGCATATCAGGCCCAGCTGCCGAGGGCCCCAGTGTGCGCGCTCAGTGCGAATCTGATCAGGCAGCCTTCCAGGGCGGCCCTTCTGCCCTCAGGGTCCTACACACAGTTTATAACCTGACAAAGTCTCTCCCCACGCTGCTCACTCTGACATGACAGGCAGAGTCAAAGCTAATACCTAAAAAAAACCCTCAAGAGATGACTGACGGGAGGTAAAGAAAGGCGGAGAGAGAGAGAGACAGACAGAGAGACAGATAGACACAAAGAGAGACAGAGAGAGAGGAGGGCGCATGGAGGAAATTTAAAAAGATGTGGGCTGTGTTTTTTATTTTTGAATGGTACAAGATAAAGTGAACTGTTGTTGGTTGTGTGTGTGTGTGTGTGTGTGAGATGAGGGAGTGAGGTGAGCAGCTGGCGATGCGCAGACTTTCTGATTTCACAGGTGAGAGTGCAGCTTTAGGGAGGATAGAACATGTTCACACACACACACACACAAGGGTGCACACACACACACACACACACACAAACACAAACACACACAAGGGTGCACACACACACACATACACGCACGCACACACACGGTTGCACTGAGGTACAAGTGTATATCTGTGTGTCTGGATGTGCTTGTCTATGTGCATAGGGAGAATAACTATAGTGTGTGTGTGTGTATCCTCGTGCCTAGACTAAAGGTCAAATGTCCCCACAATAACAGAAATAGATGATGTGTGTAGGTGTTGGTGCCTTGTGAGGACCAAATACATGCAGAGTAATAGGAATACATGAAAAGTGTGTTTGTGTTTTGCATTGCATGTGTCATGTATTTTATGAGAACCAGTGGTCCTCTTAGTAAAAATAAAACATACACCATGTGCGTGTGTGTGTGTGTGTGGGTGTGTGCAGTATTGTACCCATGACGATAAAAAAGCCTAATAAATGTGTGTGTCTGTGTGCGCGCGCGAGTGTGTGCAGGTTTCAATCCTTTATGAATACCAAAGGTGTCCAGAATACATGCCCAGATATGTGCGTGTGTGTGTGTGCGCACACTCAAACTTTGTGAGGACCCGAGGAACCCAAAATCATAAGCATACATGATAAAAGTGTTTTTCACATTTTTTGCTTTTTGTGAGAATTAAAAGTCCCTGTAGTGACAGGAAAGCAGCACAAATATGTGTGTGTGTGTGTGTGTGTGTGTGTGTGTGTGTGTGTGTGTGTGGTCTCTCCTTCTCCCTGCAGTATAATTATGATGGTATCTGCTCTCTAATCAATAGCAGTTTCAGAAGGAATTCAATTACAGCACCACTTAACTACTGATATTTCACCGCCTTTGTCCGCTCACATAACGACTCATTTCTAACACGTCTCCCGCACTGGGCAGCACCAAACAATCAATCGGATAATTTCATTAGCGGAGGAACAGGGCGAACCGGGGTGTGTGTGCTCGGTATTGAGTGTCTGCTGCTCTCTCTCCCTACGCGACTGTGCGAGGAGACACAGAGGACGTGCACACACAAACTGAAAAGGATCAGAAATCTTTTTTATGTCGTAAAAGCTTTATCTGTATCACACCCTGTATCTATAACTGTCTATTTACTCAGATCACACAAGGGTAAAAAAAATAGACCAAACACCATTTCAATCATAAACACACACACACACACACACACACACATACACAGACACAGAAATTTAGAGTCTTTTACTGCTGGTACACACAGAGGATCATGCTCGATTCTCACCACTAGGTGCTGCCAGAGACCTACTCTACATCCTCGTCAATCCAAAAAAAAAAAAAGATCATCATATTTAAAACACTATCATGAAAGTCTCAGTCTAGGTTTATTCATATAGTGTACATGTATAAACCTATTTATATACATATAAAACATGGGAAAGAACTAAGATTACGTAGCTAGCATATATTAAATACATAGTATAGCAACGTAATGGACTACTAATGAATAGACTAATAACAGACCAAAGTTAGATAATTCAGTAACATTAGATGCAATTTTTTTCATTGATTAACTACTAATAATTTTAATATGAAATACTTTTCATTGCATGGTTAATGGTAAGCTGTAGCAATTAATTGTTTTTAAGTTAATTGGATGACTTGATTCCCATGCACAAACATATCAAATGTTGTTTCTTCATTAAAGGTCCACTATGTAGGATTCAACCACCTGACTGCCCCTCCCTTACCCCTCTGTATTAGAGCGTATGGTGGCCGACAGGTGCCTGTAGCGTACTTCCTAGTACTTACGTTCACGCTCCCTTGCTTTTTCCGTGCTAAATAATAAGTATGATCCTCCATTTTTCAAAATTTGGGTTCTCAAACTTGTTATCCAGAATCAGCAAACACTGACTCCTCTTCTTTCTTCTTCTTTGTCTTTCTTCTGAAGCATCCTTTCGGATTCACGCTGCCACTTGTTAAATCGCGGAAATGTAGAAGGCGCTCTCTAGAGGTTTGTCCGTACTGGGCTACTGTAGCTGCACAACATGGCGGCTCCGTAGAAGTGGACCCGCTCCCTATATGGATATAAAGGGCTCAATCTAAGCTTACAAAAAGACAATGATTCTTAGTTCAGATAATCATACACTAACCTACTTATGAATATTATATTAGAGTTCTACTAATAGAGCCCCCTAAATCCTACATAGTGGACCTTTAACACACTAATACAAGACAACTAGCTGCAAATATAAATGCAAAGCTGCCTCTTTTATCTTTACTGTGACTTCCATGTTGACAAGCATGACTTGTCGAACGCATGAAAATGGTTGGGGGGTAAGGGTCAGAGCCGATGGTGCAATCTACAAAAGATTTCTTGATTCTACCCTACAGGGCAAGTAATTAAATTGAAAATTCACAACTAAAATTTTTTTAATTGACTTAAATTCCTAAAGGCAAATCTAAAGCCCATCATTAAATTGAGTGCTTAAGCATTACAACACTGAAAAATCCACTTGTTTCAGCTTGAGGTATTTGGCAATTAGATGGCTTGAGTCATGTACAGCAGAGCTGTGCTGACAAAAACACGTTCCATTTCAACATTAAGAACTTCGTCATCAGAAAACCTCAAACATGAACACTCAGCATGACAGGAATAGTCATTGCCATGCTAGCTGTGTGCTATTTCTTGTTATGGATAATATTATCGCTTGGAGTTTCGGTTTTCAACCAGAATGGAAGTAAATAAACGAAGTCAGGTCTGGTGTCAGGTTCCCATGTCTTTTCCCAGCAGCAGAAGGGTGTGCGAGGTCTCAGCCAGTGGACTGGAACAACAAACTGTGAGGTCACCACAACCACATTGTATATTTGTTTTGCTGATGCGAAGACAAAGATATACAGTTAAGCACAGAGATATACAATTCGGGCAAACGTTCGGACAGGCACATGCTGGTACGGACATATACAAACAGGCACAAAGATCAAGATACGAACAAGTCAAACAGGTTGTCTGATGTCTCAGGTGGAAATCAATGTCTAACTAATGCAGCTAAACTCAGGCTGAGGAACCATTTTATAGCACTCTGTCAGCCCTGATCAGAGCCCACGCTGAGAGACAGGCAAGGCTATCGATCTCGCCACACCATGCAGGCACACACACACCAACATCAAGCATCTTTCTCTAGCCAAATCATTTTTTGAACTCAACTCGACCTTTATTCCTTCAGTTTAAAAGGTGCTGCTGAGGTACCCCATGGAGGCTCTACCTCACAGACCATCAAAATCTCAGTTGGAAATACAAATACAAACTAACCGGAGTAGCTACTGCAGTTTCTTCAATATTTCTGATTGATTTTAATTCAGTACATTATCCATATTCACTCTAAGAGGCCCTTTCTAGATGCAGATGTTTATTACCCAATTGCTGATATGAATTACACTTAGGACCTCTAGAGTCCTGGATCTGATATGTATTGCAAAAGCTAGATAACAAACTCATGTGGGATCAACCGTATTTTCACTGACCCTTTATGTTCAAGTCCCTCTGTTTCCAATGGACCCGTGTTCTCAGGGATTAAACTTCCTAATGGTCTGTTTTCCCAATGGTCCAATGAACCCAGACACCAATGTGGCCAGGTGCCCTTGTTTCAAGGCTCCAGTATTCCCAGACTTGTATGTTTCAAGGTACCGATGTACCCCAGTTTGCTGTGTTCTCAAGGTTCATGTCCTCTGCTGTGTATCCCAGGCCCATCTTGTTTTAGGGTTCAGTGTTCCCAGGCCCTTATGTTTCAAGCTTCCTATGTTCCCAGTGGTAATTGTTCCCCCAGGGTCCTATGTCCTCATGGTTCCTATGGTGTATCCTATGTTCCCAGCTCCAACAATTCCAGGGTATTATGAATTGAAAACCCTGTGTTTCCTGGGTCCTATACTTCAAGGAGCATACAGTTCTGGAGTCTTGTGTTCTCAGTGTTCCCTTGCCCCCAGATTACCAGGATCATTTGTCCCAGATTACCAATGTTTCCAGGACCATTTGTCCCAGAGTAATATAACCCCAGAGTCTCATATTCCGAAGATCCATTGTTTTCATAAATCCTATTTTCCCAGTGTCCCATATTCCAAAGGTCCAATGTTTCAAAGGGTCCTATGTTCCCTGATTCCCATGAACTTAAAGTCCAATGTTTCCAAGTCCCAGTCTTCCCAGAGTCCTTGAATCCACGAATCCCATATATTCCCAAGGGTGCTATGGATCCAAGGTCTGGGATTTCCAGGACTCCGAGGTTTCATGTTCCCATGCCCCCAGAGTAACATATTCCCAGGGTTGTAGGTTTCCAGGCAAAGTATTCCCAGACTGAAATCTACTGGGAATCTATCTTCCCAGGGTCCTATGAACTCTATGAATGTTTTCTAGAAAACATGACTCCTCAAGCCCAAAAAAACCCCCAACTGTATTTGTAAAATTAGCTGAATGGAATGTATATCTGAACACATCATTTTTAAAACTGATAAAATAAAATATAAGAATGTCTTGAGCTATAAGCAAAGCCAGAACTAATCTTTCTGCAGCGCCTGCTCTCCATGGAGGTAGAGGGTCTCTCAGCAAGCCAATGTGCTAGCAGGCAGCAAGACTCTGCTGTTTTGTGCCAATTATACTAACAACGAGCTGGAGCAGGTGGAGGGCTGTGCGTTCGCTAGCACCTAGCATTAGCATACCCAGGTGAGAGGTCACGAATCAACGGCGAGCTCCTTCATTCTTTTTGCCATTGCTAACGACTGTTGCAATGTGTCACGCATGCTAATGATGCTCCCTTGCGTGCTACCTCTGGCATGTGGGTGAAAGTTGGGGAGTCCAAAGTCAGCCCCTGTGAAAAGATTCTGCTGCTTATAATGAGCACAGTGATGAAAATATTATCATGTGAGGACACGGAGTTTAGCCAGAGCTAACCCCTGAGTTGGCTGCTGACAGACTGCTAGCTGGGTATAACTAGCATTGTTTAAGAAAACCGTTTCTGTGAATGGAATTATGGTTGTAGTTCCCAAAATGCAAATGTATTCTTTCTCAGTTACCACATTATCCTCATCAGTGTTCCAGGTATTCAGAGGACACTCAGCATGAGGCAGGAATACACCCTTGATAGGACACCAGTCCATCGCAGGCACCATGTACACCTGGGGCAATTTAAAGCAGCCTCTCCACCTGCTGGCATATTTTTGGTAGGTGGAGTGAAATCGTGAAGAAAAACTCACAGGGAGAATATGTGAAACTCTACATAGACAGCAACCTGAGCTCAAAATTAACCCAGAGACCTGTAAGCTGTGAGGCAGCAGCATTTCCTGCAGCGCCAACATGCCACCATTTCATTAAATTTAAATTTTAAATCACAGGCATGATGATATAACAACCATCTGCCTGCTTAAATCCTGGATTTAATTACACATAATTGTTAGCCAGATTATCTGAACTAGCCATGCAGCACTGCATTAAAATTAGCCAGCTAGCTTGATTGGCTAAGCAGCATTTCGAAATATTTAAATTTAGTAAGCTTTAGATTGTAGGTAGCTACATAAACAACATTAAGTAGATAATTTGATTATGTAATTAAAATCAGGAGACAGGTTTGCTAGCAGGCTACAAAACTAATGCTAGGTAAAATCCATAGCAATGATAAATAGCAAGCTTATCCACCTAGCTAATGCTGAATGAACCATTTTATCATGTAAACAGAACTAGTAAACTCAAATCCAAACTGACAACCTTACGAAACAGTTTTATGCTGACTAGATAAGATTACTTTCTTAGTCATTTTTTCAGGGTAAATAAAACAAAAAGCTATCATTACTATCAAGTCACCAAGCTATTGTTAAGTAAATCTTATTTTTAAATCGCTAACAAGTGATCTAGCTAACATTAGGTAAAGTATCATACTGTTTGCAAGGACGTGCATCACTCAACAGAACACTAACCTTCCAGCCGGACAACCAGGGGCACCTTGAGCTCCAGTTCTCTGCAGGCCTTAGTGATGCCGTTAGCGATGATGGCACAGTTCACAATCCCGCCAAAAATATTCACCAGGATGGCCTCCACCTAAAAAAAAAAAAAAAAAAAAGAGAGCGAGAGTGATGGAAGTGGATAAACACTGAGAAGCACAAAAAAAACCTGCTAGCAAAGCAGACAAAAAAGAAACTTTATAAATAAACCGGCATCGCGGTCATGCTGGATAAGCGCGTGGCATGTGAGCGGCGTGACCGAGGCGCGCGGAGAAACCTCATCAGGGACGGCACAAATAAAAACCTAGATTCAACAATATCCCGTTTCGCTTCACAAATAACCAAGGAGCATAAAACAACAATATGATCCCGTGGGTCTATAAGGTTATGCAGCTTGCTAAGAGAGATAAGAACAGGAGTGTGGCTGTACAAAGTCCTTGTGCAACAGCAAACAGGAGAAACCGAGATTGAAATGTGTGCGAATCCGGTAAAAGGAAAAATGTAACGCAAGAGGCCAAGGTTAGCGCTATCAATCGGGCCGCAGTCAGGTACGGGATTAGGATAATCCCTCAAAAGCTACTAAACAGATTACAGTCACATAATGCAACAATGATTTACATTCCTGTCCGTGACGACGCATAGAAGCAGACGCTCAGGAGTGCACGCTCGAACACACGCAAAAAACCTTCTCAAAAAGGTTAGCCATGTAAATAACCTACGGCGCCTACACGAGTACAGCGAGATGGGATTAATTTCGTGATGTGCGCTAATCAGCAGGATCAAGAGCAGGATGCGCTAATGCTGTTTACACACACAAACACACACAGAGTGAGAGAGTGAGAGAGCAAGAATCTAATTTTTTTGTACAAGTTGATTTGAAGTTTGAACTCCAACTTATCACAGTTAGGGCTGGTATATTGAGTCAGATTGCAAAATGTGTGATAGGCAAAAAAAAGAGTGTGTGTGTGTGTGTGTCGTACTAAATGCTGAATGAGGACCTGAACAAGCTCAAACTGATTACAAGAACCATGACTGCACAATTCATGCTCCTGCTGCCTCACCTTACTCTACAAGCCTGAGTAACCCACACACACACACACATACACACACACACACACACAATATCTGGCTGTGATGCTTATGGAACATTCCACCAAATAATCTCTACTGATCTGACATTTCACATCATACAATGATGTGTGTGTGTGTGTGTGTGTGTATTACAGCACTCTATACACCTAATCTAGGGTTGCAATAATCAGTCTAAATAACAGACGGCAGTATCGGCACTGACGTCTGCTCTCACGTGCGCTGTTTTTTATTGCCATTTCCTCCACTATGGGATCTGAATCACTCCTCGGTCCGATACGCGATCAGCTTTAAGCTTTCTCTCCGTCTGAAGTCTTATTGCAATCTCGCGTCCTGACACCAGGGGGCACTGCAGATCCAGAAGTCTCATCTACCTGTCCTCATATCGTCCCTCTGATCATGAGCGCTCCATTTTTCAGTCCTGGCGTTACTGAGAGCGGCCATATTTCTTTCACCCATGCGTTTCCTATTGACATCCATGTATATTAATGACATGGCGGGTGATTTATGCGTCGTTGTAGCCAAGTCAACGCAGTTCATAAAAATATTGGCCATGCTCCGCTCCAACTGTCTGTGAATGTGTGGGAATGAAGGATTGGATTTCTGTGCACTAAGACATTTCCTTACAGCTTTTGGAAAGCTTCTCAATAGTGCACGAGTGGTTGGGAGGGAAAAAAACAACAGGCTGAAACAAGTGGATAATACACTTTTAATTGTTGTATGTTGAATTGCTTTCTTGTTCATGATGAACATCGCTAATATCTCTGGAACATGAATTTGGGTCATTTTTGACAGACTGGGGACTAGAAAAGAGCTGGGCCAGAGCTCTTAATAACTCAGTGCTGTCATTAAAAAACAAAACAAAACAGGGAAGTCATTCAAAATGGTGCAATCATACAGGATGATTAAATTATAGGCTATTGTAGTCTGACGCAAATAATAAGTGTCCGGTTTGACGCCATCGTTGTGTATTACACAACATCGTGAGGTTTTCTCTAAACAAATTCACAATCCAAGAACGTGATCATGTGAGACGGAAATACAGAAATCCTGCGTTCGTTCACAGTTGCGAGGTGACGTGCAAATATGCAAATCTGTAGAACGGAAAAGATTAACACAGGCAAGAAAAAACTATATGCCCCCCTTCCCACTTTGCGATGACCCACTCTCGGTAAATTACACTTAAGAAGTCTGGCTTGTTCGTTTTTTTGTTCTTTTTTTTCTGCTCCTAAATTTCTGGTTGAAATCCAAAGAGAAGGTCCGTTTTAGTCGTAGTGAAATGATACGACAACTTTGTGTTGCATAATTTTGTACTCTGCCCGATTTCCTCAAACTTTTTTTAAAGACATAGTTTGCTAGAACAAGTCTGAGAATAATAATCTTCAGCACCGCACAGTGTCAATCAGCCAGTTCCTCCCAAAATGCCACTATGACCATTCATTATGAAGACTGAGACTGGCTTCACATTTTTATTTTATTTCAGCTGAACTTTAATCAATGTAAATCGTGTTTAAATTGCAAGATATGAGGTAGCTTAGCAGCTACAGCTCCTGGCTAATGATTGGAAGGTTCCAAGTTCAAATCCCAGACCGGCCCCGAATCACTGTTAGATCCTTTAATAAAGTCCTTAACCTTCAAATCACTCGGCTCCATCACCAAGCTTAGATTAGATCCTCTAAGTCAGATTCATTAAAAGCATCTGGCAAAATGTATATTAATAAATGTAAATGCAGCCGGTTTTAAACTGCATTTATTACAAGTTTCACTTTACTGATATACCAAAGACAAAAAGCATTAAGGACAAAAAGGACACCTGAGTTCAAGCCAATGAGGCAAAGGCAATAATTGACTGCTGTGTGTTTGCTAACTTTTGTATGCATTAAAGCAAACATCTTACTTACACTAATTTTAGATGGCAAATCAATTTAGATCAATTCCTGCTCCAATTAGGGCCCGAACGCACCGGCGCGCTGATTGATCATCGAGCCGAAACATTTACTTAAGCCAATTAACTCCCGACTGGATCAATTAGGTCGGGTAACACCTGGTAAATTACCCATGCAAGACTTGTGCCACTAATAATAAAAAATAAAACACTTTGTGCACCCAGAAATACTAGTACAACATACAACAAAGGATGTTAAACGAGACAATGCCCTACCAGGGCGGGCTCCAGGATTCCACTACTGTTACAGATTGCAACCTTAAACTTGCACGAGCGACTCGAATTTCAGATAATAAGGTCATCGCGCCCGTGGCAGAACGGCATGTCAAGGTGTTTATCCTTCAAACTCGGGCGGAACAGCTGGAACGGGCTTCAGAGCTCAGGAAAACAGCCTGCTGTCTGTATGGGAGCTCTCAGAAACCTCTCTCTCTGCCACATCCACTCAATAACACCCAGATCTGTAGGGACTCCAATAAGGAAGAGCCATTTTATTGGAGTTCATACCAAATTACAATTAAAGGTCCAGGTACTCAGGCTCGACCAGCGCGTTAATCGTAAATTCTTCGCGTGTACACATTTACACTCTTGCTATAGTGCTGAAGCACATCCAGCGCAGACTTTAGATTACTGTTTCAAACAACATCCAGTTAACTGGAATGACCAAAATGCTCCGCCTCTTAAGGCAGGAACAACAGTCGTAAACAGATGATGTAGGCCGCCATTGCTGCTGCTGCGCTTGGAGACGTATACAGACGTACAGAATGACGTGGCACTATAGTGGCTCTCTAGCCTGTGGAAAAGCAAACCGGTTCTTAGAAGCTTCACAAGGTGAACCAACCCCGAACCAGCACTAGCACCAGTATAGAACTTGCGTTGGTGGAAAGGGGTTATATCAGACACTTGGCTACATTTGCACTGATGATATAATAATTAAATGTGATCTTTCGCCACACTACTTTATCTGTGTCAACAGTAAGGGCTGCCAGTGACTCCACAGCCAGTGTTAGACAAATGCGAACACTTTCTGGTTTCATTGCTCATCGCTTTGGACAGATATTCCATTTTAAGTGCCTAATCCAGTGCAATTCAAGCCTCACTTACATCCCGTGCTCCGCTAGATAATGCACATGACACCAGATCCAAGACGCCGTTGTTGTTGGTCAGTCATTTTTCACGTCTGACAGCCTCCGTGACGCTTATACCTACTCCGGCACCACGATCGGGGGAAAACGCGATTACAGCAATTCAAACTCGCCTACAGTGCAGAGGAACACACGTTCCATATCAAAGCCCTTAAATAAAACAACACTCCTGTTTTTTCCCCCTTCACTGGAGACTGGGGGTACGGCGCAACCATTATCACTCGCAAACACACACCTAATGCACACCTACACAAGCCGCTAATCAGCACGCTGAAAGGCTTCCCTCTTTTGTTAAAGGCTAACAGATGCTGGATGCTGTTCGCGTCATTGTTCGGCTTATCTCCGCAACCCAGCTGGTTCGGTTACCCGTCGTGTTTTAGCACCTTTGCTAACCTTCAACCACCTTCCGTGACAGGCTAAAGTTAGCTGAGAGGTTTGAAGGGTGTAAAACGTTTCAACGTCAGGAAAATACATTTAGGCGGATCTGTTTCCTGTCGTTTTAACCCATCGGAAGACTTCGGTAATGGTATTTGTAATGGGTGCGCAGGAGCTAATAGGCAGATGAGCATCCTGTGTACTGCATTCTTATCATTAAATATTAACACGTGAGCGAAGACGAGCTTTTTGAAGCTGACACTTCAAATCAAACGGCATCTTTTCAGAGGTTGGGATGCTAGACTACAGACAAACCCACACAAACGCACATTAAACTGTCAACATGCCACCACACTGATAGAATTTGACTGGCAGGGCTATACACATGTAAAACTCACATTCACATCATTCGCCAAAGTTCTGATATATGATTTCAGCGCTCAGTGGCACCCGAGGTGTGAATCAGTGATAGCACAGCTAGAGTGATTCGGGATATATATTATTTTTCTGCCTTGCGACTTCTTTTATATTGCTGCCATTCGATCAAATCTAGGAGCTATTTTTCAGTCCCGTTAATCCGCTCCCATTGGCTCGGTTGCTCCTCTGCCATGGGACACTGAAAAGCATAGAAGGAGACACAGAAAGAGAGAGATGGCTTGGTCTGAGGCTGTTATTGGGGACTGAGATTGGCCCTGGCAAAAAGGGGATAAGAGGGAAATAATTATCCAGTCTGCTGGAGCATGACAGCTCCTCCTCTCGCCTCGAGTGAGAGAGGCGAAGCATCGTGTTGAGAAATCAGTTCGGAAACCCACAGAAACATGCTGTCGTTGCCATCCCGACACCGTATCCCAAACCACTTCTGTGCGCGTGCACTACGGACACGGCCAGCTGAATTCTGAGGGGGTTTGAGGCATGGGTTGTTACTGTGTGTACATTTCAAAATGAAACGGAGAAGAGCAGAGCACAAACAATGGGAATAAAAAACAAAGCAAAAATGCTCAGGATCTTTACAAAGAGCACTGTGGGAGAACCAGTGCTAAATGGGGTCAACTGAGGATTGGCTCAATCGCTGTGCTTTTTTTTGCACTTAAGTAAATTGGAAAGATGACTGCTAATGTACCCCTCCACACCACAGGGGGCAGTAGTTTGTATTCAATCAAATAGAAAAAAGACAACAAAAAAGCCTATTTTCCAAATTGTTACGTCAATTTATTGTTTAATAATGGGGTTCTACGTTAAACCTTATGGATTCCCTCAGAGCGACAAACCAAACAGCCCAAGATGCTTTTTATTTGTTCATAACAACAAATGACTTGGTATGCAGGTTACCACAATGAATCACAAGATCAGATGTCCATCCATCCATCCATTATCTATACCGCTTATCCATTAAGGATTTCAGGGACGCTGGAGCCAAGCCCAGCTGACTTCCGTTGACATGTGGGGTACACCCTGGGCAGGTCACCGATGTATCACGCAGCTAACAGAGATGAACAACCATTCACACTCACACTCACAGCTAAGGGCAATTTAGAATAGCCAGTTGACCTAATCTGCATGTCTTTGGGCTGTGAGAGGAAGCTGGAGCACCCGGAGGTGTGCTCTATCCAGGCATGGGGAGAACATGGAACACAGAAAAGCCCCAGTCGGCCATTAGAACCTTCTTGCTGTGAGGCGACCGTGCTGCACCACTGTGCCTCTTGAGGGTGCTGTTCTGTGATCTGTTTAGAGTCCTGTTTGCTTGTCTTGAACAAATAAGACAAGCCTCTTGCTGGCCCTGACTGCCAATTCAGCACGAGTGCTAGCTAAAACAATACCAATACATCATGGTTGCCCAGCGATACTCAATTGTGTCTGGGAATCGAGAGTCAGAGTAAAACTGCTGCTTTTTTCCGGCTTTTCCAGCAAGCTGACTCGGCGATGGATGAGGTAAGCAAGTTTGTTATTCATCACGTTCTGTTATTCCACAGTAGAATACTGAAGTTCCGATTTTTGCACATTTCTACTTAAATCGGCATGAACAAACTTCAGACTAGCCATCTTTAAACTTACACAAAATTTCCCAAAACAACCGGGCCTATTCCAATATTCAACGTGACACCACTTAGGTACCCTTTAACGCAAGGTTGCATTGTTTACTTCCTGTCCACACTCTTAGTCGTGTACTGACATCTAAGCTGTGCTGAAGACTTCTTCAAGCCCTACTGCCTTCAAACTGAGCATGATTAGAGAGACCGCGACATTACTGACTGGAGTCCTGGACTTCATAATGGCCTTCGACTCCTTACTTCTTTTTGGTACACGAGCGAGTCGCAGCTGTCTCTGCACGCCCTCTCTCTCTCTCTCTCTTTCACTCACTCTCTTTTCGATTATCCTTCTCTCTCCGAGTCTCTCTCGCTCTTACTCTCTCCAGTGAAAAGAAACTAATCAAGGCAGAAATAGATTTGCAGTCTGGGTCTGGAGGCGTGTGTGTGCGTAATGACGACTGCAGTGTCCCGGTGAATTGATGCTCGAGTCGGTCATATCCGCCTCAAGGTCTCCGGCTCGTTGTGTGATGGTGGAGGGGTTGTGAACTGTGACAGCCACGGCACAACGCGGCCCATCACGGATGAGCGAGAGCGGCCTTTCAGACCGGCTGCCATTCAATTCCCAGCACAACAGAACAGAAAAGAGTCTCAGACTGAGGTTTATTAGGATGAAACGCAGACAGACGCACAGATGTTCACACACACTGATGAACACAAAGCCAAACACTCTCACACATGGACTGAGGAGCAGTAGAAACACATGATATCATAGGAAATATGAGCATTTGAGATGACATTGTGAACTCTGGGACTATAAATACATGCTTCCATTGATCTAGTCATTTGTGAGAGTTGGTGTCTCTCAGGAGTTCTTTGAATAGTCGCTGCTGGACGTTCACCCAGAGGGACACAACAGAAAACATGCCAGAAGGAATTTTAAGACTGTACAGTGTGACAAACCTTTTTTCACTTCTGTATTGTTTTCCTAACTTCTAAAGGCAAACCAAATAAGTCTTGTACTGCGTCTGTGGTGTTATCTGAGATGTAATGTAATGTACCTGGACTTGATGCGTTTAGCATGCAGAAGGTTCTTCGTGTTTCTGCAACAGATCCACTTTTCGAACACATTCCAAGGAGAAAGAAAGCCATATCGTCGGCCCATGTGCACACGCATATACGAGTGTTAACTTGTCCAGAGAGCTGTGTCAACTCTAATACCACGCAAACTTATGTTATCTAACAATAACTGTCAGTTATTTGTTTCTTTGTTTGATTGTTCATTAGCTGGTGGTCTTGAAACCGAGAACTGCTTGTGCTGAAAGTGAATTACAACTTAGCCTAAAACGTAAATCATTTAAGGAAGGAAGGAAGATTGAAAGAAAGAAAGTAAGAAAATGGACTACTAAGAGAAGAAAAAGAAACAAAGGATGCATGAAAAAGAGAAAGACAAAGCAAGAAAGAACAATGGAAAGGGCTAATGCAAAACAAAACAAAGAACGAACAATGGTGAGAGACCGAGGGGGGGGGGGGAGACGGATAGAGAGTGAGCGTGAGATGTGACTAACCTTAGCAAAAGGCCAGCGTATGAAAAGGAAGGGAAACATAAACCAAGCACCAGTGTGACACTTACGCAAAGGCAAGAAGACAGAAATAAGCAGCGATGAAATGATGGAATCAGAGTGAGTGAGTAAGGAAGCATGAAGGGAGAGCTGGAGAGAGAGAGAGAGAGGGAGAGAGAGAGAGAGGGAGAGAGAGAGAGAGGACAATGGCAGTCAAATTGTCACATGTCAGTCAGAGCTGGGATTTCATTTCCTCTTGCACACTCACTGCATGCTACACACACGCACACACGTGTACACACACACACACACACACCAGCATGCCATCTGGCAGAGAGAAAGATTTGAAGAAGCAGGAACAGCATTCATTTCAGACATGCACTCTGCCATACCGGAGCTGTCCCTCGGATGGAGAGGACTAACATGTCCGTCAGAAGGACGACAGACGACAGATTACTCACAAAGCGAAGACGCTCCACTACACACAGGAAACGCTGCTTTATGCTGGATGAACAGAGACTCGCTGTGTGTCTTACTACATCTCCTCCTATCACACCTCTGAACTTTAATTTATGAGAACTGCAGGGAGATGTCCCGAGGGCTTACACAACTAGTCTCTCTATCCATCTCTGACTTGATGCATTATAAATGCTACTTGTTTTTCTTATATCCCCTCTATTTTTAATAAAGCTATGCCGAGTGAACAGTACACCGTTTTAGCGCGCTCGCTGTAAAAGTTTGTTCACACCACAGCGCTGCTCTGATTGGTCCGTGGGTGGTGATTCATTTTCTAGCACAGTGTCTCTGGCAGAGGTTCCAGCTGTTGTTCAAATTAAGCCACTGGGACTTGTACGGTGGACGCGCCACCAAACGGATTAAAAAACGTGTTGCTATTTAACAGAGAAAAATGGTTTCTGTAAGGGGGTGTTGTGTAACATTTTTGGAAGGAGTCTCCAGTCTCTTTGTTTGCTAATGCTAGCTGCCATTTTTGCATTTGTATTTAAAGCCTGAGCTTGGGATCATCTAAAGTCTTGACCAAGCCCATCTCCTGGCAATGTGTGGGTGGAGCACAGAATGTACAGGCGCTCACATTTTACAGCGGCGTGTTTTTCCACACAGCAGCTCCCTCCACTGTGCTCCGAGCCCCAGTTACTTTATTAAAGTGAAGGAATGCATAATGGTGCCAAACGGCATGCATAATCACCTCAGAGAACAGCCACAACAAACGGGGCGCAGCATATAAAAAAAAACGACACTCCCACTCTGTTCGCTGCACCACGCGGCCAATCAAGATTAATTTATTCTAATGTATTCGCGCAGAAGGTCAATCATCCAAATGATTCCGATTGCCATTGCATTTGATCTCATCTCAGAAGCCAATGAGGCGTCCGCTGGGCAACAGTGCTACTTTCTGCAAGGCAAATCATCTTCGTTTAGTTACAGTTCAGAGGTTCGTTTTGGCCTTGGTAAACAGTGATCACTAACGGCTGCATGACTGCCTACTTTAACAGCACTCATAAAAGACCAGATGGGACACACAACTGCATTTTATATAACATGGTGCAGAATTGTCCTCACCAGCTTGCTGTGTGTGTGTGTGATTTTTTTTATTCTTTTCTTGTGCTTTTGCATTATTGTAGTTCTTATTCTAGTTTTATATTCATTAATTAATTATAATCATTATTAAAGTGTATTACTATTATAATTCCAAATAATTATTTTGATTCCGTAGATCTTATAGCCAGGTCCCCATATTCCCAGGTCCCAAGATTTTCCCAGCTGCATGTTCCCATGACCCCATATTCCCAGCTATCCATATTCCCAGATCAACATGTCCCCAGGTCCCCTTATTCCCAAATCTACATGTTTCCAGGTCTGCCTATTTCCAGAGCTACATGCCCCCATGTTTTCAACATCCCAAAATCCCAGATCTATTTGTTCCCAGGTCTTCATATTCTTAGGGGCTACATGTTCTCAAGTCCCTATATTCCTAGATCTGGATTTTCCCAAGGGTCCAGACTCCCAGACATGCTCCCAGGTTCCCATATTCCCAGAGCTACACGTTCAGATTTACGTCTTCTCAGGTCCCCACATTCACAGAGTGACATGTTCCCAGGTCCCCATCATCTTGGACCGACATGTTCCCAAGATCACATGTTTACGTTCCCCATAGATGTTCTCAGGTGTCTGTTTTCATGTAAAGTCCTACTTATTTATGATCAGTTGTTGGAAACTTTGGTGGCTTTCAGTCCTTGCATGGTTGTTGCACTTTTAAGAGTTCTAAGCTTCAATTGTATCCTGCCTCATTTGTAAGTCACTTCAGATAAAAGCATCAGCCAGATGAATACATATAAAATGTAAATGTATATGTAAATGCAAAATCCTCTAATCAGGAAACTTGCAACTTTACAAAGTTTCTTTTCACAGCCTAAATTAATGAAGACTTTTCAACACTGTATTTCACTGATTAAAAATGGAAAGCAAAGGCCATTTTTAGTCATTTTTTGTGTCTGAAAACCTGAAAGAGTTCAGTAAGCGCTGTGTAATTTATTGTGCTGTATTTGCAGTATAATTTAATACCCATGCTGGTGGAAAATCAGCAGGGAAAAGTTGGGCGAGGGGGCCAGATAATTCACTTTTCTGCTCCTGTTTGTTGCGAGAGGCAATTTGGTAGGATGAAATAACCTCGCGGTTCTTTAATCCAGATAGATGGAAAGCTATTTTGATATGGCTGCACCGTCCCCCTTACTTCACACCTCCCCCCGAGCCTGTCCTAAAAATAGGTCCTTTAAAGACAACTAATTTGTTATTCATCTGTTAAAATCACTGTATCAATGCAACGACTGCCTTCTGCTCTGCTCAGTCTAAATGAGTAATTTAAAAATTGATAGAATAGCACATACTGCTCTCTCTCTTTCCCTCTCCCTCTCTCTCTCCGGCTCAATGTCTATGGAGTCTAGGGAGAAGCTTGCTAAAGTCCCCGAAAAGCACAAATCAGGCCTAACATATGGACGCAATCAAGATTAGATTTCCTAAAAGCCAGAAACATGGATACATAGATTGAGAGGGTGTGCTGGGTAGCTCTGGCCCACTGTGGCAACTCTGTGTGTGTGTGTGTGTGTGTGTGTGTGTGTGTGTGTGTGTACTTGCACTTGCTGCATATTGAGAACCAAAACACGTATTTAACTAACACAGCGAGGACTTTTTTGGGGAAGCGAGGACATTTTGGCTGGTCCTCAGTTCTTCAAAGGGCTGTTTGAGGGTTAAGGCTTGGTTTTAGTGTTCAGGTTAGAATTAGGTTTAGGTTAGGGTTGGGGTAAGGGTAAGGGTTAGGCATTTAGTTGTGATGATTCAGATTAGGGTAAGGGGCTAGGGAATGCATTATGTCAGTGAGTGTCCTCACAATAATAGGAGTACAACACCATATAAACTTTTAATATAGAACTGAGCACAAAACAAACATACTTCTGTGTCGATAACAATAACGAAACAAGTCAAACTCGATGCTTTTTTTTTAAACTAATTTTTATGCCCTTAAAAAATATTTCAAATGGGAAGAAAGTTATTGAAGAAAAACTAATTGTAGACATTTAACCTTGCTCTGACCTTGACACTTTTTTTTTTAAAATCAATTCCAAAATTTATTCAGTTCATCTGCTGGTTACAGTGATAATTCCATATAAAGCTTACAAACATTCAACCACCTGCTAAAAAGAGCCAAAAAAAAAAACACACCAAGAAAAAGTCTGACCTACTCGAAGGTCCTCTGTTAAGAAAACACACGCAAACAAAAAGCCCAAAAAACACACAAATTAAAAAAAAGAAAAACTAGTGCCATGTGTCATTTCTTTCTTAATACTTGATTACTATCCCCTTGCCTCAATAACAGTGCCAGTCCTGGCAGGTAAGGATGTCCTGAGATAATTCCTGTCACTTTCAGTTCGGTCTTTAGCTGAACGAACACAGATTTGGCCGCTTACGGTCGTCATCCTGGAACATAGATGTGTCGGTGTTGGCCGCTGGGACATTCTCATTAACATTTACGTTTGCTTATTTGGCTGACGTTTTACCTTTGGGACAGGATACTGAGCAGTTGAGGGTTAAGGATCTTGCTCAAGAACCTAACAGTGGTAGGGTAGGATTTGGGATCACAATCTTCTGAAAGGCGTTAAGCCTTAAACACCTGAGCTACCAGATTGGAAAAAAAGTCTTTGAGGTTCCAACATCACAATTCAAATTTTCAGAGAATCTGTAGTCTGGTATTATCAGTGCTGAAGGCTCCATTTGGACTTGAGCAAAGAAGCAGTAGATTCCCCGTTTACTCCACAAAAGGGTCTCACTGAGCCCTTTATCCTCCAGGATACACATAGTGATTGAGCAGGAAGGAGGTAAAATAAAGGATAACATAAAAAAAAGAGACTAGAAGAGTATGTTAGATGACAGACTGCAACCTCAGGACGAATCCAAGCTGAAGGCGGGATGGATATTAAAAGAGAGAGCACAGAAGAGAGAGAGAAGAGCAGAGCTTACCACAGAGGCCAGAATGACTGTTCTGATTTATTTTCCTCCTCTAAATGTGGCGTCTCCCATCACACTCCTCACAAACACCCACGTTTCCCATCAGCTTCTGGTTCTGATGAGAAGCCTCCTCCAAAAAAAAGATGAGCTCCAGTGATTACAAGCACAGACAGTTTTCTAATTATTCTGTCAAACATCAGTGCGGGAGGCTGAAGGAGCTTCCTCCAGGCCCTGATGGACGTTGTAATCACTTCTGCACTCCCAAACAGAGCTGCCATCGCACGTAGAGCGACAGGTCCAGACAGGCAGCCATGCCAAGGAGCAACTGTAGAAATGTTGGAAATTCTCTATAAGCTGGTACAATCCAAACCTCCAAAGCACATGAAATAGTGCTGACACCAGGTGCTTTGACGAAATCAGTCTTTAATTAATCAACGAATCACTTTACACTTGGGTTCCTCATAGATCCTGCACTTGGATGATGTGTCAAGCATCAGAATCTATTTTTTATGATTAATATGTTTAAAAATTTTGTCTTCACTCAAGCGAGGCTCTAACCATGAGATTCCTGAAAAAAAGCTCCCCATTCTGACTGGATTAGTTTTACACAAGGGTGACATAATTATTGCTGAAGTATCTCTTGGATTTCAGCCTCATCCAAATCCAAATGTCAATAATGTTCTTAGAACCGTATGCATTTTTCTGGGAAGATTACGCCATATTTTTATTTGACCTTCTATAAAACAACATTGAAACAACCAAGTCAGTAAGGATTCTGTTACAACCGATGGGAAAACAGGTTTTGCGCATTTTCTTCAGTATAAAGATGCTCCAGGAGGTCCTGTCTCTTTTCTAACATCTCCCACCGAAACCAGAACACAACCAAGCACTGACTAACTCGAAGCAATAAAATATAGATGATGTTTAAAAAGTCGCGTCAGTTTTAGCCAAGTTTTTTAGGTTCCTAGATCTGAGATCCGAGCTCTGGAACTCAGTGAAGCGCATTCATCAGTGCATTCACAGACAGGAAAGTCTGTTCCCAGATCTGGTCCAGATTATGTCCATCCCTTCATTGCTGCCCTTACAGCAGCCACCAGGCCCCTGAGAAATAGACAGAAAGTGTGTCACAGGAGGGCACGTTTAATATCTCCCCTCCATCTATACTCAATAACAGGGTCGAGACGAACACTCGAATCCAGGAGGGAATAGCACCATCAGGCTGGTTCATACACTCTACCTGCCTCCTTGCTTCGTAGGGACAGGAACCTTTGACGCGTGCACTTTTTAAGTGAGAATATAACAGCAATTACACTGGAAGGCAGAATATGAACACAAACCAGGGATGAAATTCCAGGTGGACTGATGCAATCAGCAGTGCATTACACGCAAAGATGAACTCCACTCCACACCATTTGGTATGGCTGATGTAAATCATTATCACACCCCCACCACAAATTTCCCACAATTTGGTCATTTCCCAATTACCACCTTCGAGCCAGCACGCCCCATCACACAGAAGTTATCAAGCAGGGAGGATGAAGCCTAGCACGCTCTTCCTCAGAGAAACATGACACCACTAGATCTGTCTTAACTGCTGATGCCACATCACAGAGCAGATGAGCACATTTAGAGGAAAAGCGTTATCCACACTCTTACCCATACATGAGCTCACGGATGCCCATGATTGGCTAGTGCAGCTCTGACTGACAGAGGTGTGGGAGGAAACTGGGGCACCTGGAGGAAACCCATGCAGGCATGGGGAGAACATGCAAAATCCACAGAGAAAGGCCCCAGTCAGCCACCAGGTTTGGATCCGTAACCTCTTTGTTGTGAAGCGACAGTGCTAACCACTGCACAACCATGCCGTCGCACGGTCAACTAATTTCCCCAAATGTATCAAAACATGCCTAAAAAGGTATAAAATGACAAATATTGGCTAATTTGTTTTTTTGACCGCAAGGCCTTGTTTAAACTGGCTGTTGAGCCAGAAACAGCCCTGGGGCCATGGTGTGTTTATCCCTGATCTAGCGCCGTTCTGCAGTTAACCCCTTAACCCCGTTCCCCCCAGGGCAATGCTGCTCTGCAAAGCGACACTGTCTGAGAATTGCTGGTGCAAAGGTAAAATTTTTGCAGTAGAATGGATCTGTAAATATCAAAACATTTACAGATGAAGCCTGTAATGTTACTCATATAGACTCGGTCAGAATGTTAGAAAAATATCACAGCCCCCTCTGAAGGCCAAATTCTGGTGTAAATGTTGAGAACAGTGGGGGACTTGAGGGAATGCAGTTACAGGAAACGAATCAATGATGGCGTGGTGTGATGTGGCTGGACATGCAGCAGAGTTCATTATTCTCCTAGCACATCCTGATGTATTTTATTCCACTAAGACCGCAGCAACTTGCCAAAGAGGTTTTTTGTCTTTTTAAATTAAAGAATGACAAAAGGGCAGAAAGTTTGAACGTATATGTCCACAAAAGTTCCTGAGATCGCAGAACACCTTTTGAGAAATCAATAGTGCTGAGAAATTAATACAACCCAGAAGCTACACACAATGTACTTACAGACTTCTGATGGAAAAGATTGAAAATACGCACGGGACCACTATATTAGGTACTAGGTATTGGTGCACCTGAAAAAGTCATGGAATAGGTCCTGGAATAAATATAATCCAGGAGATGAACAGATTCCGAACAGCAAATAAAACGAACAGGATCAATTCTGTGTTTTGATTTATGCCAAACTAATGCTTTTCAAAGGCTTACGACTATCAAAAGACTTAAGAGTTTGTAAGCCGACATATTTCCATTTTAAACAGGAAGTCCAAATCCAAGGTCGACTGATTCACCACACCCGGCCGAATCTAATCGAACTTGACTGTAGCTTAGCAAACTAGCTAAATATGGTCAAGAGTTTAATGTAAAGCCTTTTTTCAGCTGCGGAGAGAATTTCTCATCTCTGCTTTCACCCACGCCTAGAACAATATCCGAGATGACAAGATGCTGCTTTTTTTTAAGGAGTTATGCTGTAGATGTTTGAGCCAAGGTCGACAGTCAGTGGCACATTAGAATTAGAAGCCCTGAATAAAGAGATGTTTCAGCATTAAACAACCCCAAGTTGGAAAAAAATACTTCTGGAAAGTCTGTCACCAACTCTAGCCTTTTCCAAATGGATGAAGTCTGATCATTTTTCTCCGCTAAGGAATGACTGGAAAAGAGAATCTTTTTTGCTGCTAAAAAGGTGCTACTGCACAGCAAGCCCCTTCAAAGCCAGTATTTCAGTATTCATTTTTTGAGGGGGCGGGACATACAGACCTGTAGGACACAAGAGGATTACTACAGGATGAGTCATCAGAAAAAAAAAAAGGTGATTGTTTTCCCCAAAGTCATCAACTGCGGTGTTGAAATTAAAATGAGGATTTCTCCGAAAAAACTTTGTAAAGAAATTCCAGATATAAGATCATACTGATGTCCGAAAACTTGCTGCGTCTAATGGTATTGTTTTTCAGGTCATGTTTTCATTCAACCGTGATTAGCCAGGAAGGAGCGGTTAGCAACTCAGAATTTTTTTTTTCTTTTTCTTCCAACTAGACAGGAGCAGAGAGAGCGAGAGAGAGAGAGAGATGGGCCAGATTTCCGAGATTTCAGATTAGCAGGTGGCTAATGAAAAACAATTGTGATCTCGGTGGTCTTTCCACTGCAGGAGTAAAGAAGGCTTCAGAATCAGACAAGCGCCTCATCTCAGATGAAGCCTCCGAAAAAGCCAATTACTCCCACAATAATACCTATGAAGCGCTCTCAACATGGATCAGTGATCACACACCCATACACACGCGTACAGAAGAGGGAGAGGGGAAAGAAAGATGGAGAATGACAAAGGAAAACCGACAAACAGACAGAGTCGAGTGATTCCGGGAATCCAAAATGGACATCATGTGCACGACACCTGGGATCAATCTTGGATTCATCATTCACATATTACAGCCACCTATATACTGTAGCAATACCGCAGTAATCGTTAACGAATGATATACTGCGCAGCCCAAAAGGCGGAGTAATATCCAATCTCAGAAATGGACATGTAGCTTGAATGTCTAGCTTCGAGATCTCAAGTCAGTTTAGAGATTTCCTGACACGATGATTAAACGCGGAGTGCGTGAGGAGTTCGGATTCGAGTCGGTTTTACTCAGCCGAGGTTCAAAAGCCATGGAAAGCCGACAAGTGCGGAATCCAGATCCTCATCTCTGGTGCCAGAACTCATCAGCTTAATTATGGCACAGATCCCACGTCTTAATAGAGCTCCTTCATCCTCTTAGTGAGAGAGAAGCATAGACAGTACACACACTCACACACACACACAGAGAGAGAGAGAGAGAGACAGAGCTCCATCTCTCAGAGCTCCATCCATCATAAACAAACCACTCCTGTAATTCTTCCCCTGCTGAGAGCCTGTAACTCAATCCAACACACTGGTACAAGCTCATACACAGCAACACAATCACGACCACAAACACCAGCGGTGTAACGCAATGCTGCTATCTGTATCTGTATCCATGTTCAAACTCAAAGTGGGCGTGGCCTAAACCTTAAAGATCAGCACGGCGTGTGAATTCTGTCTCTGACAATTCCTCAACCTCCGCTACATCGCTCGAGTTCCTAATCTTTTTTAAAAATCCCACTCGCACAATTACTGCTGTTTGTTTGGTGCATCTCCCTGTGACAACCTCGTAGCCTAATTTAAATTACTACCAATGCAAATGGTTCTTAGCATGGATTATTTTTAAATGTTCTTTTATTTCAACTAGCTCTGGTTGATGAATGCCTCAGTAGTCGTCTTGGGTTAGTTCACGTAACATTAGCTAGCTTGTTATTGACCTTTGCTAGCTACTCAACGTCAAGAAATATGCTAGAGGGTGACACGGGAGGAAATTTTCACTCCTGTCAAATCCTGATTCCATGACAATAAAAAAAATTCCTGTCCCGTCTCAATACGAGAAGAAAGACCCATCCTGTTCCCGTGTTCAAAGTAAAGAAAACTGAATTTATTCATATTTAAAAAAAACTGCAAATTGACTCCCATCCCACAGGAATGCTGTGACCTATGGGATTCCTGAAAAAATGTCAGCCTCTAATAGATACTGCTGGAGAAGCAGGTTGGCCGCTTAGCTCAGCTAGCTAGCAAGTTATTATTCTGTATAATTAACTACACTTTTATACGAAGCTTTGACTCGACGAGGTCAGATGATCACGTTTGCGATTGGCTGATCGAATCAAACTCCTGACATCTGATACCACGTTAGATATTTGCTGACATCATAGTTCTAATAACTAAAGCTCTAATTCCGAACAAATGTTAATGCTTCCAGTTCGCATGGTATCAAAAATAATTAGCATTAGTCCTAGAGAGATTTCAACGACTGGCTTCACTTGAACTATACAAAGCTGCTCTCAGATCAGGGGGAAAAAAAACAAAAACAAAAAAACTTTACATTTCACCTTCGCAAAGTTTCTTTCCTGTCGTGTCAAATTCGTAGCGTACACGTGTATCCTGTGCTAGTTCTGACGGATGTTCTGTGATATTCTAGAGGAAGTCAGAAAACCCCAGAGTTCAGCTGTCAAGAAAAGATGCTGTAGACATCAGTACTGTACCTGACTGATACACACAGATGAGGAAAGCCTCTCGGGAAGTTTGCGAGGCCGAGAGAGAAGATGTTACGCAACTGCTCGACGAGGTCATATACGTCATGCACGTAACAACCCCTCGCATCGACAACCCGAGCACGTAAGGACGCGGTAATTACATTGCAAGCTTTGATATTTTATCCGGTGTGAAACGGAGCATGTGATTGAATTACGGCACACAGGACCTCATCTGAACAGCTTTTTTTTTTCAGCTCGGTGAAAGCCAGCGAGGGTTACTTATACGCAGGAATGGGTCATTAAATGAGCGAAAGATTAAAAATAACACGTTTGCTTGCTCGCGCAGTTATTTCTTCTCCCAAGGTTGATCCAATGCCTTGGAATTCGATTTGCACCTTCGGAGGGGGATGTTTATTTTTACGTGACGAATAAATCATCAGTTCGCACCAGTTGTGTCTTTATTATTATTATTATTATTATCATTATTAGCATTATTATTTTTAATCAGGTACTGCGAGACGGTGAAGTTTCTGCTGGTAAGCTCTTCGCATAAGAAGAACCCCACCACTGAATTTTAGAACAAGTTGTTCAAGCAAGCTCGAAACTTTCAGCTCCCTATGCATCCTTGGCTGTAAATGTTTCATGCCGTGGTGAAGCTTGGAGCTCAGAGGTGTGGAGACTCTCAGGCCAGAAGAGAAGCGATCGACCGCTAGGCTCTCCTACAAGGGGGAAATGAGCCAGGGAACCTCTTTTATCCTGGACTTTACTGTCCACCCCAAAAAAAAAAAAATGAGATACAGATCATAAAAAAGCGAGAAAGAAAGAAAAACAGGAATTAGAAGAGACTCGAGTGCTGTATCTGGGACACACCACAAAACTCTCCTGTCCTCTATAACCCTAGGAGAAAAGCTCAATTAACACACCCCAGATGTCTTCTGACTCATCGATCTGCCTCGAATAAAGGAAGGCAGCCGGGACGCTTTTCAATCAGTCCGCCTTTCCTGAAGGCCAAGCTCAGTTCGCGGCGGGTAAAAATCCATGAGCGACAGATAGAAATAACCGCCGTGAATACGCAAACCGACCGAGCGCCATTTAGTCCTGCGAGCTCCCATGCAGTGGCCTCGGAAATGCCACGGAGGCCGTCGGCCTGAGGACAGGTCAATCGGCTGGATCATCAAAGGCATGGAATTCATTAGGATTCAATCCCTTGAACAATTAGCCTTCAAGATGAAAGAAAAAAAGAAAAAAAACAAAACCCAAACAGTCTATATTCCGCTAAGGCCCGAAGGGTGGACTGGGATGGAGTGCGGTCTTACATTTTAATCGGAAGTCTCTGTGGCGTGTTTAAATTTCTTTAAAAAATTATCAAAGATACCTTTGTAGTGATGTCATGAAAGCAACAAAATCCTCTGTGAATACGAATTAAAGTCTTTCGGGTTGTTCATGCTGCAGACATGAAATAAAATCACTTAGTGCTGGTAGAACTTTTTTTCGAGAAATCAAAAAAAGAGAAGTTAAACAGCCCCGAGCCGCAGCGCAGACAGTACTGCGCTTTTTTAATGTATATTTTGCGTGTACAGTGTATAAAGAATATACAGAAGATGTGCTGCGTTCAGCCCTTCTCTATTCTGAAATTACAGCGGATCTGAGGATCGGTGTGAAACCGGCGACAGCTGGGCTCGCCGTCCTCTGATTACTGTATAAACTGATACACAAAGTCATTCTTCTGTGTAATTCTCCCGATGTAAGCACAAGCAGCAGGTTAGCCTCGCCAGCTCTCCGCTACGGCTGGATGACGGAAACGCATGCACACGCTGCAGAAACACGACGTTCCTCTGCAACGTAGGCAAGCTACTTTAGTCCTTTTCTATACGTTCACCTCATTAAATAAGTTATTGATCAAACTGCACCATTTTTCTCCTCATCTCCTAAAAAAAAAAAAAAACCTCAACGTTTACTTGTCATCAGAACGTGGTCTCAGGTTGTCCCTCTTACTCTCACCTTTATCCATAGCTGGGATTGGAGAGTTTGTGCTCCACTGTGTTTACACTTATTCACATCGCAACGTTAACGTTAATGAGAGAATCTAGCGAGACGACGAATCATTTCCACGGAGTATAATTTATAATAATGTCCCTCAAGTACTTATATTTAATTCGGATGAGAATTTGAATATAATTGTTGACAGTGTGCAAAATTACTTAGTTAGCCACGATATTATATGTACAGGAATATGTATATAGTCAGTTCCAGAATTATTGGCACCCTTGGGAAAACGTATGGATGCGGAAATTGTCTTAGTGGTTAATTAGCTTAATCTCGGAGAAATCCAACCTTTTACTTCAAGTCAATTGTTACAATTGTACTCACTGTTTTCCTTTCTTTTTAATATATATATATATTTTAGGACAAATACCATCAGTCATTCAAACATTCTGCTCTCTCACACAGCCAAAATAAAGCTTAATATTTTGCATGATCATTAACACTAGTATAGTGCGATGCCCATTCACTTGTAACCGCTTTGTCAATATTACACATGAAGGAGTCATGCCAATAAAGCTCATTAAACTGAGTCTGAAAGCTAAAAAGGCAGAGCCTGAGAGAGAGAGAGAGAGAAAGAAAAGTTGAAAACGAGGTAGAAAAAAGAGAACGGAAAATAGAGACAGAATTAATGAACGAGAGTCGGGCTGCGCAATTAATCGGATTTATAATTGACTATAATCTTACCATGATCATGATTTCTGGCTTCCTCAATTAATTAACCATAATGGACACCGATATTGAGTAGTTTAGCTAAAATGAGCAAATTGGCTAATGTATGCTAAGCCCATATTAGTTTTTAATTGCTGATATCTGGTGCATTAAATCACAAGCACCCAATTTCACTGTGTATGTGATATATTTAAAGATTTATTTCGAGTTTAATTATGTATAGATTCAGAAATTAAAATATTAACCCTGAGTTAGGGTGACTATTAGGCTATAGAAGCATGTGCTGAATAACTACAATCACTAATCTTTAAATGAAAAGAGTGAATAAAGAGAGCGAGGTGCCAGATTGTGAGGAGGAGGAGAGGTTAAGTCGAGTATATTTGTGTTCTGTGGCGATGTCCTACACGGCACACGCTAATCGATCCGGGCAGAATTTCACAGTAGGGGAATTATCGGCTCAGCGTCGTGCTGGGTGTGTGCTCCAAACACACACACACACACACACACACACACACACACTTTCATCTGATTCATGCTGATAAGAACCACCATTAACCTAAAAGAGATCAAGGCTGTATCTCTCTCATGAGACGACACCCCTGAAGCCAAACACTTTGGCCGACAACTTACAAAATAAAGAAAACTTTATTTGAAAACACTGCGATCGATACGTGAACTACATCGTTTAGCATCTGCGGGAGCGGACAGCATACGGTAAAGGAGATCAGAGCAAGAGGAAGGCCAGGTAATCAAATTTTCATTTAGCTGTCCACACCTGATAAAATATCTAGTGTTCGATTCAAGAGAAATAAAAAGAGTGGAAGAGATGGGAGAGAGAACGACGGAAGAAAGAGGGAGGACAGGGAGAATAAAACAATTACCAACACACTAATGCAGATAGAGGCATAAAACATTACGTAAAACAAGCCAAGCGCCTTTCACTTCATTAAGTATGAAGCCTATAAACACAAATAAGAATGGTTCCTTTCAGTCTACATATTCAAATGAAAGTGGATCGGAGTGGGCGTGACTTTCAGTCTACATTTACAAATGACAGTGGCTATGAGTGGGTGTGCCTTTTAATCCAAATATGCAAATGAGAATTACTCTGAGTGGGCGTGACTTTCAGTCTGCATATGCAAATTAATGTGGTTCTAAGTAAGCGTACATTTCAGTCTACAAATGGGTTTAGCTTGTAAAGGAAGGTGACAGAGTGGGCGTGCCTTTCAGTCTACGCATGTAAACAAAGGTGGCTCTGAGTGGGCGTGCCTTTCAGTCTACGCATGTAAACGAAGGTGGCTCAGAGTGGGCGTGCCTTTCAGTCTACGCATGTAAACGTAGGTGGCTCAGAGTGGGTGTGCCTTTCAGTCTACGCATGTAAATGCAGGTGGCTCTGAGTGGGCGTGCCTTTC
>JAQMYM010000016.1:16197864-16221379 GCA_030014255.1 Parauchenoglanis ngamensis
TGTGTGTGTGTGTGTGTGTGTGTGTGTGTGTGTGTGTGTGTGTGTGTGTGTGTGTGTGTGAGTGAGTGTGTGAGAGACGGCTGGCGGGAGTGAGTGAGCGAGCAGTAGGTCATGTGGAAATTAAGAAAAAAATAAATCAGAGGAAAACCCAAAGTGCAACATCTGTATGAAGCAAAGCATTTGTGTGATAAAATGCAGAATTTTGGGATTGTTAATCATAGTCGGTCTTTTTTCTCCTGGGAGAGGAGAGAAGGATTCCGAGAGAAAGTGTCGGCTCTGTAAATTAACTGTGCGTTGCTGTCCGGACACTTACATTTTGTAGGCTCTGTGTTTCACCATGTCGGAGATTAAATGAAGTCCGAAATCAGGATTTAACGTGAGGTTATTACCAGGTGCACAGGACGACGTGCGGCGCTTTTATATACACAGGCCGCCTGTTTCGATGAGCCAGAGGACAGGATACAAAACCAAAAGCTGTGCCTGTGCTCATTTAAGAGACCTGCAAACAGCGTTATTCGGAGCGCGGCGTATCCTCCAACACTCTCTGCAAGCCTCTGTTGCCAAGTGATCAGAAGTGATGTTGACGTGCAACATAGGATCCATTTATGGCAGAAAAAAGCATCATCACGTCGACAGAACAGGAAATACAGCAAATATTATACCTAATATGGGTATGACACCTAACCAAATCAGACAATGAGTAGCTCATTAGCTTTATATGAAGTGCAAGTGTATAGTGTATAGTGACAGGAGTCACCACAGCATCAATATGACATCACCAATGATGTCACCCAGCCCGAAAATCACAATTTTCACAATACACAAGATTAGACAACGAGTTGGAGCGGACACAAACGCACCAGCCAAACACGCTCACGCGAAACTATTTTAGGCAATTAAAAATCAATTAGCAACAAAACAACAAGATGCCCGAGTTAATTGGTTATAATCTCGATTTCATGTGTTTAACAAATTGATTGCTTTGAAGTATGCAAATCTTTGAAAGCGTCTCATTTTACTTTTCGTGACTTCTCTCATTTTGAGGATCAGTGGGAGAAATGAGAGGATCATGATGAGCGGTGGGAAACATGACAAAACAAACAAAAAATACCCATGTACCTTCATATCACAGTTTATAGGCTTGTTAACAAACCAGCAACCAAATAGTACTGTTGCATTTAACAAAAAAAAAAAAACAACTTTCAGTAAGAAATTATTATTATATAAAATGTCAGAATATCAACATTATAGCCATGATATCGCCTTGCGATCTACACAGATTAACTGCACTGTGGCTCATTTTCAGGGCAAGCATCCGTACAGAGAAGGAGATTAAACCGGCTCCAGGCTGAACTGGGCGGGGCTAATTAAAGGGGAAAAAGGGAAACTCACTCACTTCCACTGCAGCAGCTCTCAACAATCATTACAGCAGCCATATATATTGTAGGCAAGAGTGTACCTTTCTGTTAGTGTAGTGTGTGTGTGTCTCACTACCTCATTCTTGCCCCAAAACACTTCTCAACCTGTCAGTCTGCATGCTCGTGTCAATCAACTTCCTCGTCCGGCTCCCAATCTGCCCGACTGCCTGCACGACTAATGCAGATAGCATACAAACACCTCACAGAACACACACACACACACCTTCGACTTAACATGACCCATACACCACATACACGGCTCGTAATCAAACCCAAGATAAAAGCAGCTTGTGTATACTCCTCCAGATGAAACGCAATAAAAGTTAAGGCAAAAAATAGATATCAAGATTCACTGCTCTTCATCCAGCAGATGCCATATGAAAGGTCTTAATGTCATGTTATGCGAGAAGAACAACAAATCACAAACGAAAGAGAACACGGTTATACACCGACACGTACTATTATTAGCTAGCCTACTAGGCAAGGCCTTCGAGGTCTGTTGTCGTTGTCAAAGACAGCGAAATTGCAGTTCCTTTTCCGAAAAAAAGTGACTTTTAACGTGTACACACACACGCAACAAAAGACAACTACTCACATCTGTAGAAAGTGACAGTTCATATATTGTACACGCAAAAAAGACAAGTGCTCACATCCTACCCTCCTTCACATCATACCTCCCATCCACCCATATTAAAAGGTGCTTGTGAAGAAATAAATGTAAATATAGAAGCAGAGTTCTCCTGTAATTCCAACAGCGGGAAAAAAATGAAAAGTTCTCTCTCAAGCGTCGTCAAATCTTTCATCTCCTAAACGAGACGATGTAAAAGAACAGATGTTACATTAACAGAACTCCATTACAACACGACAAGAGCCGTTTCAGCCACAGTGATTTAACTCGCCACTTGGGAAACTAACTAGCCCATCACTAAAAAGCGTGTGTAAAGGGTTTGCCGGACTTCACTGCGCATTTCAGACCAGTCATCTGCATTCTAAATCTCGCTCTGTCGATGGTCCCAACACACTCAATTTGCGCACACACACACACAGTAGAGAAACAAGATCTGAAACAAATTTGGTGGGACGAAAAAAAAAAAAACCTAATAATAACACCGCATTTTTCGTACAAATTTAGCGCTCAATGGAGCGTAGAATGGCTCTAATAAAACAAGCAATTTGGAGCATGCATTAGTGAAGTAATGGCATCGTAGCTCGTGCCCAAGCAGCAAAGGGATATGGAGGCGCGGCGAGCCATAATGCATCGTGGGTAATGCCAATCCGGAGGAGCCGTCAGGAAGGCCAAATTACATTTTGATTTGTGAGCTGTGCGAAATGCAGCTTGTGTTCCCTCCGCCAATGGATTTGCAGAATCATTTGAAAGCCTTTGCTATTGTTCCACCATGGAGGCACAAATCACCAGGCCAATTACAGTTCTTTATGATTCATAAAGAGAGATTTTTTTTTCATTATGTGCTTGGTGCGGGTGTCATTTTATGAGGTTGCATTCCGTTAGGACTTCAAAAAGGTCCCCATGCAGGTATTTAGAGGAATAGAAGAGGTTCGGGTGTCAGAGGGAACTCAAGCAAATAAACTAAAAAAAAAAAAAAGTGCCTTAGCAAGGTGTCGGGCCACCAAGAGTCATCAAAACAGCATCAATGCTTCTTGGCAGAGATTTTACAAGTCTACTGGATATGAACACCATTCTTCTAAAAGATATTCCTTCAGTTGGTGTTTTGATGGTGGCAACAGTGAGTGCTGTTTAGCATGTCTTATAACATGTGGTGAGATCTGGTTTGAGGCCATTTTTAGCCTTACGAAACCATTCAGTGAGCCCTTGTGGCCTGTGAATGGGGGCGGGGTCATTCTGGAAGAGGCCACACCCATCAGGATAAAGATGATCACTCAGAGGTGTTGATTTGCTATGACGCTTCCCTCTAAGAGGATAAGAGGAGGAAAGCCATACCAGCAAAATTGAATGCCACCCATAACATAGCAGAGCCACCAATTTTTGCATTAATTTGTCATTCATCCTTTGTCTGTGAAACCAGTGTGCCAAAAAAAGGTAAAGAAGCTTGGGTGAAGTATAATTATAGTGGCAACCATCAATCAGCCTTACATGACAACCAGGCATGCAAACAAAAAACTGCAAAAACACTTCAAATGCCTTTTATCTTAGATTAGAGGAATTGGTGCAACCAGTGGCTATCAGAGCTCACCTCTGCAATGAACAGCAAGGCATGATAAACAGAACACACAACATGATGTGTGGGTGTGTGGGTGTGTGTGTGTGTATATATAGAACCAGGTTAACAGGCAAATACATGTGAGGGTTGAGGCAGGTCATTTGTGCCAATCTGTTAAACACAATTGTTCAGAAACCGAGAGTCTCAGCTCGTCACGCTTGGTTGCAGAGACTGGAGAAAAGAGCATGAGGCAGATGGTTCAGACATGGTAAGTTCAGAAAAAGACATATGGTCCACAACAGCTCATGTCGAGAAGAAGCCTGAAGCAAGAGGCAGGGGAGCAGAGCAGGGTTGTTTTGAGCATCTCTGAGGAACAGGGTTACTGACTCCACAGCCAATCTTGGACACTGGCAGCTGAAAGCACTATGAAAAGCACAGAATGGAGCTGACGAATTGCGCCACAAATGGGCCAAGCTCGCTGAATCTCAGAACGCTCAGAATCGCAATGTGTTGAAGATAGAAACGTTCAACGAGGATGAGGCCAAGCCAGCGGATTTTGTAACCTGTACACACTGTCATTTAAGTCAGGACTCATTTACAGCTATGTAAATTTACAGTGTTTGGCATACACCCTTATCCAGAGTGACTTACAGAAGTGCACTGTAGGGTCACTGAAATTATGTCCTCATGCTAGTAAAATTAGGCCAGAGACAAAGAATATCATTAAACTAAAAGCCTGTTAGGTAGAAGAACAGTTTCAGTCTTTGTTTGGAGACAGCCAGGGACAGTTTGGATAGAAAAGGGAAGTTCATTTGACCACCTTGTTGCCCCTTGACAAACAAGATGGTGGGTCAAATCAAGTTGAGTTTGGGGCTCACAAAGATTGGAGTACAACATCTGGCAAGTAGGGGCTGGCTTTGAATGCAGGCATCAGTCTTTTTAAATATGAAACGGGAAGCCACTGGAAGGAATGGGGTGATGTGCGAGAACTTTGGAAGACAGAAAACAAGCCATGCAGCTGCATTCTTGATTAGTTGGAGGGGTATGATGCCACACATGCAAAGAGTTGCTAGGAGAGGTTTGCTTTAAATCTTCAGATGACACAGGATAGAACAAGCACCTGAGTGGCCTCCACAATGAGACCCAGGCAGCTGCACCGATACCAAATCAACATTTTTGTGAAGATCATATTTTAATGCCAATCCAAACTAGGCTCATTAGTTCATTACCTAAACTAAAGAACTGCATCTTCACCCATCCATGGAATGCCCAAGACCATCCCCAAATCACTCCCAAAAAAGTCACCAAGACCAGCGCCAAATCCGCTCCCAAGACAATCCCCAAATCCGCTCCCAAGACCAGCGCCAAATCCGCTCCCAAGACCAGCGCCAAATACGCTCCCAAGACCGTCCCTGCGTGCTCCAACTCTGCCCCTACCTCATTCCCATGTGCACCAAAATGATTACATGTGATCTGGAGAATAAACCTGTATCTGAAAGAATCAGCACATCAGTGCAGAAGATTGGAATTAAGCAGCTAAGAAGTACTTCAGAAATTCCACAATTTGTCAAGGTAATTGCCCTCAGCCTAGTCCAGATCGCATCGGCCATTAGACCAAAGGATTTGAGCTGAAAAATGTAGATACTGATCAGTGAAACAATCTCCTCTTCTTTAAAAGGAAAGAAAATCAGTGATGAAATGAATACTGACAACACGTTATTGCTAAATCACCTTAATCAAAGGTTCTTCAAAGGGTTCTCTTAAGGAAAACGTCAAATCATGCTCATCATTTACAGACCGCAATTCTCGAGGCAGCATGAATAAGGGAGTTAAAAGTAGACATGCTGAAGATACTGGAGACTATACTTCCACCCATCTCCTTTCAGGAGAAAATCAAGACAGGTCTTAGTCACATCAAACTCGGCCACTTCGCTAATAAGCACACAGGAGATTTAACTGCCATGAATGAAGCGCCACTGTTTACTCTGAATATTCATATCCTGGATGAATGAATTCATAAGGTTTTGTCTGGCGGTGTGGGAATTGTAGGACCTTAATGAAAAGGGGGACGATTAGCTGCCTCTCAATGTGCCGTCAATAACCAAGGAGGGCAAGAAAGACGAAAGGGAAAAAAGCTTAAAGAGAACAAAGTTGAGAAAATTCAGATGGCACATGACGATAGAGATCATCTGAATTTATCTGATAGACATTAAAACTTCAAAAATTCAGCTGGCTGTTTGTTACAACAACTCATATCTACACAGCTTTGTTAGATAAATACTCTACTGATTTCCCCAGCTTTAAGCAAAATCAAACACCATCAAATCATGAATCTCCCTTTGGACAAAAAAAATCAGATAAGTGGTATCGTTTGGAAGAAAACGACACCAAAAAGAAGGATGGATAAGTCACGGTCAAATATTTTTCCATAGTCGCCTTGGGGTTCAGCATCCATCCCTGGTGGACACGGACTTCCTGACGAAATCCAGGCAGACTGATCTGGAACATTATAAGAGGAAAATCCATCACTATGCAGCCAGCAGACACACGTGTCAACCCAGCCAGCGGCACGAGCTGGAGGCCAAAATAATGGAGCTTGCTCATTGGCTGGAGGAAACACGAGCATGGCTTAGACAGGAGAGCCGAGGAAAACACGAATTTGTCTTCATTAGACGCTTTCTCAAAAAAAGATGGCAGGGGCACACTGGGGTTACAATCCATCTCATATAGGAGCGTTTTATTACAGAATCTATTGCATGTGTAAAAACAGACAATTTCAACATCAATTTTGGTACAAAAAAAATGAAATCTTTTCTTACTTACACAAAGCATGACTAGGGGGAAAAAAAAGATGACGCTGAGTCACAACTGACACATTCTCGGGATGTCTTCTCTAGCTGATTTCATTTACTACATCTCAGCCCACTTCATCTTCCAATCACATACGCTGGCGGCATTTTTCAGGCGCTGCATGTGTGCTTATGTGCCAACGCTGCATAATATCAAACCTGTGATTGATGAAGGCGGCATGAGGTTTGCCTCTTTGACAGTTAGGTCACTTTACACCATGGAGAGGCTGCTTAAAAGTCAAACGCAAACTGTCTTTAGACTTGCCTTCATTAGCATCGAGGCCCACAGCCTGTCAGCAAATAAAGCAGGCAACTTCAAGTCACTGGTCTAGTCTGTCTTTTAGGACATGAACCTTCAGATCCTGATAGTTCTTTGTTCCACTTTTCCTGAAGAGAAATACAAAAAAAAGGTTCAAACAAAAAAGTTTCTTTCCTCAGGAACAGGCCGTCCTCAGGAAAAGAGCGTCACCTCGTCCCGTAATCGTTCCACTATATTTTTTAACCTCTCCATACGGTGCAGATTTAAAGTCCCTGAAGTTACAACTGCAATAAATCACAGCCTACTGAAGCATCTTTTTCTGTGTGTCTGAAAGTGCCCGAGTGCATGAGCAACTGTTTCCAATTGAGCTGTCAGCTGCATTGCAGCATGGGTAAAACTGGGTCCATCAAAGAGCAGGGGGAGTGCGTGTCCGGCACGTCTCGGAGGAGGAAAAGCTCACAGCCGCATCTCTCTGACAGAAATCCATTTGCGTCTCGCTTGGTCACCTCGGTCCATGGAGACCCCGCTGTGTAGCAGAGTGTGTGCTTAGATGGAAAGTGAGATTATAGTGCCTATGACGAAATCCGGATGGAGCGCGTTCTGAAAATCTGCTCCGACATGTCCGCCACGCGCGACCTGACACGGCCCCGTGACCTCACTTATACAAGCAATGATACACACCGAGAACAAACGAGGCATCATGAGTAGGACTGGTTTCATCTCAAAGCTGTTCTGCAGTCTACCAGCTAGCCAACTGTGTGTACGTGTGGCAGACTGCACTAAGGCCTACTGCGAGCATCGAGATAAAGGGCAGATTAGAAAGCCGAAAGCAGACAGCTGAGGGATCAGCTTGAGGAAAAAGGCCAGGCTGATTCACACTCACATAGCTTAGAGAGAGTGGCTGTAGCGAACCTCCATTTATCTCCGGTTAATGCTTCTTGGCCACTGTGAGAAATCGCACACCTTTTGACATCCAACACCAGGCTTGGTTGGCATAACAGAACTCACAGGCGAGCTGGACGCACTTCACACACGCAAATTTGTGCGCGCACATGTAAAAAAGTGAGCTTTTATACATAGCAGACAATGACAAGGAAGATTAAGTAAATAAGTTTGCATACATTTCATACTAGGACTGCCAAGAACGATAATGATTAATCAGATTAGATTTAGTGATGCTTCGATGCTAACACAGCAGTAGGCTAATTACAAGAATGAGCAGTGCCTGATGTAAATGCTAATTAACCTCTAAAAAAATTTTCCTGCACGAAGTATGGTGTGGGTTGGAGACGGGTCTTTTGGCTACCGAGCGCCCTGCCCCAACCCTGGCGCTGGTAACCGGTTCAGGTCTAGCTCAATGTGGAGCCATTGATGAAGCGTGGGGTTCGGGTGCAAAGCCAGTCAAGTGGTAGACAAGTGATGGGCAACCATAGAGAGACTACACCATTGCAATGGAAACTGATTTGGGAACTTGTCCATCAGGACAAGTTAACACCATGTGAGGCTCCTGCTGCAATGGATCTCAAACGGTTGATAAATCTTTGTATTGTGTAGAGATAGCAAAGGATTTGTCTTTGATGGATAAAATATGATGAAGTGCATCTTAAAAAGATCATTCAGAAGAGTAGTTTTTGCACCATGCATTAGAAAACCCCAATATCTGATTAATGGTTTGGTGGAAACCTGGACATCTGCTTTAAAACAGGTCCACCTGAACCAGCACCAGCATGAGCGTCACGCTGTTTAGGATATAGGTACATAGGACTGAATAAGGTCGCATAATTAAATGTTTTTGCTAGCATGTTTGTGCTACTTACTTAGCCTTTTGGCAGCCTCGAGGGCCTCGGTAGCAGTGTCGGCAACAAAAAAGCGCTGGACGGCCACGCCACACTCCTGCATCAGCTTCTTGCTCTGGTACTCCTGAAGGTTCAGCCATCTTCTGGGGCTCACTCTTGCCAGCTGCACACGCAAACACATTCATTCATTTAGCATTTCAGGAACCACCTATTTTTCCACTCCTTCCTAAAGTTTATTGACAGAACATGTTGCATTGATGCGACACGGGGGTCGAAGCTAGTAAAACCCGGGCTACAGCACTACGTCCATTACATCTTGGCAAAACAAGAAAACACAGCTGCAGAACTATTTATCACCGCTGCTTACGATGCTCAATTAAATGCGACGTCAAATACTTCAATGTGTCTCCACAGAGCAGACCGCAGACCAGTCCCATTATCCTCCAGCAGAATACGGGCCAGAAATGGGCTGTTGGAAGAAAAAGATCCAACAGAGAGCCTGTAACACTACATGGCACAATGAAGCTGTGTTTCAGAACGGTTCTCAAGAGCTCGGGCTGTCCTAGCTCCGTGTGCTCCTCGGGGAATAATGAGACAGCCAGATGGACTGAGGGTTACTGCACGCTCTGAAGTGCGCGCTCAGGAATCGTAGGCTCAGCAGCCGTGATGGCCGTTGACTCCAGCTGCTGGTGCTATTAAAAAGACATCGGAAGGTTTTAGTGGAAAAGAGGCGCGCGTCGAGGTGACTCTTGCTTTTGGTGTCGTCAGGTGGGCTCATTATGCAGCGAAAGTGAGTGTCTAGAGTTAGCAAAGAAACGGAGAACAAAGAGGAAGAGTATGCTTCAGGAAACAGAGCGAGATGGCTGAGAGGGGAAGAAGAGATCGGAAAAGAAGGAATGTTATAGCTTGTGGTGAAATAGAAACGAACTGGTTTGGTCTACCCTACCCAAACACGAGCATCAGACCACTTTCCACTTCTTCACGTCTTCATGCTTGCAACCACTTGATGTAAATTTGCTTTGCAAGGGTGTTTTAGACTAAACAAAAAATATGCAAGAAATACCATGGTGAAAAATGACTGTGGTCATATTATATAACAAACCATAATTATTTATATATATATTACATATATATAACATCAGCTTAGGGTCAATCATAACAGCATTTTTTGCTAACCAGGGCTGGATCTAAACGACGTTTGATGCAAATCTCTGAAATGGATCAGTTCTGGTATTGGACTTTTATAGAAAAAAAACAAACAAACACTGGGATTGCTTTGATATGCAGATCCGGAGCAGATCTGGAGCAGATGCAGCGCTATGCTTGGCCTCAAAAACACGTCAGATCATTTGCGCGATTGGGAATGAATTCTGTCCAGTATCCAGTCCAGTATCTTAACCCCTATAATGCTTTAGACTCAGTTCAATGCAACAAATGACCTATGTACAGAATTCCATAAACCTACCACCAACCGAAACACTGGCCGTCAAACAAGAGGCAGGGGACAACAGGAAAGCATCCATTCTCTAATCAGAAGATCGCACTAAGGTTGCGAGTCCCAACAATCAGATACGCAGACAGTCAGAATGACATTAGCCAATCGCTGGTATCTGCGAGTTCATATATTTAGAAAATGACAGATTGTGCCTGCCTGTATCGCTGCATCGAAAAAGACGCAGCCGACTGGCTTCACGTGTCTTGGCAGAAGCACACGTTATCCTTCGCCCTCACTGGTTTGTTGGTGGGTGTGATAGAGCTGGATGGTGGGTGGGAATTGGCTAATGAACAAATTGAGGAAACAACAAGAGGTTTCCCTGAAAGTCCTTTTAAGAAGAATACAATCCGACAGTGGGCAGCGGCTGATGCTTTCGGCCTTAAGGGCTGACAAGGCCGCAGTGCGTGTAGGGATAAAGATGGCATATCACTCTATCATTTATGAGAGTGAGAGTGTTGATCTGGCACGGACATACACACGCGCGCACACACACACACACACACACACTCCCCCTGCTTCAATGACTAACCACAGGGACGGCCTTCAGACCCATTTAACCTCGGCCAGACAAACAAGGCCTCGGGCTATCTTTACACTTCAGACAAGAACAGACTACATACCAAAACAGATCAGAAAGGACCAGAGGAGACAAGTCGAGACTAAAGCATATCTGACCATGTACTAAATATAAAAAACTATCACCATCTCTAGGCTTCAGGCAGAAGAGAACTAAAGACTAAATGTATACATCCAGTGCTCTCGAACAGCCATTATTGTTTTAGAATGTTCCAGAGAAAGAGCTCAAATGCCAAATGGACCAGAGAGAATACGTGCTGTGTAAGCTGTGGTATGGTTTATGGATGTGATTTTACAGGTCTTTCATCCTAGCTGTAAAAAAACACTTCCATTCAACTCGAGCTGAACTCAAGGGCTCGAACTGAAAGTTAAAATAACTCGTACTCATTAAGCATGGACCGAAAAGCAGGAAAGAAAGAAAGAAAAAAAAGAATACTATAAACTTCTCAAGCAACAAACAAGAAAATAAAGATGAAGGAGATGTTTGTTTTTTTCAGTGACAAGCATTTAGCCAAAACACACTGACCCCGTTTACACTTGGTATTAAAATGCGTCTTGGGCGATCTGATCACAACCGGACGGCGCTAAATACAAGTGTAAACGTCCTCCAAGGCGCAATCAAGACGCATTCGCTCAAACCACTTGCCGAGGTGGTCTGGGACGCATTTAACCACATACCTTCTGTAGTGTAAACGCTGATGCATTTACGATCATCAGCATTTACGATGCAACGCACGATGCATCCGCAACACGGACGTAACAGAAAAATACGTCATTAATGCTGGACGCGGAGGTTGTTTTGGTAACACCGCGACACGCTAGAAAAAAATGGAGAGGAACGCCGATGGTTGGAGTGCGAGAAAATAATGACTGTGTGTTGCAGGTTTAACGTTTTAATATAATTTTGAACGGGGACCTTTGACCTTCTAGAGGAAGTGATGTAGGCAGTAACGGAATTTGAACAGAAGCGGTCAGCTGGACACCTCTGGGACGCGCGATAAACACAGGTGTAAACGGCGACGTGTCTCGGCTGTCCATTTGTGACCAGAACGCTCGAGACGCATTTTAAACCCAGGTGTAAATCTTTGAGGCAAAGATCTACACGCAAAAGTAATTTTCTTCAGAGATTGAGAGATAGGTACTTGATTCATCCTCTGAATAACAAAGAACAAAAAGCTAACTCGTACCTTCTCATCCTCCATCTCCACTCAAAGCCGTGAAGCGGAGCATAGGGGAGGGCGGTGAGCTGTAGCAGGTGGTCGTTTGGAACAGCCGGCGCGATCATCTGTGCGTCCCGTCTACTTTACCTTAAGGACCGGAAGCTACGGCTCTAAAACAGGAAACGGCTCCCACTTCGATGATCATAAGCACAGCGGCTGTGTACTGGGCCTCCTCACAAACGCATATAAACCTAACTGCTCGGTTTCCGATGCCCCACTTAGCCGGCTCCACTCACCACCAGCACACAAACAACAAAATGCAACAAAATCTCCTCTTTTCTGCAATTTTGTAGACAGTAACAATGTCATGTGATGCCAAAATCATCATTTGTGAAAGAAAGAAAGTTTCGTGTGTTTGTTAAAAGCATTCATCATGTCATAGCAGTGCTAATAAACTAGACCAAGAAAGTAAAAGCACTTAACAGCAGGTCTCCAAAACGGTTGCGAAGATTGAAAACAAAAACAAAACCACCGGTATTTTCGGAGTAACAAAAACACAACTAACCATCCTTACAGGAACGGAAATGCTCATAAGAACCCCTTTAGAAAGCTAGAAGCTACAGAACTCTGAAGTGTACATACTTTTGAAGACTTACTGGGAACTGTTCAAGTGTTCACTGGATTGTTAAAGGTTCTTCATCATTAACATTGTTAGTGTGGAACACTTGAGGAGCTTGTTTTTTTTTTAAATATTGCTTTTTCTGTCATTATCCGCCTTTCTTATTTTGATAAAACACTCGCTGAAAGCGGCGTCACACTTTTATATTAAAGATGACGGCGAGGGGGAAAAAAATGATAGAAAACACCTGAACAACAGCGAGAGAATTCCTAGAAGAAATAAAAAACTGGCAATTAGTCATGCCAGCAGAGACTACGGGACCGCGCTGACAAATCCCATAAACCACACGAGAGAGTGAATAACAGACAGCGGACCAAGATGGAATTTCTAAGAAAAGAAAAAAAAGGAAATGGTTCATATGCGTACAATTTTAAAGAGAGGGAAAAAAAAAAAAAAACAGTACTATTTCTCTCCGTCACTCAGTTTCTCCGCGGATCAGTAAATAAGGCCGACGCGTACAGCTGGATCCATTCAGAAGAACATCACCACAGCTAAGGGGAAGGAAAAGTGCTGCCGCTGAGCCGGCACCGTGACAGCCACCTCGGGGTGCCGCTCGGGAAAAAGCCGAGATGGAGTGCAGAAAAAAAGACTCTAAAATACAGGAAGCACAAACCCGGTGGCGCCGGGGGCGGGCAGCAGTCGATCAGCAGCATGAAAGAGCGTGACGTGTGTTCAAAGCTTCAGCATTCAAATGTGTCAAATGTGCTTTGATGCCATTTGTGAAGAAGTCTAACAGGAAATTTAGCTATGCACGTGTATTACTTAAAAAAAAAAAAAAAAGAAAGGCTCCAAACGGAAGCCCGAATTCAAATTCACGTCTCGTTAGTGTTCGGATTTTATGCTGAACGATTCCTGACTAAACAATTCTGACAGTTTTCTATTCAATCCGAACGAGTAACAGAAGGCCTACAATCTTTCCCAGTTCTTCAGAATTCCCGATTTTTCCAAAACGCCACTTTTCTGCCAAGATTTTTCGGTGTCATCCCAAAAAATAATCTAGCCAAGTCATATGTACACGCTGGTAGATTTTAATGTAAAATGAATGAATGAAATCAAAACAGAAAGCGAGTGCGCGAATTTCAAGTAGGGAAAATCAAGCTGAGTGCTTGGGGGAGGGGGAGGGGGAGTGGGCGGGGCATCAGTTAACAGCGAAGAGCTCAAAACACCCACGCAACTGTCAATCGTTCTGGATTCATGTGGTGATTTGCTCATCTGCCATTCTGTCTCAGGAGAGAAAAGTCCCCTGACATTAAAATGCGTAACTTCTACGCAAAAGTATCGAAGGCCATGAATACAGTAAGAGTCAGTTTACCGTGCGGTGGGAACCAGGACATAGAGCAGATGGGGCAAAAAAGACTGCCTTAGATTGCCTGAGTGTTTACCTTCATCTCCCTTTGAGTGCACACAACATCACTTGGCTTTAATTAGACCAGCTTCAATAGCGCCATGACGAGCCGTTTGTAAATACTAGCCAGAAAAAAAAAAAAAAAAATCAGGTTTTTTTTCCCTCCCTCATGCTAAATTTAACAAACGATGAAAGCTCGGTTCTGAAGCGACTGAGCTGGAGCTGTAGGGGGCGCCGCGGGGAGACTGAACTCCCCCACGAGACACGGGTTCAACACTAATTATCCTCATCAGCACTCCAGGGATCGCCTGGAGAAAGAGATCGCTAATAGCGCACCGCCATCAAAACAAACCCACATACACGAGCACACAAATAAACAGTGTGTGCGATGCTCTTTCCTGAGCTGCTACCAGACTCGCACTTTCCAGAAATGTTGAGAAGCAGAACGTAGAAACAGCGACGCGAAGGGAGCGGATGGGGAACGGGTGGGCGAGGCTACTCTGGAAAGTCTTACTATGCAAAAAAAAAGGAGGAATTAGTCAGCCGAGGCGGAGAGGACGTGAAGACGTGGAGACGTTTCTAACCCGATGTTGAGCACGCTCTCATGTTCATGTTCTCACTCATATCCCTCGTTCGCTCTGCCTGAAATAAGAACATCCTGTCTACAAAGATGACGGTGTAACTCTTGAGAACACCCGTATAATCCGTTTAACGAACCGCAGTAAGCCTAGAGAGATGCGAGTTCTCGCATCATCTCCGCTGTTACAGCGTCGATGTAGATGCTGGTGTTTACATAGCTTTCGAGCAGGTCTGGGGCTTGAACAACAGAAATCCCTACTGAACGTCTTGGCAAAGACTATCTGATCCTGTCATTGCTTATAATATTATAAAGAGACGTCTGGAAAAACAGACACTAAATGTATTTTTGGTCTTAGACTTTTATCTGAAGGGTATGCACAACAAACCAAAGAACTATATCAACCTCTAAAAGCAAGTCCATCTCTGTCTCTCACACACACACACACAAAAAAAACCCAATTAACACGCAACAGAACAAGTTAAAAGCAGCTCGTTAGTACTCAAAAGAAATGCTCCATTCTGGAAGAAATAAAAGCACCAGCGATTTTTTTTTCCCTCCATTTTGCTTTTGGCACGCTTCAAACGGCGACATTCAGCTACTTCAAAACTCTCCATTCAGTCCGCTCTTCATTTCATCCAATGTTTCCCCCCCAAAAATAACATCTTACAGCAATGTTGTGATGTTGTTAAATCACTCCAGCTGAGCGATTAACACATGAAACACCTGCATAGAAAGGAGAAGAAAAAGAAAGAAAAGAAATCGCACATGAATTAAAACATAACTAGCAATAACTACAGTAACAAAAAGGGCATGCTTTGAACCTGTAACGGTTCTACAGTTGCCCTCTGCGTAGCCCAGGAAAGGTGGATCCCTACAACAATGTTCCCCATCAGAATATACACACTTTTACAGCCCTGTCCTTAAAGGTCCACTATGTAGGATTCAACCACCTGATTGCCCCTCCCCCACCCCTCCCTCTCCAAGCGTGTATCAGGGCGTACGGCGGCCATCACGTGCTCGTAGCGTACTTCCAAGTTCTCACGTTCACACTGCCTCGCTTTTCTTTTTCCATGCTAAATAATAATAATTATGATCCTCCATGTTTCAAAATTTGGGGTCTCAAACTTGTTACCCAGCACCAGCAAACACTGACTCCTCTTCATTCTTCTTCCTCGTTCTCCTTTATCCTCCTTCTGGTGCGTCCTTTCGGAGTCATGCTGCCGCTTGTAAGAACGTGAACCGTGGAAGGCGCTCTGTAGAGGTTTGTCCGTTCTGGGCCGCCGTAGCGGCGCAACATGAGGTGGACCCGCTCCCTGTGTAGATATAAAGGGCTGGTTCTAAGCTTACAAATACACAACGATTCATAGTTACGGGTGATTATACACTAATGAACATGTTCTTATGAATTCCGTAAGCATATTATGGAACACATCCTCCGTCTCTGCTAATACATCCGCTGGAAATCCTACACAGTGGACCTTTAAAGAATTCGAAGGAAAAAATTGTTTTTCTCTGTAAGACAGTAAAATATTAAACCTGTCTGCCAAATTAGGGCTTTCCATTATGTTTGGTAATAATAATAATAATAATAATCATATAATGAAGAAGAAAATAAAGAAATTCAAACAAGCAAACTCTTTGCAGGACCGTCATGCTTGGACAGCTCATGAACAAGCAGAGAAATTAATCTTTTTCAGAATCTCAGCGGTGATGAAGGAAATGATCAAAATGAAATATTTGTTTTTACAATACGCAAACCGAACTCGAACTGGCTGAAGCAATGATCCCAGTGCCGAAGCCTGCTCCATATCCTGTCCAAACTGCTCAAACAATTTTACTTTCACGGTTTGTTTATTTATTTACCGCCGCTGCCTCTTTAGCGTCCTCCTGCATTAGCATTAAGTGCAGTACGTGCGGTCTCTGGAGCACGGGAGCAGATGTCCCTTTAGGTACGCCGCGTGCCCCGAGCACATCTTGACCTATCAGCCGTCCTCGCACAAAGCCGAAAGGACGGAGGAAAGCTGCGGCAGCACTCGCGTCGCATTCTGTTTCCACGGCAGATGCCGAGCGCACCGACCTCAAAAAGTTAGGCTCAGATTGCTCAAAAAAACATTTAAAAAGTAAGGTTTACTTAAGGTGCAAAAGAACCTGACCCATGTTTTCCTCAGCGGGATGGGTAACTTCTAGCATGAGGCGAATCCCAGAGGAAGTGAGGAAGCGGTCTGTATTTATAGCCGTTTATTGACTTGTCCTTATGAAGAGGATCTGAGAGGAGAAAATAACCATCATGGCAAGGAGAGGGCCAAAAATAAAATGTTTCTTTAGACTTCTGTTCTTTAAAACTTGTTCACTCAACAATTTTTTTGTTTCCTTCATCTGCGCTCTTGTCCTGTTTTATATTAGTAGTGCGAATTATTTCGGGTATTATCTCTACGAAACGTCCCTGACGTCTAGACTCATTAATTCGCCATGATATCGAGTGCTGCTGTTATATTCGCAGGCGTATAGGGTCAGGGTCTTAAGAACTCGCCGATATTAGCAGGCACCACAGTACATTACTGTGCATTACTAGGGAATACTCTTTTTCTTTGCAACCGCCACTGCCAACAAGCAGTTCCCGACTACACAGCTGGTAATATTATTACACCCTCCTGTATCTTTTTAACGGATCTGGATGAATAAATCGTTCTTCTCCGATGTTTTAAACAATAAATCACATGCAGGGGAAAAAAAACGGACAGCGACGCAAGCCTAAAGTTATAACGTAAAAGCCATGTCAAGTGAATTAAAGTTTGGGCATCGCTGTACTTGGGAATGCAAAATGCAAAGTGCAAAAGCAACATTTTAATCAAGAACAGCATCTCCAGCCTGATTATTGATTAACCTGATTGATTAAGCCTTGTATTAAAACAGACATTCAGCCCAGTACGAGCGTCACGAATCCCTTCAGAGCACCATCTCGATAGCTCTTATCCCATCTCTTATTTCCATTTCCTGCTCCTGACTCCGCCCCTTGTTATGTCATTGCGCTGCTCCTGAGGAGTTTCTAACCCTCATGTTTCTCATGTTAGTCATTACCTGCATTTCGTTTTACATTTCCTAGCACCCGAGGCAGTTTCAGCAACTTATCCAACATGAAGCTGATAATCTGGAAAACTCGGTCCGTGATACGGTCAATAATCAGATCTCGTTCTAAACGCATGACCTGAATACATGATGTTACTTTACAGCCTGATAGTACACACACTACACAAGAAGGGTCTGAGATGCAATGCATTTTTTTTAATAAATATTCAGTTAATTTGGTACAGACTAGTGGAAATTGAGGATCTGTGATGGATGATTTATGACTGTTTTGTGAAAGTCAGTAAGAAGTAGGGTTTTGTCTCTCTCACTGTAGAACCTACTTGAGCAACGAATAACAGAAAACGAGTAGCCTTGACACCAGATCTGCTTGTTCCAGGCACCTGGGCTTGTTATTTGTTCACCCCTGCATAGGTTATTCCATCATCTGTTCCAAGAAAACAACATGCTTTGTTTCCTATCCGGCTGTGACGGGAGAGAGGTTCGAGGTCAGGAGAGAGACAGTGGGAAGATAAGGTGAAAGGTCAGAGCAGATCAGCACTAACCATACACAAACTAGCGAGGCGCGAGAGGAACCTGAAGGTTCAGAAAACCGTGCACCTGGCAAAATCGATAACGATCATGTATGGATATAAATGCACTCTGACTGGAAAAGCTGTCATATAACCTCCACATGAACGCCGGTACGCACTCCTGAACCGCTGTAATAAAGGGCAATGTCACAGTCCTTTCACTGTAATGTAGGGGCGTGGCACTCGACTTCTGAATTTATTACCGTGATAAATCCGCTCTCCAGCTGAAGGGGAAGAAATGTCACCTCCTGTAAACGATAAGACGAGCATCGCCGCGTGCTGCGCGAACACAATAGCCTCGCCTCATGACTGATATCTGATGCGTATGAATAGACGAAAGTGCTCCTTAGTTCGAGGGCTCGGAGTCGTGAGCCAGGAGTAATTTGCATAGACTAATTTGTCAGTCTTTATATGCTGTGCGTGAAAAGAAACAGCCTGGGGAGGATGAAGGGCAGAAAGGCAGGAAAAATGTAAAATGTGAAGTCAAATTTGGTGGTTCTGCTTGGTTTTGCCTACGGAAGAGCCTGATGAAGTGAAATGAAAATCCCTGGCCAAAAAACTGAAACCCAGACAAAGGGTCTTTTTTTTAAATATTTATTTATTTATTTACTTACTTACTTACTTTAGCTAAAAACCAGCACACAGACCAAATTCTCTAAAGGAAAAGCCAATTCCAATATTAACGAGACACGGGACATAAAAGACACGCTTATATTACTTATCTTTCGCTTTTCGTTAACTTTAACTACATGGATTGTTGCCTGCGAATTCACAAACCTCTGTCTTACAAGCCAATAGAAATCAAGTGGGCGGGGCGATCCATACACATTTTTCCTTACATGAAATTTCATATTTTTCATCCTGTTTCAGATCCAAACTAACAAGTTTCAAAGTGTCGCGAAGTCCAAGTCAGTCAAATTCGAGCATTTGTCCAAATATCTGTATTTCAATAAATAACTGCCTGTTTTTTAAAAACTGTGTTTAAAAACTTTTGACATGTTGGTGCATCCCTTAAAGTACATATCAGGAATATGCAGTGCGGTCCAAAAGTCCGAAACCGCAGTGGAAATCTGGGATATTTTTTCCCATTTAAAGTTAAATTCAAGTTGGAATTTTGAAATATTTCAAGCTAAGAACGTACATATCCGATATCTTGAATAATTAAGACGATTCCGCACTATTTCCAGGTCCCCATTGAACTGTAAAGCAATCTTGTGATATGGACCATGTTAACTGCTTTGTACAAAAGGTCAGATTTTCCTCATGTCCAGTCTCTTCTACGGAAGTGTGTGATCAGACGATGACGTAAAAGTATCCATATTGAGGTTGTCTTTAAAATTCAAAACAGTTTAAGCTGTGCAAGAATGGGAAAAAAAATAGGGGGGGAAAATGGGAAAAAAAAGATCTGTGATCGTCTTTTGATATTTCCAGGGGGAAAAAAACAAACATCATCTTTCCACTATAAGGGCTAAATAATCCCGAGGAGTTAAGGCTAAGGAATCCCAGTTTCCTTCCCGAGGAGACGTTCCTGATGCTCACCGGCTCGGTCATTAGCACGGCTCGGACGTGAAAACCGATCCATTAGAAACTCGGTGTGAGTGAAGAACTTGATAACTCGATACGGAATCGATCTTTTAAAGAGGACTCGAAGGGAAAACAGGATTTCCACTGGAATATTCATGAAGGAACGTTCGGAATTTGGTATTGACCGCCTCGAGGAGAGCGAAGGCTGCTTAAGAGAGCTCGCTGAAGAAGCTTCCGGAAAGACAGCGAGGGAACAGACAGAGTGACAAACCAAGCCACGGGGGTGGGTGTGTAAACCCAAGCTGTCAATCATTTTGAACAGTCTTCTAGCTGTGGAATAATTTGTCATCTTATAAAAAACCTCACACTGACAATAATCCTAAATTCCCAATCCCAACGAGCAAGCGCTGTGGTGTTCAGGTAGGGAATGAAACACTTACTGGTGTGCTGTTACAGGAAAACAATCAACAAGAATCTGGATGGTAACTGTAACCAAGCGTCATCACGCCGCCATATTCTCCCATAACAGCATGTTCTGAAACGGTTTATTTCTCCTACGCCACAGTGATTTGCCGACACGAACCATTTTTACCTCTTAGTTAGAAGAATGACGTCAAAATAAAATCGTTTAAATGAAAAATTACGCGACTTTTACGGAAAAAAAAAAAGAAGTTTATATCGTTTTCATTTCATTCATTCTTCAGACAAATCTTCTTTGTTCCGAATCCAAAAAGCTTGGGTGAACCTCCTCGTGAGGAACTTCCAACACGTAAGAGTTTAAAAATAGAGAACGTCGAGTTTTTAACACCTTTTCCTGATCACTGCATAATTCCAGATGTGTTAATGGATTCATCATTTTTCAAGAATATTAGAAAATAGTCAAAACGAGCAGTCACTTTCAACACCGCATTTCACCTGGCAGAAGATTTGATAAGAGCAGTGTGACGTAGCGCAAAGTCACAATGGCGTTGTAATGAAATGTGCTCACTTGTATTAGAAGGCTCCGATGGACGCCGGAACGTTTCTAAACCACAGGCTAGTAGCACTCTTCACACCAGAACTGCATCAACCGCTCCGCTTGGTTCTTCTCTGGCGATGGATCACCTCCGGCTCGGTGGATGTGCGCCATCCGTCCCCGAGGCTCCAAATCCTCATTGCGACTCCTAACCCTAAACTCTTTGAACCAACTCCTCTTAATTAGCACCTTCCAACGGTCTCGGAGTTAATTAAGTGGAACACTTCCTCTTGGGGCGTGTGGAAATATTAAAAAAATTAACACGTCTTTCATATTGCTGATTGCCCTTAATTGATTTGTTACACGCGGCGCGGCGCGCTCTTCGCCGTGAACTCTGAGCCGAACCGTATGCCGTGTAAACCTTCAGCACGCACGCATTTCCTACTCGAATATACGGTGTATGGATTCCTGTGTAACCCTGTAAAGTAAAAATGTAAGGATATAATGTCTTTGTCAACCGCTCATTGATTTGACCCTGATGAGTTGATGGCTTCCTCTGCATGGTGTTGCACTTTGACTCAGCGAAAATGCGAACGCTAATGAGAGTGTAATTGCACCGTGAGCGACAGAGATGACACAAGCACTTAAGGAAATTAATGGCTGACGAGCCACGGCGAGAAATTCCAATGCACAACATAAATAAGGCAAAATGAGTCATGGGCAATTATCTCACACACACACACATGCTTATGAGCGTACACACACACACAATATTGCGCAGTGAAGCATTGATTTCTTAAGATCAGCCATTTTGTTGTAAAAAAAAAAAAGTTCCTTTAAATAAATGAACCAATTTGGTGTTAGTAATCATGTTTCTCACAACATAGCTTAATGAACAATCTAATTAGATCATTTAAATGAAGTGAACATAAATAACATAACTCTAATGAGCATTTGTGCCACAGCATCTCTCTCTCTCTCTCTCTCTTTTTCTCCCCATCATAAGTCTTTGACTCCACTTGAGCAAGGTCGTATAGCAGAAGTGATGCATTTGGAAAGATGACAGGAGCACTCCTCTTCTGACGTGTCCGTGTGTGTGTGTGTGTGTGTGTATTGAAGCTCAGCGCTGTGTTTAAAAAGAAAGTCAACAGAGCGTGCTCCAGGATTTAGATCAGGAAGATTTGCATTATGGGTAACGCGTGTGGAAGCAGCGTAATCTCTCTTCGACAGACTCCGACTCAGGGCAAAGTCAATCCTCTACAGATATGACTTAGCAATTAGCATAGCTAATAAGAGACATCATTAGAAAGAGCGATGTGTAGGTGTCAGGATTTTGCGAGATGGCGAGAAGGTCATAAAGTGGAAAAGTCTGAAAGGAGGAGAGGTCGGAAAACGGCGCGCGAGTGAGGCAAAACAAAAGGAGGTACGCGGATCGCAAAGGTTTACAGATCAAACAGACGACGAGAGTCGTTTGATCAGATCTGAGTAACTGACCAGATCTCGAGAAGGTTCAACGATTTTATTCGTACTCATAGGCATATGTTGATCAGCCATAAATAACCAAATGCATTCACTCGCACAGCTGATTTGCGCTTGGCGACGCCCACAAAACTCCGTCAAAGGACAAAATGACACCCGGATGGTGAAAATCTTCTTTGCGCGACGTTCGCTAAATCTTCCAGTAACGCAGCTCGGCCACTGCAGAGAGTCGGCTCCTACAGACACACCTCATCACTTCCTCCTTTTATAGGGCGCCATTACTTTTGTTTTCTATTGCTGTCATTTTAGGGATTCCTCCTGGAGGGAGTTTCACAAAATGGTCGTTCAATGTAGCTGAAATAGCTGAAATATATAAAATGGCAGTAACGAATCACAAATAATACAAAAAAATAAAATAAAACACAACGATCCAGTCATCTCAGGTGAGATTAACTCCTTATCAGAGAAAAGAAACGAGTGATGTGTAAATTCAGAAGAAAGCAGTTGGGAATCGGTGATGTGTATCCTTCAGGTGGAGATAGTTGCACCTGGATCGGAGTCTGTGAATCTTCTCACTCCGGCTAAAGAATGATTCATTCCTGTTCATAACAAACGAATTATCTGGAAATAAAGGTGAACTAAAAGCTTCCCAGAAGTGGTTCTCCTCCAGACCGCTGCCATAAATCCTTAAATTATTAAATGAGACTAAACGGCGTTCTCGACCTGCGGGAACAGCGATTAACCTTGGAGAAACGGTATTTAAATCCGGTTACGGTGCGACTCTCGGCACTGCGTCCCTCGTGACACCGAGATGGAAATGTGTCGGTGTCGGAGACAGAAGGGAGAGTCGGCTGCTGTTTGAAGTTCTCGAGCTCAATAAATATTCCTCCGAACACCGCTCGGGTTCAAATATTCAGCTCTCCGCTCTTCTTTTGATTTAACTCTTTTCTGCTCGTCCTGTTTTTCTTTTCACCAATTTTCAATACTCTGTTTTTCTTTCCAATGATTATTCCAATAAATAATCTTCTCTTCTGCTGTCTCACCAGGCCAGTGTTTGGTTTTACTTCCACCAATTTCCAGCCCTCTGGTTTCTCTTCACCAATCCCCTTCTGTTTGATTTTCCTCTCTGTAGAGGAAATATCACCTGCTTCTCCCTTGTTGCTGTTTATCAGATACTATACGATCCCCAACAGCTCACTATTTCAGCTCTCCTTCAACCTCCAGCTCTTCTCCTTCAACCTCCTGCTCTTCTCCTTCCTCTCCTTCAACCTCCTGCTCTTCTCCTTCCTCTCCTTCAACCTCCTGCTCTTCTCCTTCCTCTCCACCAACCTCCAGCTCTTCTCCTTCCTCTTCTCCATCCTCCAGCTCTTCTCCTTCAACCTCCAGCTCTTCTCCTTCCTCTCCACCAACCTCCTGCTCTTCTCCTTCCTCTCCTCCATTGCCCAGCTCTTCTCCTTCCTCTCCTCCATCCCCCAGCTCTTCTCCTTCCTCTCCTTCAACCTCCAGCTCTTCTCCCTCAACCTCCTGCTCTTCTCCTTCCTCTCCTCCATCCCCCAGCTCTTCT
>JAQMYM010000016.1:16252700-16264154 GCA_030014255.1 Parauchenoglanis ngamensis
AGTAGCCAGTTGACCTAATCTGCATGTCTTTGGACTGTGGGAGGAAACCGGAGCCCCCGGAGGAAACCCACACATGCACGGGGAGAACATGCAAACTCCACACAGAAACGCACTCTGGGTGACCCGGGGATCGAACCCAGGACCTTCTTGCTTTGAGGAACATAATGAGAATGTTTCTGTTTATGTAAACAGTAATTTTCTTTAATCACAGGTTTATCGTTAGAGGATCGTCATCATATAATCTGACGTGGAGAAAACGCGCTATCACACAGTCTGTTGTAAAAGATTTTATTCGGATTTCTCCATACAGCGTGGAAGTTTGTATATTTTTTCCATACAAAGGCCGTTTGACTTTACGTTAAAGATCAGCATTAGCCGAAAGAAGTAATTGTGTCATCATGCTAATGGGGCAAACGTTAGCTTGTATTCACTGTTAGCACCAGTGTGACTCAGCACTATTAAAGACACGAATAAAGCCAAAATGCTAACGTCAGGACTCTGAGATAAAAATCTGCACACATGGAATGAGTAATTCAGCAGCTGTAAGACTTTGCTAGAAGCTAAAATAACTGCGTTAGAAAAACCAACAAAAAGGTTTTTGACGAGGAATTGGAGCAGGTGTGTCAGAATCTGATTTGCCTAGGGTTTGGAAACACTTAAAGAAACCCAATTTAGGACTCATTTCAATCGTCCCCTTACTCCATTTAAGCATGTAATTTATTATTCTGGGAATTTATAATGAGACGCTTCTAATTTATGAGCACATTGTGTAATTTTTGACTCGTAAATGCCTGGCAGTCATCATCAATAGCGTGCCTGTGTGGCTGGGAGGGAGAGCGGAGCATGAGAGAGATGGCTGTGTCAGCTTTAATTGGCCTCAGGTCTAGCTAAGTATGCAACGATACAATTAAGCCATTCTCATTTTTCAGAATGATTGCCTTTTCGCTAGACAGGCCTCTAATAGCTAGAGCAATATGTGCAGCAGCAAAGCGGCTCCGGTTTCAGATGGACAGTCTGGAGACTTGGCTAATGACGACGTAACGCGTACGGTGTAGAGGTTGGGACAGACCAAACCTTAGGGTAAGTACTGTAGGCTTATGTGTTAACAGATAAAGGTAAATAGCTCTGCTCTGTGAGTAACGACTATGTGAGAGCCACTGGTGTGGGCAGACAGCCTCTGTTGGTGGTAATTTATGACAGAAAATCACACACAAGCTACGGCTTATGACAGACACTGAAGGAGGGCTAAACAACTGTGGCATCGATGGCAGATGTTGCTCGCACCCGGCCAAATCTATTCATAGACCCTCCGGAACTGGTCTGCATCTCAACCTGTTATAAGATATAACGTGCATCTCGTCAGTCCTGTGTGTGAAAGATACGTTAAAAAACAGCCAAGGATTCAGTCTGATATGATTCAGAGTTGTTTCTGATTTATTATGATACAAGTGATTCGTTTAAAAGAGCTGTTTGTTATTTTTAGATAGCTGGTTGCAAACACATTGAAAAGATTGAAAACATTTCCTCCATTAATGCAGTGTATCCCTTGTGAGTTCACTTTGGGTCCTTTAGGTCAATAAATTATTTGAAACATAAAAAAGCATGACAAAGTGTAACCAAGGGGACCGGCTTCATAACCAGTGCAACTCGAGCTATTAGAGTGATTCAGGCTGGAGAAACTTTATGCCTCTGTTGTTCAGGGCTACATTACACCGATAGAAGAAGTTCTCCATCGTCCCCCGCATCCCCCTCCATCACCCCCATGCTGAATCCCCAGTCAGATCAAACAGGGCCAGAGACAGCTTCCTGTCAGGGCGAGTCAGGATAAGTGTAGCTGAAGATCCTCAGCGGCTGTAATTTCATAAGCAGCAGAGAGAACACCGTCCTTATTCAGCTAATGTGATTACTGCTATTTCCCCGTGTGGACCAACGCACACGCTAATCTAAAAAGAACACCTGTGCCTCGCCAGAATGCAAATAAAAGCGGCAGAGGAGCTGCACACACACAAACAGGACCGGAGGAGGACCCTGGTCCCAGGCGACCTCAATGGAGAACAGGTTGTGTGTAATGGTAATGAAGTTTTATTGGCAAAAATCTTGGTGGAATGTAGAACACGAATTGATCTGGTGGCGGAGAGGATGCGTAACAGCGAGGAAGAAGTTTTCCATCCAGACAGGAAAGTATCTAGAGACCACTGCAGAAAGTGACAAATCGCTCCATCCTTCTGTCAGGAGCCTTGCATCAAACAAGAGGCGCCTGCTTCCCCAATCGACCGTTCAGTTCAAATATCAGCAAGACGGAACCGGACCATCCGATCCCATCTGGCCAGAACAGACTCATCCACCCAGCCTTTAGTCCATGACTATCAAATCCTGAATCAGGCAACCAGGTGAAAAAAGCAGATCTCTCCATGAATGGAAGACGACTTTGAGGACTTTGAGTCACGCTTCCGAACAATCACGGTCCGAGCTGTCTGCGCCGAAGAGTTACACCCTGCCCGGCTGAAGTGCACTCTGTCATGGCGAAGAAGGAGGCGAGGCAGCAAAATGCTATAAACCTGCTTTATTGCACGGCAGAGAGGCACTCCGTCAGAGAGCGTGGTTTTTTAATGAATGGCCCAGGTGCCTTTAGAAACAGAGGAACTGCTCCTGCCTTCATCAGACTCCCAGTGTTCCACTGAGCCCCAGTTTTATACGGCCAAATTGTTATGGTTTTACGGCAGCCATGATGCCGGGACGTGTTTACAGTACCGTCGCATCCCGTTTCACTTCCAGCAGCTTCACTTAAAAGATTAAATTAATTTGCATTTTAACTTCATGGACATTCAGAATTTTCTCAAGCATTTTGTGAGCCATAAACTATAATTAGTAAAAGAAAGGGTTTAGGAGTAAAATCCTGTTTATACATTTTATTATCCAATACATCAACCGAGACGCAATCTTCAGACAAGTCTTACGTAAAGTCGATTTATCTTCGGTTCGGCTTGATCCTCGTCAGAATTGGGTCCGGGTTCTGAGGCACAATTTATTATAACTTTCAACTTTCCACTAATATATAATTTACAGATACTGGGAGGCGGGGCATAAAACTTGACTAGTATAAAAGCAACCGTGACGGCACTTGACGTTTCACACAGTGCGTGATACATTTATCAGTCGTTTAGTAAAGTGTAGTGTGTGATTGTTTGTGTATGCCAAGCCGAAGTCAGAATGACCCTTTCTTGTACTTGTCTGTATGTTTATAAAGGCTAATCACCTGGCTCAGCTGATTTGTATTTAGCCACTCCCACAAAATCACAATTAACAGCATCACCTAACCACGGCATGCGCTAAATCTTCCACTAATGCAGCTCAGCCACTGCAGAGCGTCAGCTACCATAGACGCACACTGACTCTTCTACCTTTTATTACTTCTGTCCTGATTCTGTCCTTACTTGTTTTCATATACGGTTTTGTTGGATTGAATTCTTTAACTGAGTTTCACAAAAATATTTCATTTGTATTTCACTGACCAACCCAGATTTCCAGAAAAAATGCTCCCGTGCAGCTTCTCTTCAGCACCTTCTATACATTAACATTCTGGGACAAGCATACTGTATATTGCATAAACTTTCACTCGAGTGCGCCATATCAAAGTAATATACCCAAGCTCGACTCTGCCTCTGTGCCGTCTGAATAAAATCGATACGAAATTAATCATTTAACCTCTTTTTTGAAACATATTTAGTGTAGCTCACTTCAGGTGTAGATTCATGCTATTCATGACATGTGTTTAGACTTACCGTGCCCATGGAACTGATTTCTTCTCCGCAAGCACAGTAAAGCTTGCAATCAAGTCACGTGGTCACACGGTTACGCAGGCAACGCGTTTTTTCTTCCAAATGCTGATTAATTTTGCCCTTTCAAGATTGACATTCGTGAGTCTACTAATGTATAACTCAAGAACAGAACGGAGGATACTAATGTCTTTCCCGCACAGTAGTAAACGCGCCCCCGTCCCAGCTCTTTTGAAACGTGTTGCTGGCGTCAAATGCAAAGCGAGAAAATTATTTTCTAAAAAAACAATGAAATTTCTGTTTCAAGGTTTGATATGTCGCCTTTGTTCTATTTTTAATCAAATATGCGTTTACAATGATCGCATTCCGTTCTTATTTACAGTTCACACAGCCTTTTTGGAAATGGGGTTGGAAATGAACATGAACAGCACATTTCTGGCGTAAATACTCCTGTGAACGATTTACCAATACGTCTGTTTTCCATTTTGATATATAGAATGAGTGAACAATCAAGAATTGCAGAAAAGGAAAACATGCTTTCCAAGATACATGGTGAAAGAGAAAGTCCTACGGTGTCCTAAACCTAATTCATATGCTGTTTGAGACGTATACCATATTTTTTGGGAAATATTTTGGGGGAAATAGACTTGTTATTGTTAGCCTCATTACACTCACAGCTCCGGTTTGGGACACCAGCTGACCTGCTACGTTCTCATTTAGGGACGATTTCGGTAAATTTGATTTTCCGCCAAGCGGCTCCATGAACGTGAATGAATATTTGAATATCTACCGAGTTACTGCTACGTGCATCGCTCTGGAAGTTTCCAGCAGCAGGGCAATAAAAGTGTGACTGCCTCTGATAAAAGCGGAGCTTTAGGACACAATGAAAAAAACATTTGAGACAGGTGGAGGATGTGCTGGCAGACTTCAAAGCTACGACACTAAGACAAGAGGACAGCGGCGCATGAAACTTTAATGGAGCACTTTAAAACTTAGATTAAAATAAAAACCGCTTCAAAACAACGGAGGAACCTCTCGCCCGGACGGCCGATCATATAGAACGCCCTTTCTGCTGAAATATATATCCTCGAGTTACAAAGCCGATTCGGCCTAAGGTGTGTTTTTTTTTTTCCTCAGCCTTCGGCGCTTTGATAGTCTCTCATGAATTATAAACATTGGCAAATGGGAAAAAAAGAGGCAGGAGTTTTCAAACAATTCTGCCATTGTTTTATTAATGCTTCAGTGTGTGCCTGGAGCCGTGGATCTATTTGTAAGAGAAATTGGGAAAGGAATATCTCTCTTTGTACCCTGAAGAGAAGTGGAATTCATGTGGGAGAAATTTACAACAGGATGGTGATGAATGCGATAGATTTGCAGGAAGAGCCAGCGGAGCAATTAGAGCAGAGACATTGATTAGGGGAGCAGGAGTCTCATTGGCTCGGGTCAGTCAAGGATTTTCTTCGACACCATTCACCCACTTTCACATTTACATTTCTTCCTTCGCTGAACTCTTTTATCCAGAGGTAATAAAGGAGCTGACGGTGCAAAAACGCTGTTCCGCCTTAAGAAAAAATGGAAAACGTAATCCTGAAGCTGATTATTGTACCAACATCATCACGTTCTGAAGTGTTTTTCCGTCCTAATTGATATCTGTTAAGACTTTCACGCATAAATCATTTAAGATAACTTTTCATTATGTAAAATTGCATCTCATACAAATTTGGCCTTTTGGTAAATATCACTTACATTAAACAAATATATAGAATGCCATTTGTTGGAGTGAAAATACATAAAATATGAGTCATAAAATAAAAACAACAGTGTGTGTACAAACAAAAATGGTTAGCATTCAAGACTAATGTTGACATGATCATTTTTAAACTAAATATATAAACAATCTTGACACATAATTGACAGGATTTTGTGTAGAAAGGCGAAAAGCCAAGAGCGCAACAGAAATCAGGATTTTTCAATTGTATATTTTCCTCACACTGATTCTGTGATAAATTTCCCTCCTTCTGAAGACTTTCCCATGGTAGAAAACTGAAAATGACACTGACAACGGAGACTCCTTCTATAAATGTTAAATAAGTGTCTATGTAGACGATCAACTATAGAGTTATTACTATAGAAACAATAGCATATTAACATGAAAGTAGCTTTCAGGCTTATTTCTATTAGTAAAGCCTTATTGTCTCCAGACGTAGATTACTGATAATGAGAGCGCTAAGATGTGAATTTTTATCACCTCGATATTGTTTTGCAAAAACTAATATGCATTTGCAGTCTAGTCAGATTATGAATGGTTAATTCGCTTTTTAATATTGAGGGTCACGCTTGTGTTTAAGTAGCACATTACACGACTGTAAAGCACGGCATTAAAATTTCATCGGCGTTATTGTTCATATTTATTCTGAATTATGCATGCTGCTGATGTATTATTCATAACGCTACAAACTATGCATCTGATTCATAAGTAAAATCTCTAAATCTTATAATAAATACCCAATTAAAATGAGTTTGTTTGAAAAGCCTGGCACGCAATGAGTCGACAAATCCTGTTTGACTGAGGCGAGCTCGCGCTGCAGACGGCCAATTTGAAGCTCCCGACTGAAAAACAAGAGCTTTCGCGTTTAGGAGAGAGCCCAAAACGCTTGAGATCAGATCAGACACGTTTTAATGAGCGCACGCAGACGAGGAGTCGGAAAGGCTAAACGTGTTTGGGGTGTTTTTCTCCGCCTGAAAGTTTCCAGCGCGACGCGCGACGTGCGACGCGTTCGTGGAAACGGGTGCGAGGTTTTGCATTGTGTCCTCAATCATAACGTATAAATATCGAGCAACATTTTATATATTGAAGATAATAATAACAAAAAAACTTCTATCTCAACGCTCCCCTTTAAATCAAATCAATATCTTCAGCTTTTAAAGGAAATGAAAATCCTACACGTCTATTCCGTGCTATTTATCTTTCCCTTGGATCTGGGGGAGGAATTGCGCATCTGCTTGGCTCGCTAGTGCCATGACGTTATAACGCCAGTTCCTTTGAAGGCATCACTCAATGTTTGAGGGACATGAGAGGGAAATGAAAGCCTCACTTCTCCTTCTGTGCATTTACCTAATTATGCTCTATATATGAATGGAGGACAGAGGAACACTTGCAGAGCTGACTCAGACTGCGGTCACAGCCGGTCTCCGCTCCTGATGAGATTTATCTACAGCAGTATGCTTAATAGCCGTACCCTCTCCATCTCTTCCTGTCTCGCTCTTGTTGTCCTTTCCCTGTTTCTTTCCCTCTCAGACTCTCTTTCATCCTGTAGTTAGCTATGTCAGTACCATCTTTCTGTCCCTTGTTTGGAAAGATGATTAAATGGATTGTCACTGCAAGTGTGTGTGTATATGCAAGCTGAGAAATAATGACTGACTGGCTTTCATCCCACGCTTGTGTGTACGTACCTGTTAGCCGCCTCAGACAGTCTGAACCCCGCAAAACACACTGCAAGTCCTCTCTTCATCCCTGCAAGCTGATTCATAAAGACTTGACTGCTTAGAGGCTTATTTGTGCTTTAAACCACAGCGCAGTTATTGCGCTCATTCGAATACGTGATCATTTCTATTGTAACAACAACTACTTTTATAGCGGACGCACCACATATACATGGTGGTGATGTTTTCTTTAGCTAAACATTTATGGAAGGAGTCTTTCGTAACATCGTTTCTCTGTAACATGAAACAACAGGAACTTGTTTCATAGACGTTCCACCACATCGGATGTAACTGTACACGGGATAAAAAGTATCATGGTTCATTCTTTAATAAGTAAAATGCTGAATGCTAAAATGATGTGGTTTAAGGGTTACACTCTTAATCTGAGCGCTCAGAGACACGGAATAATGAATAAAGAATAAAGACTTCCCAATGAATTTCAAGCCCACGTGCTTTTTATAGCGGAGCAACAGGAAGTAGCAAGTAAAACTGAGGAAGTGATTCAGAATTCAGGGAAGGGCGCGCTCTGGGGGTCTGGAGGACGTGAGTCCAGGCTAGATGTTACAAGTAGGAATAAAACACAGTTATTCCGAAAAGAACAATTCTGTGCTGGTAATAGTAAATTTACTTCATCACACAACCCCATCTTTCTAAAGCATGCTGCCGAATGACTTATTTCTTACATACAGTGTAATATCTTATTACCAAGTATTTAATTATGGTGTTATTACACCTCTTGACCATTCAACTAATCAGATTATTACTAATCCAGTCACTAACTTTATTACTTTTGGCAAACTGCCGTAGTATAAGAGGAATAAAACACTCAGGGCCCTATCTTACACCTAGTTTGGCTAGTTTGAGACTGGCGCAGTTGTCATTTTCCCTTCCAGAGTCCATGTTGTTTAAATAGTGCTTGTGCTGCTAGTTTAACAATCTAAGCGCATGTTCTGAAGGACGTACATAGACTCTTAACTTATGGGTATGTTTTGGGCGTAACAGGCCACTCAGAGTGGCACAGACTACATGCCTATGTAGACACATATTACTGTATTGATAACGCACCCTTAAAATAACAGTGAAATACTGCGGCTCAGACGGGTGCAAATGCATTTGCTATTTAAACAACACGGATGCTGGATGGGAAAATGACAACTGCATCGGTCTCAAACTAGCAAAGGGACTTGCACTTTGCACTGGGTGTAAGACAGAGCCCTTGATATTTTATTCTTCAGTATTATACAACCCCATCATGTTATATAAACCAGAACATGGCTATAAAAACGTCACTGTAACCGCAATATCAGCTAGGCCACTTTGTGAAATAAACTCAGTTTCTAAATGTTCAGAGAGAATTTAGTTTTAAGATGATTCGGATTCAAGATGGAATAACTTGTGACAGACAAACTGTTCACGCCTGAAGCATCCACTCTGGGCTTAATTCTGTAAATCATTTTCTTTTTTACTCCAACTTTGAAAGTGGCGTGTAAAGAGTCAGTTTGAGGAATGAAAGCTCGCCGCTGACGCTGTGCTCTTTTGACAGGCAGATGCAGCGATGCTCGTCTCACGCCTGCGATGCACATTTACACTTCAAAGCCTCCCGTGCGTTTGTTTAAGATCTCCAGCCTGCATGTATTCATGGAGGGAGGTACAAAGAATATATAAATAAATTAATAAAGGATAGCAAATGCAAACAAAAAAAACCCAAAACATTTTTTCCAATAACATGATTTCATAAACGCGTATTTTATTTCAATGGGTTTTTCTATATACACTAATTACAATAAAAAAACAGATGTATATCATGTAGCGTTTGATTTTTTCGTCCATTAATGACGTATCAGGGTGCACATCATATTGTCTCAAAAGTGATATATGCACCTGCTCTTACAATGTCTGCATTCAGGAGCATAGCGGCATTGTGATATTTCTCATAAAAATATTGCTTTGTACTAAGTCACCTATTACAACAATCTACTACTGGAGAAATTACTTGAGAGCATCAAACCAACAAGACTTCAAATGAAACTGTAATATTGCCAAAATGACGAAGAAGGTGCACCAGTGCATGCACTCGCTCCGACACCTTCAGTGCAATTCAGTCTGCTGGTCCAGTTATACACAGCCATAATAGAATCAGCCATCACATCCTCCGTTTCCATCTGGCTCGGTTCTGCATCATCAAACCTTATGCGGAAATTACACTGCATTGTGCAGAGAAAATCTTCAGCTGCCATCATCCTCCTTTCACTGACATGTACTCCTCTAGGATGAAGCGGGAAAAGCAAGGAACATTATAGACAAGTAGACCCAACCTGACACAGAGCTTTAAGGACTAGGAGTAAATAAGAATCGGAATGCCTTGCAGACATTTGAAGCCCTACATACTCACACTCACCAAAACTCAGAGCCTTGAATTCAAAGCCATATTGGGACTAAGAAGAATAAGCTGTGGCTAAAGAAAAGCCGAAGCCTAAAATCTGGGACTGATCAAGAGCTAGATCCCTAAACGCTACGATTAAGCAAAATTTAGAGCAATATTGTTTGCTCTAAACCAGGAACTGGATCGCTAAATACTAGGATTAACCAAGAATAACACCCAAAGACTAGGATTGATCATCAAGACCGAGATTAGCCAAAAGATTGCATCCTAATGGTAATAGCAATTGTAATGGTCCTCTGGTCAGACGTCTCATTAACAAGGACCTTATCTTCAACTAACAATAATCAGAATCATAAAGACAGGGATTAATCAAGAGTCAACTACTCAAGGTACCCAAGAGACAGGGAGAAAATAAAGAGTTAAAGACTGGGACTAACTTCTGCATCAGAACCTCAAAAACTGAGATTAATAAGAGATAGCGCCTTAAAGACTAAGAATAACCAAGCACCATAACCGTAAAGACCGGAACTAACCATCCATCCATCCATTACCTATACCGCTTAACCGTTAAAGGTCATGGGGAAGCTGGAGCCCATCCCAGCTGACTTCAGGACTGAGAGACGGAGTACGCCCTGGGCAGGTCATCAACCTAAAAAACTAAATACAAACAAATGTCAGAATTGAACAACTGGAACTAAACCAGTCCTGGAGCCCTAAAGATTGAGACTAACCAAGAATCACAGCTTTAAAGATAAGGACCAACAAACAGAGCCTTAAAGATTAATAGTATTCAAAGCTGAGAATCTAAAGATTGGGAATAACCAAGAGTTGGAGTGCTAACACCTGGTTCCAGTGAAGTGTCAGGGCTGTAAAAACTCTGTCAAACTAGGGATCATTAACATCTGTCCATAGCATGCAAGATATACTAGACAACTTGACTCAGACTTTTAAGGACTAGAACCATCTAAGACTCAGATTGTGAAAAATGTGATTAAGACTGGGAAGACTCGGAGTTAGAACCATGAAGAGTAATGAAGAGTTAGATGTGTAAAAACTTGGACTAACCAATGTTTACTGACCAAAATCCTGGGATTTATCAAGGGTCAAACCCTTAAAAACTGAGACTAAGAAGAGTCAGGACCTTCAAGAGCAAAGACCAAGAGCCAGAGCTCTAAATATTGGAATTAGGAAGACTTAGACCAACCAAAAGCCAGAACCTTGGCGCTAATCACAACTGAGAGCTCTAAACCAAGACGTGGAGCACTAAGGTCTTGTACCAATGAAGAGTCGGAGCCATAAAGTCTCACTCTAACTAATAACCCAAACTCTGAGAAAATGCACAAAATGTCATCAAACTGTATATGCAGCACGTTTGATCATGCATATGAATGCGATATCTACTGTACATGTATTTTAACTGTACATAAAATCTTTTTAGACATAACAAAACTTGTTTATGCTTTATTTATCCTAAAGTTTATCTGGACAAACTGCTTCAAGAAAAAAAAACATCGTACACATTTTTACAAGATTAACAAATAAAAGACTCGGATTCTGAAAATGCCACGCTGCAATAGCACATTCGTTTTTGTCTCTGAGCCGGACGCCGAGGCTTGACATTTTAAAATATTTCTGCTTGGATTTTTCCAATATGCTCACACTGTCCTGTTCCTATATCAGTGAAATAGGACAAGACTCACATTGATCAGATCTTTCTGGGATGAAAATGTGTGTGTGTGTGTGTGTTATAGTTTTATATATATATATATATATATATATATGAGTGTGTGTGTGTATGTGTGTATATATATA
>JAQMYM010000016.1:16273370-16302850 GCA_030014255.1 Parauchenoglanis ngamensis
ACACTTTTTTGTTTACCACATAATTCAGTATATGCCATACGTGTTGCTTCATAGTTTTGATGTATTCAGTAATGTTTCACAATGTAGAAAGCAAAACAAATTAAAGAAAAACCTATGAAAAAAAGTAGGTGTGTCCAAACTTTCGACTGGTAGTGTAGATATATGCATAAATAGATTAAACTTACGTCCATTTGTCTCTGCTTCCCATTTGTTACACTTTTTATTTCTGTTGTCCAAGAATTGAAAGCAGTTTCATGCAGCTCATTGTTATTGAATGCTTTTAATGAAAATATCTATTTTATTTCTACTAAATAATATTCAAATTTTTATTTTTTTTTTAAATCACATGCTGTGCCCTCACACAAACTTACATTTATTCATTTTAAGCTCCAGTCAAAGAAACGCTTTACAAATCACACTTCCTTTCATGCACTTGGCATTCATGTTTTTTTGGGCTAACATGCGCAGCGGAGGTTAGATAAGCCGTGAGTTCTCGCCTGCTGAAAAAGTCGGAGGATCGAGTGGAGCCGGCTTTGAATGTGATTCATCGACTCCCTGCTTCCAAAGGTCACTAGTGAATGCAGGTGCTCTGCGTGGCACCAATATGGCTGCCCAACGGTGGGGATGGAGAGAGGACTAGTCCCGCTGGGCTTCTTCAGCTGGAGTGTTTGCGTGGGTCTACATGGACGCTCTTACAAAACACGTTTTTAAAAATTCAGCTTCAAATGCACATACACACACACACACACACACACACACACACACGGCCGGACCAAAGGAAATAAAGCTGAACATGAAAAATGATGCATATTCAGAAACTGCATACATCGAGAGCATTATCATGAGTCATAAAACAGCATGATCAATCTATCAATTAGTCCGACAAGCTGTTGATGAGGAGAATGATGTCAATGAGACGTATGATGAGAATAGTGACAGTACATTTATTACAGCTTATTAATGTTGTCTGATGACCATCTGTGATATTGGATGAAGCTAGAGGTCCCTTTCCTTTAAATTCTCATAAACACACACACACAAAATACCACTCCGTCTCCGGAGTGCTCAAACACTCAAAGGGTTAGTTTCTTAAAGGTATCGCCAATCAAAGACTCAGGAACCAGAATGACTTTATTTCATATTATTGTCCAAAATATCAATGTTAAGTCTTTTCATTTTTAGCAATCATTTCCTAATATTAAAAATTGTGATGCATTTTATTATTTGTTGGAATTTGAACCGTATGCTAACTCTACATGCTACAATAAAAACCACTATCTATGTGGTGACCTCACTCTTTAGCCCTTTAATTGATACGTCCTTTAAGAAAGAGCTTTGAATGATTTCCAGGACACTGGGGGAAGGACATTGGATCAAGGACACATTTGGAGGAGGAGCTTTATTCCTGTTTTAATCTCCGCTCTCATGATGTTATTGGTTGGTTTCCTGATGGTTGCCACCTGTTTGTTGTTTCCATTATCTCCTTGCCGGTTTATACAGGTTAGTGTGCATAATTCATTATCATGCCATTGTTACAGTGTGCATATTCAATTCTATTCTTTTTCATGCTTAAATTTATCAGTCTTTTTTCCATTGCATTTTGACTATAAGTGTGGAGGTACCTTTTTTTGCTTTCTTTAAAAAAAAACACTTACACAGGCATCCATATTTGTGACAACTGAAAAAAAGCTGAAAAACACGTAAGCCTTACACACACGTTTCCCAATACCTTTTGGCGGTTATTATTAATGGGAGGTCGCCTCTCTTGTTAACTGAGGTATAATTCATTTAGGTTTAATGTGAAATTGACCAATGGAGCAAAACAAGAGAGGGAGCAAAATTGAGAGAGGAAAGAGAGATAAAGCAAGAGTTGAGAGACAGGGGAGAGAAATCACAATTTCAATTATGCTACGGCAATTGTTTTTATCCCCGGTACAGGTTAATGAAACTAATTAGTCTTCACAGCACAGGAGCTTCTGCCACTGCAGATAATTGCTCAATGGCTCCTATAGCACAGCTCAATTCCACCACAGAGGAGGGACGAGACACAAAACACGCAACCTCAGCATTCCTCTGCTTCATAAGCCATTATGCACATTCCATTCAAGTCAATTCAGTTTCATTTCTATAGCACTTTTAACAATGGACCTGTCACAAAGCAGCTTTACAGAAATATAGAAATTCCGGATATAAAAACATGAGGAAGAAACCTTGAGAGGGCTCAAAAACCCATCCTCATCTGGGGGACACCAGATGCGATTATAAATAATTCCCTTCTATAACTGTGTGCTATATGGTCAAAAAATGCGATTGTGTAACCAGGAAATTCATTATAGTTTCAACATGAAGTCTATTTTGTTGAAATTATGTTCACAGCTGTTCACTGATGGAGACTGATGGAGATGGAGTGCAAAACTGTTCGTGGCAATTGCAGTCCTAATACTATGTTTATGAATAATTTTACCCAGATGTAGCACATATAAAAAAAAAAGCAGTGGGCCTTATGTAAAAATCTGGTGGATTTTTATCATGTATCTGGTTGTTTCAGAGCCTGTTGAAGGAGCACTGGTTCTAAGGTGGGAATACAACCCGGGTGGGACACCAGTCCATCATAGGCACTGTGCTTGCACACCTAGGGGTAATAGAGAGTGGCCAACACACCTACCAGCGAATTTAGGGGAAGTGGGAGGAAGCCAGAGACCCTGGAGGAAACCCATGAGGATACTGGAAGAATCTACGCAGACTTTAATATGAAGGCTGTAAATTGGAACTATGCAAACTGAAAATTAAAATATCTGAAAATTCACAATTGGAAGCACAATTTTAACCTGCAGTGCTGGGCCTTAATTGTTACTGACCTTTTGCAATTATCAATAGAAAAATATTTTAAAACAACGTGGAAATCAGGATTACATGAGCACAGGAGGACAGAGATACATGTAAGTAAGTATAAAGTATGTGCATCGATGCTGTCTAGCGTGTCCCGGGGCAGGAGCGAGCCGGAGGCGTGGGTGGGCTGGGTGGGGTGGGTTTGTGGGGGATGCCTGACAATGAGACTTATTCCAGTAGCGAGAAAAACCACATCTTTATTGCTTTCCAGGAAGACCCAGACTATACTGAAATAAAATAAAAAGAACATTCTTATCTATGAACATTTTCACATTATTAATTCAGTTAGACAGAGGAAACCGATAGGAAGTAAATTCAAAACATTGCCTGAAAAGAACAAGTTGCCTTTTGAATATTTAATTGAATCTCCAAGCATTAAAACCAGAAATGGCAACAAAAAGCTATTTGATATTCTCTCACCCTCCACTGTCTTTTTACCTTGAAACACTCAAGAAAGAGCTATCAGCTCTGAAAGGACTAATCCTCAATATGTGAAGTTCAAGATTCAGATTGCTAACATATTGATTTAAAATGAGCCTCACCTTGTGTGCTGCCTTGTTTTAATGCCAGCCATCGATTGTGACCTTCATGTATACAAATGGCTCAAGTCTGGAGAAAGCGTAAGAATGGATTCTTCCCGCTTATATTCAACACCGCCAAAGCATGTGGAGGCCAATCAATATGCTATAACTCAGGCTAAGTTTCTTCAATCAGCATCAGAAATAATAAAATGACCATGTGAAATATAATGCCAGGAAATTAAGTCATAGTAATTCAATATTATTTATTTAGCACTTTTAATAAACACTGCCACAGAGCAGCATTACATGAATCTGGTTGTCAATTTAGGTCCCTAATGAACAGGCCAGAGGTGATACTGGAGTTGAAAAACAACTGAGACAATATGAGGATGAAACTTTGAGAGGAACCAGACTCAAAATTGAACTTCTGGGTGACACAGGATAATTGGATTATAAATCGTTACAATTTACAGGTGTAACAAGTACAAATCTTAGAATATCCATGAAGGACCAAGACAGCAGCAGAATGTTGCAGAAACTCCAAGGATCAGGATGAATCAAGGATGTCCAGATGATGAGTGTGTCAGGATCTGGCAGTGGCATCCCATCAGACAGCGAACATACACATACTGCTCAAGAGAGAGTGTGGGGGAACAAATTATTAGGTAAGCTTTTATCCAGCAGTAATTTAAAAGGGAGTACTGTGTGATCAGAATGCAAGCAGGGACTCTGCTAACAAATATGACTGACTAAACCAATATGTTTTCCAGCTAAGCTAAAAGATTGAGATTATGTTTGTGTCTCAAACATTAATTGGACTGACTTTCCAGAGCTAGGGGCTTTGTGGGGAAAAAGCTCTGCCTCCCAACTGTAGGCTTAATTATTCTAGGGACTAATAAAGAGCCTGCATCTCTTAATTGAAGCATGCATGGAACGTAATAGACCAAAATCTTGCTCAGGCGAGATCATTCAGTGCTTTATTGGTCAATAGTAGTATTTTATAATCAGTGGAAAAGTTTACTAGGATCCCATGTAGTGTGGATAAAATAGGGGTAATATAGTGAAACCTTTTTGTTCTAGTAAGTACTCCGGTTTCTGCATTGTCAGATCCATTTTAAATGGAACCAATTTCAGTGTTGGTTGTTATGTACTGTGTTTAAAAAAAAAAAACAGGCAAGGATCATTCAGGTTGTCTTCTTTTCCTTGTCCTGCTCAAAAATATGCAATGGTTACAGAGCCTGCACCCAGACAGATTTGACTTACAGTGCAACTAGCCTGAGCTTAACTGCTCTGCTGTGAAAAATGAGAACGGGCCAGAGATGTCAGCTAGATTTACTGTGTAAGGTTTGGAAGACTGCCTGCATTCCACCATTTCACACTTGTATCCACACCAAGTGGAGGCCAGTAAGCTCCAAGTAGGTCAGAACTATTCCTGGTCTCTCACCATATGCTTAAGGAGAGACAGAGGGAGATGATGGGAAAAAAGGACAAAATAGTTAGTTAGAGAGAGGCAGAAGAGACTATGAGAGAGGGAGGGCGTGTGAGTGAAGCTCACAGTAAGTAGATGGCAATGCATCAGCCTGTGTAAATGGACCAGATGCCACAGCAGATGAATAAAACTCCTGGCACCAGTTTCAAGGCCACAGCCAGTTCACTATGTCCACCTACCAAAATGCAAACCCCTACAAAACAGCCTGACATTTTTACTACTAAAACCTAGAAACTGGCTTTTATAAGGGCACAACACACTTTCCATTACATTTACATTTATTTCATCCATGTTTTCATCCAAAAGAGAGTCGTGAACTGAGGTGATGTTTTCCACCAAGTGGCCGAAAACAAGTGATAAGTGTAAAGCATCAGGAGGAGGAGTAGCCAGAAACACAGCTAAACACAAGGATTAAGTTACAATGTTGTAAATGAATCTCAATGTTAAAAGTCAAAGAAGCAGTACATACTTCTTATATGTATGTCACACCCTGACATACTTGGTGCTCTAAGCAAAATTTAACTTTTTACCCCTGGCCTTCCTCGAGGCAAAATCAATAAATAGGAATTAATTTAAACAATTACAGGCGTTGGATCGGCTCAGCTTGTCTTCAGCCTGCAGCTTGCTTTCCATACGTACATATTTGGCCATATTTGGAGTTGAGTTAGGCATACATTGGTATTCAGACCGCACAGTTAAACTAAAGAATGCTCAGACAGTGACATGAGAAATGCACAGAGTTATGTGTGATTCTGGCAGTGAAGCCTGTTTTTCTACTCCTCACTGCATCCTGGAGCCTGGAACCCCTGTTCCTACATACCAGGAGGACTAACATCTGCAGCACTGATGACAAGTATTTTGTTGGCTGTTTGACTCATTGATCCGTTACCCCATTATATGGCCATAACAATTGTTGAAACAGGGGATCTGAGAATAGGAAAGTGATCAAGGCCCCAACACCCGGTTTATTTCTAGTTGTTTATACATAAAAAGAAATATATGCAAATAAATTTTTATTTGCAGACATTGCCATCACTTGTTAGTGTCCATGTCGTTTTAATAAAGAACCTGAGCATGTTTATTCAAAATTAATCAAGCATGGGTATAAACCACATTCACGACAAGAACATAATCACTACATGTCTACATAAATGTGGGCAGTTGAAGGGAAATTATACAGCATTTTCCCTCTGCCCATGCAAAGAGAAATAACTTGCAATAGAGTGCTAAATAATACATGAAACAAGGGTTATTACTCATTTCAACAGGCAACTAAACCAGTAAATAAGAAAGCAACTACGTGAGCTAACCAAAAGTACCCATGTGACCAGTGTTTTAATAGGGATAGTGTGAGCTGAAGCTCTTGTGCTGCCTTAGAGACACCACTGACAGAATCGACTGGTGAAAGAGAAGCAAAAGAAGTAGCTAGAGGAGATTCTGTCTCAGTATGAAGCAGCAGCATTTGCGCAAGTCTCTTCATCTTCCTTCATTCTCAAGAGAACCACCCACTGTTCTGGTCAACTCTGTTACAAATTAGATACTGAACAGAGAGATAGAGAGTAATACAAAGAGCAAAAGAAGATCAAATAAAGGTATGAGCAGGAACAGTGTGATCGGAGAGAAGTTTGCACACTGTGAGGTTTGTGCAGCAACACTGGGGGTTGCGAGAATGAAGGTGCAGAGGCGGCTGCTAATACCGAAGAAAAAAAATTGATTAGATTTCACACAACAGTCTCACACACACACACACACACACACCCATGTGGAGGGGAAAGGGACCCTGAGAAATGAAAATAAATGAGTGAAATATAGAAAGGTAAAATGACTTTGTCACTCTTTATGGAGCACAGAGAGAACAATGTTACATTGGGTTTGCAATCAAATCAAAGTTCATTTTTGAGGCTGTTTGTGCTCGGTGGTAATCTTTTCTGTTGCTGATCTTGTTAATCTGTCTATATTACTTGTCAATATTGTTAGCAATGCTGCTCAAATAGATCAAAATTCTGGTGCTGAAAAGTGTGAAATCTTTTGTACTTTTGTTGCAACAAATTTCAGACATGGAGATAAACTAAAAGACACAGTCAAGGCTATTTTACAATATAACTTATATAAGAGAGAGAAAAAATGTGATAACGAGTGGTACTTTATGTGTAGACAATACTAGCACACACTCCTAGACTCTACTTAGCACACTCAAAATTCTTCAGTTTGTTTCTTAAAGGTTCAGAAAAGGTTCCATGTTCAATGTTAACCATCCCAAAAACCCTTGAAGAGCACTTACCATATGATCTATCATACACTCTCAGCCAAAGTGTTCCTCAAGGGCTATTTGGATAATAAAGGGTTTTTCTTACCTTCCTAAACGAATTGTATTTGGAACCCCGTCTAACAGGTAAACACTCACAAATCGATCTTCATTAATAACTTTATTCTGGTCAGTTTCGCAGTAACCCCAGAGCGTATCCCAGGAACAAAGGGTGTGAAGCAGGGACACACCATGTTGGGACACCAGTGCATCCAATGAGGAACACTTTTTCTCATTTTTCATTGCCTCAAAATGAGGGTTTACCTGTATGAATTTTTTATTTATATATGAATGAATTTTTGTATTATATATACCTATATTTACATATATTTATTTGGTAAACTTTTTTCCTCAAGAGCCCTGTGATTGATTGGCATCCCATCCATGGTGTATTCTTACCTCCTGCCCAACTTCCATGGGATAGGCTCTGGATTCACCACAACCCTGAAGAGGATCATGAAGTTAAGTGAAAGGAAGGTTCCTCAAAGACTCATTAAATGATTAACATATTAACGGGGTTCTACCTGGACCCTTTCATGAAAAGGAAATCCTCTGTACATACTTCTACCTAAAACAACTTAGAATTGTATTTCCACTAAGCAGAATTTAATGCTGAATGTCAGTGAAGACATGGGTCATATTAGTGCTATGACATTTCAGTTCCAACAATAGAGTAATGATATGACCATACACACCAAACTCACGTACGACTAGCAGCCCAGAAGAGCTGTAAAGGGGCCTCTCTTCTGGTTTGTCATACCCTCACTGCTGAAAATGAAATGGTGCCAACAGCCAGCACTGACAAGGGAACCATTTCTGTACAGAAATATCGTGTAATATGTACACTGTGTCAAGAGTAGGTTGGAGGAACTTTGCTGGTGTATGACTAAGGATGGAATTTTTTTCTCCTGTCTGAGCTCAATAATTAGGAGGTGATTTGTCACAAAGATGGCAACGGTTTAGAGGATGGCCAAAAATGGGAAAAACAGCCTTCAAATCCACCGAGCACAGATGATCCCATTACAGAGATTCTCCACTAGAGTGATTTCAAAGTGCCGCTCCAATCCTTCTAGTTGTTTAACAGGCCCTCTCAAATCCACCTGAGTGAGAGTATAATCCTCAATTCCCCAATGCTGCTGCTTTACAGAAAGAAACTCTGGGTGTTCTATGTTTTATAACCTCTACAATTAAAAAAAGAAAGAAACGTAATTGGCATATCTGAATAGTGGGATTTATATAATGGGCCAGTATCAACAGTGCTTCTCGAATGCATTCGAACTGTATTCAAAGTGCTTGAAGAGTGAAATGAATGAAGGAGATGTAACCTGATCGTGTATATAAAGCTTGTGGGCAAGGGCAAACGCTCAGTGTATGTTGTCGAGATACTGGTAAATAAACTAGCAAGTCAAAGAAGTTCAAATAAATCCCATTTGCCATATGGTTACATGGGAATTTTTCAGCTGATTTAAAAGGCATTTGATTATAATACTTTTGAGCTGGATGAGATGCATGAACTCCGCTCAATCCCACTCATTTTTGCAGGCTGCCAGTGTACTATGAATATTTAGTGATGCCTTTTGGTATTGTCAGTGCACTGTCAATCTTACAGGCATTTGTCAATGTGGTACAAAAAGAAATAAATAGGGGGTGTAGAGGGATAATCATATAGGGGTAGCGTTCTCTGTTTTCGTGATGAATGTGCTGACAGAGAACATATAGTAAAACCTTAAAGAATTCAGTTTCTTTTTACTCATGACCAGGCAAAATTTGCAGCTCTGAAAGCTTACATTCCCAAAAGCTAAACTATTATATAACTTGTTCATAATCTGAGGAGTTTCTCAGGTGCCTCAAAGAGGAAAATACCTTCTGGATTGAATAGTGTGTATGCCAACCTGTAGAGAAGATAATTCCACAGATCCACACCATGTCCTATGCAAATACTCATTATGCAAGGCATCCAGATGAAAGAAAAGGTATAGTTGTTGCAAAATGGCCAAAAAATCCATACCCCTTAAAGAGGTACAAATATCCCTGAAGTTCTCAATCTTCTATTGGTGGTTCGTTAGCATCTTTGGCTCATTTCTCAATGGTAAGCCCAATATACTTACATTGGGTAAAGCCACTTACGGTCTTCATTAATTGAAAGAATAGATCACAGCTGCACCCATCCTGAAACATCCAGAGCACTTCCTGTCGTACGCTCTTGAGGTTGATGCCTCTAGGCCATGCTGTTGCAGGGCCACAGTCATCTAACAAAACCCCACCTCGTGAGCTAATCCCCTTGAATGAAAATATGATATTGGTAAAAGTAAGCAAGTTTCATATGGCTTTGCAAGAGTGGTAACAACTATCCCTTCCATTCAAGGTACATGGATTCCCTTGTTGACTGCAAGAAGTAAGACTTGGAGGATCACTTGTTAGTCAACACCCATGACATTCTAGATCCATAGTTTATTAGTAGTGATCAGCTGGACGTGTTGCTCCCAGACTATTGAGGGTTTTCAGCTTCAAGGGACAATTTTCCGAAATGGGGATTTGATCCGTCACATCCACAAACCATTGCCATTATTGTTTATCTTCTCAGCGATTCAATTTTTGATATTTTGCCTACCTAGCCTTTGTATTACCCCAGTGACCTGATTGCCTGAGTTTTGATTTTGTACTTTTTTTTGGCCCGAGATTTTTCAAGGATTCAAAAGGATTATTATTTACTTGAATATGATGCATTTATCCAAAGAAACTTATAGTTGAGACCAGATACAACTCACCAGTTGACAGTTAAGAGCCTTGCTCTAGTGCACAACAGTGGCAGGTTGGTGGTGCTGAGATTCGAACTAATGACCTCTTGATCAGTAACCCAGTAGGCCAGCAACCCATAGCAAAAGCCTGTGAAACAAGTAGTCCTTTTGATTACAGCCAAAATCCTCGCCGTTCTTTAGAGCCAGAGAAAGAAAAATTCAGAACAGCAAAAACAGGGCCATAGAGGAACAGAAATAAAGCTAAAAATGATGAAAGAAAGTATGAGAAGAGCACAGATAAAGAGAAAAACATGGAGCGTGCACAAACAGAGAGAGCATGGAGAGCGAGAGAAAGCCCATATAGCATTTTAGGTGTTATCACCTTGGTTCAGTGCTTGAGATGAGATTATATGGTGTCTATTGCTTCAGCTGAATCCAAAAGAGAGTTTAAAGCAGGGATCAAGTCAGAGATAAGAAGATAGAACACTCGGTAGTACAAAAAAGAGCAAAGGAAGAGCCTTCTGTAGCTAACCCATGTTTTTCGTGGCATATTCTATGTATTTTAGGCTGTGAGTACCTAAACATTAGACATTAAGGGCCACAGAGGATCATGCAAGGGCATGGTGTCTATGGTTGGGATTCCCCCCGATCTAGGGATACTCAGGTACAAGGACAGTAGAACACAATGTTACAAAGTAACATGCACATCTTTGGACAGAAAACAAACTAACAAAGAATGGGGAACATATCGATTAATAGAAAAAACATGACTTTTGACAAGGGACAAATGGAAACAGCAATCAGGGGGAGCACTTGGCCAGAGCTGAAGCAGGAAATTGGAAGCCTGAAACAAGCAATTAGAAAGTGCAGTCAGAAAACAGGAGGTAAACAATGCAAAATGGAAGATTCTGTAATAGCTCTTAACATTTCCATTATCTGATTATACTTGCTTCAGGTTTTTCCATCACAACACATCTCAGCCTGTGCATGATGAGTCTTTTTGTAGTGATCGCATCGAACAATGTCCAAATGATGACTTTCTTCTTTCTATTATTCTCATTTGCATACCAAGCCATTGTGTTTTGGGTACCTCATATATTACTCCATGTAGTGAATCTAAACTCACAGAATCGAATCGCTAATGACACCATGTTGATAAAATTAATCACCAGTTATCACTGATTAATCACAAAGTACCTATTGTCCAGACACAGTCATGTATACATACTCTATAATGCAGATCCATGCAGATGAACACGCGTACAAATCTATATTCCTGCCACATGATTTGAATGACACTTGGCTTATGAGACTTTGCGTCTCCGATTGCCCTGAGGTTTGACAGCGCTGCTGTGTAATTTACGATACACCATGCTGGCCACACAGCACAGATCTTGTTTATGTGCTTTTCACGATCTACAACATGGCAATAAAGTACATCGAGAGGCAGGGCGGGGGGGGGGGACGTAAGAGCTGCCAAGCTCTACATTGCAGCCGACAGCTTGACGTTGTAGTTGTCCTGTGAAATACAACAAAGCATTACAGCTATAACAATGGCAGTACATCTTTGCCTTTATAGATATATAGTTGCTTGTTTGTAGGTGTTTCTTTGAGCTGCAGGTGAAAAGAACATTTACAGCACCAGAGATATAATGAAATAATGTAATGTATAATAGAAAGATATTGCTTGTTTGAGTGGTGGGAAAACTTTTGGTATTTGATATAAGAAACAGACATACACAGTAGATGCTAGAACACCAATGCACACCAAAACGCTGGCGCACGGTACACGATACACACAGGGAAGAATGGGCATGTGGAGGGAATACACCTTGGGTGGGATGCCAGGGCGCTAGGGGTAAGTTAACGTATAGACCAGGGGTGGGGAATCCAAGCCATGGAGGTCCGGTGTGGGTGCAGGTTTTTGGGATGACCTCTCAATCAGCCGATGATAAAGCTGATAGAGCCATGGGAGGAGTCTTTTTTTAATTGCTGATAGAAAGGTCATCCCAAAAACCTGCACCCACACCAGCCCTCCATGGCTCAGGTTCCCCACCCCTGATATAGACCTACTGCCATGTTTTTGGGAGGTAGGAGGAAACCTGGAGAAACCAAAGTAACCCCACAGAGATACAAGAAGAACATGTGAAACAGAACACAGTAACCCAAGTTCAGAATCAGACCAGGGACCCGCGAACTACTGTACCCAATTATGGAAATAATAAAATGATGCTTCCTCTATGTTCTTGATGCCCATAGTTCTTGGTGCCAGCTAAGTGGTGTGGAGAATGAGTCAAAATTAAATACCAGCCCCAGAATCAGTACCAGCACCATGTGGGTGGAAAAAGGACTACCACAGAGCTAGAGTTGGGTCTGTGAATGTCTCACAAAAACTTCAACACTCAGGTTGAGGACACAAAGTAATGACCTGTCTATACGCTACATACAACAGTACACAATAGTGGAGCCATAAAGCCCTGGAACAATAGAGAAAGCACAAAGCTTTATCTCTAATCAGAGAATTGAAAGCATGCTGCCTCCCTTTCATTCGCTCTCTCTCTCTTTTTTTCTTTCTGTCTATCTAAAATGTCCTCCTACAGCTCATAATGAGGGTTCCTTGCTTTTCTGTCTGAGGCTCTGAAAATGTCTTTCATATAGCAAAACACAGAAAGAAAGACAAGACAGCCAATCCTACCTCATGTTCATCTATCATTATTTGGTGCGGTGTTGGAATGACATGGATTTGAAGCACGGGTCAAATAAGGAATAAGGCATCTCTGTGAATTTCATCTGATCCGAATCGGAGCGTGTTTTGTAGTCATGTGGAAATGGAGGTTAGTGCAGTGCTGTCAGGCTGCACAAGTTGACAGCGACAAGCCAATGAAGAGTGGAGAGATGCTGTATGTTTGTGATGTGTGTGTGTGTGTGTGTGTGTGTGTGTGTGTGTCTCAGCCCAGTACGTCCCACAAGTGTCACCTTTGCATGGCTGTCAAATGATGACGATAAACTCATCTGAATCTGGTTGTCATAACTCTATGAGGCAGTTACTTCACTATACAGCTTTTTTTGGATAACGTTTACGGTTCTAAGATTTATTATTTTGTACAAACCTTCTTGGTTTAGACATCTGATCATTTTGTTCACAGGTCCTTTTCATTTCACATTCAACTAACATAACAGACCAAAATGATCGCTCTAACCAGCAAGCAGTCTGTTAAATACACAACTAGTGAATTGTTGTCGTGTAGCTAGCTACATGTAGCCAATACGTAGGGAATAAAACACTTGGAGGTTTGCTGTTATAGGAAAATAATCAACAACATGGTGGTGTGATGTGGTATAGCGCAAAGCAAGTTACTCTTACCACGTTGAATTTGACTATTTTCCAATATCAGTACATCCTGCAGTGTCTTATTCTTCTTATTCCTCAGCATTTTGCCAACAATGACGACAAGATGTACTTTTTGCAAGTTTATAGTTACTTTTAATGTTGTGGAATGGCTGCAAAACAAGTTATTACTTCTTGTAGCAGAACCGGTGTCTCTTTTTCTCTCTTGACGTTAATAAGGCATTTTGACAGATAATTACACAGGAAATATAACATGAGTTTATATATTGGTCAATGCCATTGATACTGAAGAAGGTACTACATGACCAGCGTGAGCTACCAGGTTCTACATAATCCTCAGTGGCTTAACTTATTGTGCTAACAACCAGAAAGTTGTGAGTTCAAACCATGGTACTGCGGAGAGCCTCTACTTGGTCCTGGAGCGTAACCTGTAACCCTGAACTACTCAGCTGTGTGTTTGACCTGCATTCTGCTTCACTGCTACCATTTTTTTCTGATTCTGTTTTGCAGGCTTCAGTGGAGACTGATAGAGAAGTGTTTCCAGTTTGCATTTGTGTGTGTGTGTGTGGTGTGAGGACCCATCTCGCTACACAGCAATCTAACAGGGTGGTTCAGGATCACATCAGTTACACAACTCCCTCCTGCCCTTCTCTCAGCATGGTACAGCTCTATAACTCCCTCTCTCTCTCTCTTTTTCACTCACACACACACACACACACCCACAGGCAGTTATGGGAGCTTGCGGCCATTTTTCTCATTTTTATTAACATCCAATGCTATGGGTTTGTACTAGAAGTAACAGTTTATTAGTAGAGATAAAAAACTTTAGGAATAAAATATAAAGAAGCCATAGTGCTGCCAGAAAGCCTCTGTGAAGCCCTTGAGTAATCCTCAACAACCTTAGATACATAATGTACAATGGAAGAATACCAAATCTGCAAAGAACTGGAAAGAACATTGAAGTCACCCTGGAATTTGTTCTGAAGTCCAGAATGAGCTCACTCTTTCTCACTCTTTCACAAAGTTACTCTCTATAAGCTATATGCAATGGAAACTTTCTTACTCCTGAAACAGTCTCTTAGTCCCATATGATCCGTACTGCATCTCTGATCATGCTCAGTTCAAACAGATCGCTCTTCTTTCACATAGAAAACACGTCCTAAAAATAGTAATAGTTTTTATATTGAATAATAAATTACTTAAAGTTTCACCGAACAGAATAAATATGACACAGAACCTACACTTTTCCCCTCATTTGCATATTAAAGCATGATTGGCTGTTATAGATGATGATGCAACATATACTCGCTAGTCACGTCTTCAATACCAACAGATTTTTTCCAGGAAGATTTCCAGTTTTTGCACACTTTACCCATGTACATGTCCCTGATATGACGTAAGCATAAACAACACTTTTTAGGAAATTTTGTGCGATTTGAATGATGTATCAGAAACCTAATTTGCTGATGTTTATGGTGTAAAATGAAATGTCATGCTCCACACCGGCGTTGTGGTTCGAACTCGGAGCACAGTGCTGCCTCGACCTGATCGTAGAAGAAGATATAAGTCTAGAAGCAGGTTTTTTTTGTGCTTCTGCTGCAGACACATTTAGAGTGCATAGAACTGAGGGAACACACTGAGCTGTGGGTTTATTAGGTACTATAAATATATAACTCATAAACTGGCAGCTTGGTGTATATTATATTTAATATTGCTCTTGGTGTGAGTTTAATAAACAACATTCAGACAAAAGATAAATAAACACTGCCATGGTTTCGCCTTTTCTTGTGTACTTTTGTTTCGGTTTCGCTCCTGTGCTGTCACTGGTTTGTTGACCATGTGTGTTCTTATATTCGGCGTACTTGGATTCAGGTGGTTTGTGTATTTATACCCTGTTGTTTGAAGGTCTTGTTAGGAGAACATCTTGTGGAAAGTTTTTGATCCTGTTTGCAACCCCAGTAAAAAGTCAGCAAGCCAGTGGTGAAATATTCTGCTTGTCCAGTAGACAAGTATTAACAAAAATCGAACAAAAGACATATTATGAGCTCACGACAGAGGACTGAACTCGCAACACCATCTGCCCGGCCAAGGCGGCCTGAAGAGAGCCAACCTCCCGCCTCCCGTCCTCGCAACCTTCTACAGAGGCACAATAGAGAGCATCCTGACCAGCTGTCTCGCCATGCGGTTTATGGGAAACTGCACAGTTTCCGACCGCACGACCCTACAGCGGATTGTGAGAACAGCTGAAAAGATCATCGGGGTTTCTCTACACATCATCGACACCTCGTACAACAACCGCAGCATCTGCAAAGCCACCAGCATTCGGACGAATCCTCTCACTCATCCTAAGGACTCCTCACTCTCCTGCTATGTCGGAAAAATGTACAGGAGCATCCGTGCCAGCAGAGTTCGTAACAGATTCTTCCCTGAGGCAGTGAGATTACTCAACACCCTGCGCTCCCAGCGCTCACCTGGGCTAGTCGAACACCTAACCCGGTATGACTCAATTCCACTGGACGATTGGGTACTGCTGTTTCCCAGGCAATAGATTACCGTTTACAGCCCATGTTCTGTGGATTTATTATCCTGTGTATTTATTGTCATGTTTACTCATCTCACATTGTTGTGTATTTGCACTTTAGGTAGTCTTGCGTACTCGAATGTGTCGCACCATGGTCCTTTCCTTCCATTGGACTTCTCTCAGTTAACCCTGTCTTCCTGTGCGCTGACCCCTGCTTTAAACTATAACTATGATTTCTGGGTTGCATCTAATAAACGCCAGGTTTAACCCACCACACACTGCAAATACAGTTTTAGAAAAAAAACTAAAAACACACACACTGGGGAAAAGCTGCAGCCGGAACACGATGTTGGTGATCTCTTACTTTCCATTGCTTCCTCTCTAGACTACCAAATCTAATTATTTATAAGTTTCCCTCCTGCATGTCTCTATCTTTTTCCATATTAGGCCTGGTGATTGTGAATGTCCTGCATTTGGGGCACCATTTCACCTTCCCTCAACTGCACTTTTAAGTCTCTTCAGAGTCATTCATGCTGTGATAATTAACTTAATGTGGAAGCCAAGCTTCCAACAAAAAATATGACTCACAAACCTAACAATTCTCTGGTCTCCTAAATCTCCAACTGATTATAAGCTTTTTGGATTTTTTTTCCCCCATATTCCTGCTGTTCGGGGATCAGGCTTGCAGTTTTCTATTCCATAATCGAGGCTAGAGCTTCGTGGATGGAGGGTCAATTACTGGTTTCGATTAGTTCATTGTATCGATCAGCCTCCTCTTTTTCATATCTGGTGGAATGCATGAACAAGCTCAAGTCATTCAAAATAATCTGTTTTGTATGATCAGAGAGCAAAAAAGAAAAGAAGGGAGAGCTGGAGAAAGTCAATATCAATCTTGCTGCCACTCTCTTTTTCTCATTTCTCTCAATCTGACTGCCTCTTCTCCTTTTTTTTTCCCTGAGTCGTACTCTCTTTTCCTCATTTCTATCCTTCAGTGGCTTCATCTTCTTCCATCTGGCTCTAATTGGGGATGTTTCTCAGTCTCAGCAAGCGCACAGCACTGGCTGTGGGCATAAACTGCTGCACAGAGATAAAGATGGAGAGAAAGGGAAAGAATGAGCGAACAGAGAGGAAAAGGCTCTGAAGATATCTGCTCGTGAGCAGTACAAATCCGGTTACCTGTCCACAGATAGAAAATTTCGATTCATTATTTATTTATTTTTGGACCACCATCTGATTGAGCCAAAAAGCCCAATGGAACCCAATTTCCCAAAATTGCTGCTTTAATATCCTGGAAGACTATATTTATTCTCACAGCATAAGCAAGATGTTTAACAAAATTGAGCATTTTTCCTTTCCTTTTTGTCTTCTCTTTTCCAAATGCATAAGTCATGACTTTTTTCTTATCAAGACAGAAGCTAGACTTGGACGCAGGCTATGAAACTCACAGAAAACAAAGCCGTGCTACAGGAAATTCTACACACTCACACGACTCTAACTCCACTCAACACAGTGCATCGCTGTACACTATAATCATTTTTAAGGGACAAAGTCACAGGAGTCAGACATGTCCTTGTCGTTGCTTTCTAATATGGGATGGCAGAATTTTCTGCAGTGGTTCAGATAACTGAAATACAGAAATGTCTGCAATCAGTCGAGTTTCAGCGTCGAGGCAACGATGTCTTCCAAACATTTTTGAGCTCCGAGATCAGCAGGAGTAGCGATTTCTCTTCCTCTGACTTTCGAACAGTAATACAACTATAAGGTCATCTCTAAACGAGGATCAAGGATCAGTGATGCTTTGTTGTTTGCTTACCGGAAGACACATGGCATTTGCTGTGACAGTACATGCCATCATATTAAAAAAATGAATTAATAATGGGATGGTGTGATGCAGCTCACCGAGAAGCAGAGTTATTACTTCCAGAACTGCAGATAAAACACATCCTATAGTGTTTTATTCCACTTGTGTCCTACGAATAATGGTTCAGTATGTTGAAGAATACAATTTATATTTTTTATAGTTACATTTAATGTCATCAGAAGTCTGTCACTTGTTATCAGAGCTACAAACAGTCATTCTTTTACTAGCTTTTCTGATTTTTTTCTGCCTCCTTTGAAGTTTATAACAAAAAAATACTTACCAACAAACCAGAAAATGAAACCCCGCCTCTCGCCCCAAGATGCTGGGATTGGCTCCAGCTTCCCCGCGACCCAGACGGATAAAGCGCTATAGATAATGGATGGATGGATGTTTTATGTACGACCGTCCTCAAACTCAAGGTCATGTTACAAAACCCATGAATTAAATCAAAAACCAGAACCAGGATTAAATGTTAGATATTCTGCTCATCGAAAATGTAACCATAAATATTAATGACATATTTTACTATACTAAATAACAATACTGTACATAAACAATCTATTTATTGCCATGCAAGTCCCTGTGTCCAAGCTCCTCTAATAGAATCAACACCTTCTGACCAATCAGAGTCGAGAATTCAATAGCGATGTTTCGCACTGACACCAATATTCCAATACGAGTTAATTGTTAGCTATATGATGTGTAAGAGCTACACTGTGATTCCAGGAGGTTTTCCATGGCGATTCAGGACACACAACCTGCCGATGCAGCTATGATTTCAGGGTCGGGCCTCCATTAGCCCCTCTGTGCTGTAATACGTTCAGCCTCAGTGGATTCAATCAGATCCTACTGATCCTCTCAGAGGGAGATGCAAATTGTCAGTCGCTATGAATTGTCACACTTTTTTGAAATGTTCCCTTTGTAACTTTTTTTTCTGCTTGGCTTTTTCTTTATTTTTCTAAAGGCATCGCAGGTGCCGTGATGAAATGAAATAAGAAATGAAATGAGACAGACGTTCGTTCGGCATTTTTAAATGAAGCGACAATGAAAGGCTTAACGAACTAGCACGGGTGCATCTCAGTCAGTGATCAGCTCCAAATATAAAGACGTACTAATGACTTAATTGATGTAAGGAGTGAGCGAATGCCTCCTGTAAAATCTTACACACTCCTCTGGCCTTCCAGATTCATTCTGATTAACCTCAATTTTCGGCCGACTTCCGTGTAGAGACAGTGTGACTAAATTGGATTAACGGGTGTAATAATGGGTGTCAAATAGAAATCAGTCATTTCCAGCCATTTTCTTCCATGAATAAAATAATTGCAGACATACAGATATAACAAGGCATGATTTATTACATTCATCCTCTGGATGTCTTTCCAATGAATTAGACTAAATATTATAATCTACAGAAATGCATGCCGTGGACTTTTTTTTATGTATTATTATAATTGTGAAACTCATCATTGTCATACAAAAAATCTAAAGAATTAAATCTGAGCCTTTTAAGGGTTTCAGCTTGTCCCTATGGAGAAACACTGAACGCTTCTTATGGAAGACATTCAGAGGTTCCATGAAGTAGAACCCCTTTCAGGAATAAAGAACCCATGAGAAAGATTGTAAATGCAGTTTTTTACCGCCATGAAGTTGATTACTTTCCAATAACAGCATGTCCTGAAGTGTTCCAAGTCGACCACTGTTTCATTTACAAAAGAATAATAAAAGAATTTTTATCCGTTTATAGTCACGTTTAAATTTGAGGAACATTAATTCACTGATTAGTTCACTGATTTTACAGCAGCTACAAACAGGCAAGCCTGTCTTTTCTCTCTCTCGCTCTCGCTCTCTTCCTGGAATATAATTAGACAAAAATGTCATATTACCAAGAAAATGTAGTAAACGTAAACTCACCTGTCCTGAAGACTTTCCCGTATTGGAAAATCTCCTGACTGTTTCAAAGCGCCGACACTGGAGGCTCATTCCAAAAGGTTTATTCAACAAAAATCAGCACAGTATACAAGTAAACAAGTCGTTAAAGTCTGTTTACGTTACCATGTAAGTGCCTGCATTAGTTGTTGCTATAGAAACGATAATGTATTAGAACAAGCACATTAAAGAGGCCGGTTCACCCTTCCCACAAGCCAATGCGGTGTTTTCGTGTTGAAATCACATGACCGCTGTCTGCTAGCTATTGTCTGTGTGGCAATTGAAGATCTTGGATGTTGCCGGATTGTTTTTTGGAATTGATGGCATTGAAAAGAGGATTCTGGGAAGGGTGAACCGGCCCCTTTAATTAAGCTGGTCCAGTCAGAGCTACTGTCAGGGCTGATGTTATAGAAAATTAATCAAGACCAATTGGAACTGAACATTCAGCAGCACCCACTGTATGATTTACATGTATGTATATATATATATGCACAAAATACTCTTGTTTTTAAAAATACATTCCAACCATTTTATAAGACAATAAAAAAATAAATAAAATAGCGCATGTCACTATCTGCCTGACTGCATCTGTCTGTCTATTTATCAATTTAATTCATTGCCTTTGGGGATGTATATAAACACTGTTGTGGTGGAAAATACAGGAAATGCATAAATCAAATAAACAAATTCTGCAAAAGTGTGACTTTCATGTCCCCCCTTCGGTTTCTAATCCCTTCCTCCACTGTCTCTTCCTTTATCAGGCTTCCTGTCACGGGCCTAAGGGGGAATTCAACAACAAGCTGTCTGTGGTGTTCTGTTCAGATATGATTTTAATGCTTGAGATACGAGGATAAGTGCAGGTAAATCACAGATTAGGCTTTGAACACGTGATATATGCAGACAGGAAAGAAGGACGTAGGCTTACAGGAGCAAATCCTACCAGAACAGGAGTTTGAGTCTGTATACAACTCCTGAATCTTCCGATAGTGACCTCGGGTCAACATGGGAGGAACTTGCAGATGAATATATGACATCACCATTATCTGTTTTTAAGATACTGCTTAGCATTCAAAACTAGCTTTATGTAACCTGTGTGCTAACTTGCCGGATGACAGTCTCGTAGTTAAACCATTTTTAGTTAGCTTGATAATGAACTTCGCCAGAATGCTAACGTGAGATTAGCATTAGCTTCAGCAGGCTAAGCTAGGGGTGGAACTATGGCATAAAATATCACACCATGATACTTGACAAAACCTTTTCAAAAGAGCATATGCAAAGAGGAAATAATGGGGAAATGAAATGAGACGACTGGGAAAATAAAAAGCAAACACACAATCAGGTACCAAAATGTAACTCTTAGTATAAATTTAACAATCGATACCCTGATACTCTCAGAAAAACATATAATTTATGGTAATTTAGGGTATGGTTTATTGTAATATCACTATCACATTGTCATTTCTCTAATGTAAGCGAATTAGTAAGACTCTATCTTTAGCACTACAATTCGGTAGTTAGCAAGTGTAGGTAAAAAGCAAAACAATGCTACTTAGTCATAACAAATGTGTAAATTTATACCAGCAATTTGTCCTAAGCAGCATGTCATATTGAAGAAGAAGAAGAAGAGCGTCTAGTGGATATGACCGGCTAATGAATTCTAGCTTAAGCTCTTCTCTTTGTAGTGCTGCTGCGCTTGCCATATGGCAAAATCCAAGCAAAATCAATGTTGATTTAAGCAACCTTTCTAACAAATCCTTGCTAACAGCAGTAACTTATGGCATATGGAGGATATAGCACCCAAGACAAAATAAAAACAAAACACCTAAGCCATATTCATTTTGTGCACTCTGAAAACCCCTCATTTAAAAGTCCCGCACTAATACATAACGCCAATGTAACTATGCATATATATGTATGTATATGTAACAACTTGACCTCCAGCTGATTGTAATCTGGTTGAGTAACAGATACAGCAAGTGTAACATCAGTATGAAAGTCAAGACACAGTCACAGTGACACTTCCTCTCTACCAATTACAATGACTCACATCTCATTTTACTTCAGTCACCCAAAGACATAGTCACACAGATACATCACGTAGTTCCTCGTCATCAGCGGAAAGGCAGAACAGCCATCCTACCACCGTTTCATTATTAGCATCACGCAGCTATAATCAATTATGACGATCCTCCATGAGTGAGTCTTATGAGTTATAACCAACTGCATCATCCCAGAGGGAAGAGAAATAAGAATCATTTCCTGTGCAGGAGAAATGACCCAATTCCAATATATTATATGAGACAGGAAAATGAATCCACATTAACCTCAAATATGGAAAAAAAAGGACCACTTTTTTTGTCTTCTTTGTGAACATGTGCGAAGATTGCTAACAAGGCAGAAGCGTGTTTATCACAGCTCCGCCCTCATTTCCTATTGGCTCACAAGGCAGAGCTTTGTGAAATCACATGTAAAATCAAAGAGAAAACAATAACTTGACGCAAAGTATTTATGACTGTGCAATATGAATAAACAAACCCAATCTGGCAACCCTGCCACTAAACATCTGTCTGCTGCTATTAAATGGTATAACACCCCACCCCACACCTCCACCCCACCTGACGTGTGGCGAGACTTGGGGTACACCCTGGACAGGTCACCCATCTATCGCAGGGCTAGCAACTGGTCCTCGAACCTTAAATTTTCTTAAAGGTTCTCCTCGTCTTGCTGTTTGTTTTACATCTTTATACCCAAACATCTGGATGTCCCACACGGTGATACAGTTTGCAGATTTCCCTGTTCCATCGATTCAGTGTATGCAGAGCCTGGATGGGATGGCAGTCTATTACAGAGCACCGTAGTCACACACATACACACATTAGGGCAACTTACCAGCATGTTTTAGGGAGGTTGGAGGAAACTGGAGCTGTGAGGCAGCAACACTACCCGCTGTACCACTGTGCTGCCCTTTTGACATCTACATTAACCAGAAATTCACAGGGAAACCCGATCAAGTTGAGTCAAGTTGATACATTGAAGAATTCAGTAACCGAACTACTTCCCCGTCCTGCTTTTTTGGCAATTAGGAATGATGAATAGCTGCATCAATGGACGGACCTTAAATAATTGATTTTTAATAAAGCATCAGATGTGGGACTCCAACCCAGAGCCCAGACCATCAGTGTCAGGAGTGATGTATAGAAAGTAAGCTCGAAGTCCATTTCCCCCAGTGGTCCAGTGGGACGCCAGAACAGCCAGTCATAAAAATAAAAGGAGAGTAAAGTAAGCGCTGAAAGGGATAAAGAGAGGGACTGCACTCTCTCTCTCTCTCTCTCAGCTTTACTATCCATCTGCATTCATTTACTAAATCTGTATATAAACATTACAACCTCAGGAGAATTAGGTTAATCAAAATTCTCCTGCATTCACTTGGCGAGGCAGTCAGAATGAGACCGCCCGAATGTTATGAAACATGGAACAGAAGCACCGAGGGGTAATTGCGCTGTTTTATACACCTTGTAGTCCATGACTCACTCTGATATAGTTCTGCTGTACCACTGAAGTTCGTGCTTATTGAGTCTGCCATTATCCAGCTGCCCTGGGGCATGGATACAGCCGCACAGAGGGCGTTATTCACGGCTAGCCATTTACAGCACACACACATACACACTCGGGCACAGGAGACTCGAGAAATATGTGGGTATAAGACCCTGTGGCAGCTCGAAAAGAAAACACGAAACCGCCGAATTTGTAAGAAAGTGATATCTCATGTGAATAAATTAGTACCAAAGATTAACCTTCGCCAGTCATAACGTTACAGACGAGTCCTAAATAAGATTCTATTGGTGCAAAAATATATATATCTTAGCAAGATATCTTGATTAAAAGGTAAATTGAATGCTTTTTGTTATTATTAAAAAATATTCCTAAGACCATCAAGCCTATTTCTAGACAATTGAAGCTTTTCTTATTCTTTTGGCGGATCATTTGCATTTGAATGAAACAATGTCAATCATGACATTAGGACAAATGTATAGAAATACTGAAGGCTTAATAATCTTATAGTTGTTATATAACCGCACAATGTGACTTTTTTTTTAAAGTTTGCCTGAAATAGAGACACGTGATAAATGCATATTTCATCATTTAAGATTATAGATGGTTTCTTTCCAATGCTGAGAAACTGGCCTTGAATAAAGTTTAGCTTTAGAAGGACATTATTATACAGCAAGTTAACAGCAGCCTTTATTTTTAATAAACTGTCAGCCTAGAGCTTATATACTATATCTGCCTCCAGCTTGCAAGAGTGCCAATATTTCTCATTAAATCTCCAATCTATATACAGTATATATTTCCTGTTCACTTCACTAACCTGTTATCTGAACAGTTATTTCAGGTCGTGTTTCTTTCCAGGGTGGAAGCGTGGCACAAGCAAGTGGTGTTGAAGCATCACAGCTCTGGAGTTTCATCCTGAACCTGGATTACTGTTACTCTGCGTGTTGTCCCTAACAGGAAAGATGAATTAAGATGGTTTTTTTCCAATTCCTAATAAATTCGATTTCAAAAAACGTTTCACTCCTTTTGCTGTGAAATGGCGCGATTAGTTCAGGTGCAAACAATTTCCATCAGACGAATCACATAATTAGCTGCATGGAGCCAACCGTGTGCAATTAAAGTGCCATCCATCATCTATACTGCTTGTCCGTCAGGGTCACGTGTGAAGCTGGGGCCAGTTGAGGTGGGGTACACCTTGGGCAGGTCTTAAAACGTCATATAATACTGATATTAAACAAGGTATATAAAGACTGCCCGTTAGTCCTGTCAGAAACATTGTCATTACGAGCCACTTGAACGCCACTACAGTATTTTTCTATGAGCTCCGCCTTTCTGAGTCAGGGGCGTCAATAACAAAGCCATAGTGGCCGCCGGTATTCATATTTTAAGTGGTAATTTTGCATGATAACTGTTCAATTTTCCTTTAGTAAGGCAAAATACACTTGTCCATTTTTAGCCAACACACACCACGTCGTAATCCAGAACCTGTGCAGCAAAACACTTCTGGAAACACAGCAAGCAGGTTTCGGTCATGAAGACTATCCCAACATCATTAAATTCATTATTAAAACATGAAGAAAAAAATGGCACATCTACAACTCTGGGCAAATATCAGAGACTGGGTGGTGAGGGGATTAGATAGAAAAGCAACCAAAAGCCAAAAAAAAAGTGTAGTTCCATGCTTCCTATCCTGACAGGCGTGCCGGTTATGCTCCTTGCCAAAGATCGCTTTGGCTTCATCATTCACATTCAAGATCTTAACACTAATGCTAAGAACGTTGCACCATTTTAGAAGTTCTAATATAACAATCACATATTTTGCTAATGCTTTGCCAAGGGAAGAATATATGGAACTAAGCAAACATCATCCCATTGAAGGTCAATTTTAAGACAGAATGCAGACGGTTGAGACTTTAGTGTCCCAGACGCCAACATGGGTCACGCTAAGGATAAGAGAAATGGAAGAGGAGCTAAACAATTGTTTAAATTTCCCTTCCACTCCTTGCCACGACAGCTTTACTATCTCAGGACATGTATTTCATCATGCTGAAGTGTGCTCTGCAGAAGGGGACATGTTCCTCGTGATCACAAGTGCTACGTGTTGCAGTACAGAGCTCAGAGAGGGGTCAGAGGTCAAAGCGCCAAATAATCACTTTATGAAATGGAAGAGGTGGAGTGAAGCCAGGCCGCTCGCCGCTGTGACCCCGCGCCTGGCACAACACACACTTGAGATCAGGCCCAATCTCAGCTCTATTCACGTTTGGCCTTGAAACCCAAACACTCGGCTTATCTCGGTGGAATTGGCTCGACACAATGAAGCCAAGGGAAGAAAAGACAGCCAGGCTGAATGGGGTGCCTTCTTGAATGCTCTTTCTGTCTCGTTCCCTCACTCGTTTCTTCTCTCTTTCTCTTGCGCCTCTGCGACGTCGGGGCCCCACAGAGCACGAACGGCATTGTCACAAAATTAGACATGATTGCATTGTAATGTTGTCAGACTGTGCAAACGCACAATTTGGTGCACAAATATGTGTTATCCATCAAACTTTAATTTCTTGTTCCTCTTCCTGTGATGTCTTTTATGGAAAAAAACAGTCAGACGCAAATGTGCAGTTTGTTGTGCCGCAGAGGCACGCGATGACAGAGGTTTGATGATCCTGGCGAGCCGTACCTCGTTGGCAGCTCTCGCTCTCGCTCTGCCGTTTCCGCCAAGTTCAGTGGCACCTGCAGAATCTAATATCACTCCCGTTGTGTGCCAAGTCCTCAAACAACAGGCTACGGCATCAGGTAATTATCTTGCTTACAAAGTGTTTTTCCCTTGCTTCCTTTGTGTGCTTCAAATTTATATAAAAAAGAAAAACAAACTTGACACCTCACACATAGAGTCACTGCAGTAGCTGGTCCCGTTTTATATAAAGCCGCACTCATACTTGCGTAACTGTACATAGGCTATAGCCGACATGCAGCTATTGAGAATAACTTATGTACAGCGCCCTGAAAAAGTATTCACCCCCCTTGAAATTCCCACATTTTCTGGTGTTACAACCTGGACTTAATTTGGGATTCTACACTCTGTGAACTCTGCACAAAATGGCTCATAATATGTCAAATATTACATGTTCAATTATTTACAAATAAAAACACAACATAAAAAGGTTTCAGCCCCAGAATTTTTCGCAGTACAATTAGTATTGTGTAAATACTTCCGGAAAGCTTTTTTTTTTTTTTTTAAAAGAACCTAAAAAACATTAAAGTGCTCGGGAGACGATATCGTCTGGGTGGGATGCTCTTTCTTCCCTGTCAATCACAGAGATTCTAGCCGGTCATGGGTGTCTCTTGGATGCGGAAGAGGGCAGGCAGCGCTTTCCTCTGAGTGTGACTCTGGCTAGAGGGGGCCAGTGAAAAGCCCAGTGAAGTCCATTTCAGCTCCAGGTTGTAACGCTACAGCATGAGGAAAAGGTCATGAGGTGTGAATACTTATTCAACGCGCTGGAAATCCATACAGGGGTTGAAGCTTTCTTTTTTTTGTCTACACGCTGCATCAAGATGCTGCTGCAGTGCCCTTTTTCGCTTCTGTTCCATTAAAACGCACCGAGCTGACGCATTCTCTGGCCGCAGACATTTCCATACCATCTCAGGACGAGCATTCCAAGAGTACGCAATTACTCCCCCCAAACCCCCGAGTGTGGAAAAGGGAGGCTGTTCCTCTGAGGCTTGACGATCCCATCGTATTTCTGACCTATTTCAACTACACGCAGATGCACACACACACACACACACACATTTGTTTTACTAACCTTGTGAGGACCTTGTGTTAGCGTCAATATTAATGCAGCTGCACCTGAATCTAACCCTTATCCTTAATGTCACTATGCAAGAGGAGACAATTTGGTGCGTTTATTAATTTTTTATATAAAAGCTACAATTTTTTCAACAAACAAACAAACAAACAAACAGTCCCCATGGGAACTAGCCACATGTCCTCTCTAGGTCAAAACCTGCTTGATATTCCTATCCTTGTGGGGACATATGGTTCCCACCTAAATATAAAAACCTACACACACACACACACACACACCTCAGTACATTTTCTCTGACTGTACCCATTCTGTATAGAGAGTTTATTCCACAGGGAGCCAGTTTTTTTTATGGATTGAGCTCGCTCTCTCTGTCTCTCTCTCTCTCTCTCACACACACACACACACACACACAGACTTACAAATTTTTTTAGTCCCCCATGCATATGATGTCATACTCTTATCATGTAGCCTATGTCAACACACACACACACACACACTCATGGCATTTGTCACCATGTCAGTTGCGATGTGCAGGTGTGAACGTTCTGCTCTCCACCCATATAGCGGTAATTAGCCGTGCCTCTGACACATCCGACCCTTCAGTGAACTTCGTTCCACCGCGCTCCTTAGACGTCCCCAATTAAGAGCTGCCTCGAGCAATCGTAAATATTGATTCGAATAGCAGAGAACACGCTGTCTCAGAAACCCAAGTGTACAGGCAAGCATCATAATCAAAATATTAGTTACATATGTTCATAAGCAGCTAACGCTTCATTAGGCACACTTAGGCTTACTGTCTTCTCTGACATATATCATCATTTTAGTCTTTTTTCGTTTGTAAATTCTGTCCTGCTTCTATGTTACGTTATATTATGTTTCACAACAAAGAAGAAAAAAACCCTGAGTCTGAATGCGAGTAACTTTCCTAGCATACATGACTTTAGTACGACATGTAACGACTTCATGTAACATTTGTACTTTAACCACACAATATTCTAAAGCTATGCAATATGTAATCTAATACCTGTCAAGCTGTCACAGTTTAAAAACAATACTAACTAGATTTCTTTTTAAAAACGTAACAACTTTAACGACATGTTAATTAACTAACTGGAAGGAAATTAGAAACCAGCAGTTTATCCAAAAGAACTTATTTGCATGTGCAGTTTTGAATTCTCATTCACCAATTTCAAGCATCCAACATTCCAAGCTCATTTACGTAACTTTCTAGTACATCATCCTGTGTTCTGAAGACGCCATGTTTCTGCATGATGCCTGCTCAGAGCCAATGAATTCCGGCTACACGTTCCCGAACTGGACAGGCTAATTGGCTGTTGTACATCAAAAGTGTGTCTAAAATGTCATTCTTCGCTTCAACAATACAGACGGTGGTTGAAAAAGTAATCTACATTCCAAACAACAGCGTGAGCGAAGCACCAGACAGCAGGATAAACTATCCAGGTTTTTTTTTTTCCTTCTACAAATTCCCAACAGAGGAAACTGACTGGGGCTCGCTAGTTACAACTGCATCTCTCTCTTTCTGAAACAACTGTGAAGCAGCGAAGCTCCAAAGACAATGTTGTACGGCCTGTTAAATTTGGTCATTAGCGACTAAGGCGTCGTTAATTTTCAAAACAAAGACGTGCCAAGATTTGATTTTCTCCCTTCGCAAGAAGACTCAGCGAACGATGAGAACGTTCTAAAAGAAGCGTGCTTTTACATGCGCATTGACCTCTTAAAGGCAGACTTGTGTTGACCCTTAATCAGAATCAATGGTTCCTGTTCACATATTTGCTCGAGAATGGACTGTTTCAGAAAAGTATACAGTCATTCGGTTCATGAGTGTTAATTTTCAAGCAATTATTAGCGCTACTCTCTCAAACAGCTTTAAGTGAGGTTAAGTGTGTCAAAAAAAAAAGCAGAATCTCAGTTCCCATCCTTCGGTTTTTCAGTTTTTATTACCCTAAACCCTGCCAAGCTTCACATTAAAATGAGAGCTACGTCCACTACCAATTAATTATTCCAACATGCTGCTGGGAAGTCAAACTTATTGACCCACGTAGAGGGAAAATCGCAGAATTCTTTTTTGTTCGTTTAAAAGAAAATGACTTATTTACTCACACTGGCAAGTGTAGCACTTTTATTTACAGCTTGATTAAAAATACACTTTCCTAGATGCCATGAAATCTTTTAGCCGAGACGAGGTGACGTCAGACCCATAGCTGAGCTCTAGGACTGCTTGGAGGTCACTGCTTCCTGGTATGAAATTCACTACAAAGTGCACAAATTCTCTCAAAGGCCATAGGCTCATTTAATTGAACAACCTATTAATAAAATACTCATAATGACACTTGAGGGCATGCTCTTAGAGGAAAATAATCAACGACGATGTGTAATGAAACAGAATCATTGTTACCACCTCAATGCTGATTATTTTTGCTCCAACACTAGGTTTTCCATCCATCCATCCATCCATTATCTATAGCGCTTTATCCGTCTGGGTCGCGGGGAAGCTGGAGCCAATCCCAGCAT
>JAQMYM010000016.1:16305448-16330081 GCA_030014255.1 Parauchenoglanis ngamensis
TGCAAACTCCACACAGAAAGGCACCCTGGGTGACCCGGGGATCGAACCCAGGACCTTCTTGCTGTGAGGCGACAGTAATAACCACCGGACCACCGTGCTGCCCACTAGGTTTTTATTCCTTTTATATCAAAACAATTTGCCTACTCTATATTATCATATTGTCTATGACATCACTCACATTGTAGTAGCTACAAACAGTCTTCCCCTTGCTTGTTTCTCCCTCTGCAGGAGAAAAAAACTGCAGACGTTACAGAGAAATCGACTGTCACGCTGACGCTGCAGACTCTTCCCAAAATATATTAAACATGTATAAAAATAATATCAGTGAAACTAAACCAGCATATTTTTAGCGGTTACTATTAGCCTGTTTATTATTAGTCTTAGGTCATGTCGAGCCATGTGTCTGAACAAGTCAATTAGCAGTTACTATAGAAACGTGGAAACGTAACCTAATCATTTGCCCTGCATTTTTGTTCCTTATTCCTGTTTATGTATGGTTACTAAGCAATCATGGACATAGAGCACACTTCGTACTTGAACAAAAAATGATAAGGCATAAAGGGAAAAGGAAAGCTATTATAAATAAAGTCATTATACTAGAAACATTGTGGGCTGCTGGGAAAATCTGCGTCTTGTCACACTTGCATTAACGCAACTGTCAGTACAGAACCTGTGCACTGGGCGACGTTTCTTTATATTTGATTGTCTTATAATGAAAATACTTCCATAATGGCTTCTTATCTATCATTACGGCCCAACATCCACTGAATAAGGCTTTAACTGGAGAAGCAAAAGTTCTAAACTTTTCTTATGCTAGGAATGTCAGAGAAATAAACCCCTTTCTGTATGTAAATTTCACCAAACCTTCTTTTCGTCTCAGTTACATTACATTTCATTTCCAGGCCCTCTTGCCCTCGAGGCACCTCGGAGCAAAAGCAGCTATGCTTCAGACACTTCCCCAACAAAGCCTAATAAAATCTTAAGCGAGCACGCTTGCTCTGCTGAGTGAATTCGCCGAACAAGCGCTCATTTATACATCACACAGGACGCTCCAGACCACTCTCAGGCAGATACAGGATCCAGAGCAGCACGGTGCTGAGCTATCACTCTCGGAAAAGTCATGCACTGCATATTTTTGCGTTTTGCGAGGGAGTCTAAGACGTGGTCACTTCCATGATAGCTATAAAGCAGGGATGAAGCTCAAGAGCGGTTTGTTTTATTTTTTAGACAAAACTATGCGTACTATCTCTAAAAATGTCTTCGTTTTCCGCCATTTTCAGGCCACATTCATAACATAGAAACTGGTGGCCATTCTACAATCAATAGTTTAAAACTCTATTTTTTTTTTTTCAATAAAATATTGTTTGCAGGGATGATTATTTAACCACAGCTGACTGCACAAACATTCACCAGAACAAATTTCACTTCTTGGATATGATTCATAGCTTCTATATTTTCATAGTTTATATATCTGAAGGCGAAAAAATCCCCATGAATCTTTCAGCATTTTATAACTATTTTAGCTAAAACGTTGCCTGATGTAAGAATATTTAACATTAAAAAAAAGATAGAATTCATGCTTTTAAAAAAATCACATATTAGTTGCAAATTTATATGGAAAGATTTATAGTAAACAATGTCCAGCACTTGTTCGAGTCACGCTTTTACTCAGAATTGTGTTCCTTTGAGCTGGTTCTTGAGTGTCATTATGTTATACCCTATGTCGTAAGCATACATAGTCAGCCTAGCTGTATTCTAGGACGGAGGTTTATTTGGATATTGGTATAAAAAAAAAAAAAAATCTATATTTCTTTAAAAGAATCATTTACTATGTCTTTTTTCAAAATCAAAATCCATTTCCAATGTTTTCTTAAGCATACCTGATGAAACGTTTTGTTACAAAATGACCCAAATTGCTTGAATGCGCTGGCGTGTTACAGCAGGAGAAATTCAAAGGAGACGGCTGCGTTAGTTATGGTTTAGCACTTTTTCTCTGCCTCACGCATCTGACTCGGTTGTGTGTGGAGGATATGCTAATCAGTGCATATGTTGAATGTGGGCCAGGGAAAATGCCCCATTAATGCATGGAAAGGAAAATCGCAATACTAGGAAAGAAAAACTTGGATTTGAAGTAGCCACTGGTGCGATCACTGGAACACAAAGAACATGAAACATAGACAGACTGATGGACACACTGTATTAGACAGGGTGCAGAATTACAGACTATGCTAACACCATTAGTCAGTTAGGGACATCAGTGGCTGTACACTACATAGCAGGAGTCATCAGCTGGGATAGACCTCGGTCTGAATGCAGACTCAAAAAATCAGAAATGATAAACCCATGCTAATGTATGCCTGCCAAACATAGCGACTTAATTAAAAGGTGACTCAGTTGTTTATCTGGACTTTTGTAAGCTAGAAATTTTGGCACAGGCACAGCCAGACGTTTTATAATGATGCTTTAATGATGTAATTGGGGTTTCATCGAGGGTGGGACAAAATATTAATCTGCGTTCACAGAAAATAATAAAATGCTGCTATTCCTTTCAACCCTGCGATGGATTGGTTCCAGTTTCCCTTCGACCCTTAATGGATAATCAGTATAGATGGATGGGTGGATGCTATTCTTATCTGTGTATTTGCTATTTGCAATTTGCTTATCTATCTGTCTATCTATCAAGTCAGCAAGTACACTTTGCATCCATCCATTACCTAAGCCGCTTATTCATCATGTTTGTGGGGAATCTGGAGCCAATCCCCGAGGCCTTCGGGAGAGAAGCGGGGTACACGCTGTGCAGGTCAGCGGTCTATCTCAGGGATGTGCAATTTATAATAGCCAGTAGACCTAGTTTATGTCTATGGGCTTAACAAGTACAATAGTGTTAAAAATTCATTCTCATTAGCTAACAGCAACTAATAACGAACTGAAGAAATAAAATGTTCCTCATTCTTCCAAATAACGCATACAATGTTTGCTCGCCTGTTTGTTCGACGTGATTATTGGCGCCAAGGAAGTTTGCTAAGTTGAACTTACAATAGACACGTTGAAATTCCTTCCGATTGGACAAGGGCGAAAATGAATTTCGAATCTTCCGCAGATGTTCTAGAAGTTATTTTCTTTCTCTTTTGTTATTATTTAAACTACACGGCAAGGTTTACCAACTCATTACGTTTCATGTAATATGACATCGGTAAGCACACTGACTGGTACAGGTTTTACTTGAATACCTCAGGCATACGGCATACCCATCATTCATGCTTGGACACAAATGACACAAAAACATCAACCTCAGGTTATGATTTTAACCAATGTTTAGAAACGACGAGTTTCATATATTGAAGTAGGGAGCGAGAGAACAATTGAGAGTGAGAACCCAAGGGGAAAATACTGTTATTATCACTTCCTCCCAGCAGACAAGCAAAACAACACTTGGAGCAAGAAACGTAGAAGCGAAATGGAACCAGGCTGACGTTACAAAACAGCACGGAAGACAGAGAGAGTGAATAAAAATGTGAGAGACAGAAGGAGCATCACCGTAAACATCTATAAGTGCCGTGTGGAGCAGCTAATTGGATGACTCTTCTTTTAAGTCTTTCTGGGAGATGCTTTGGGATTGGAGATTTGTTCAGTTTGGATGGAGCGCTGATACTAACGCTTATGCCGTGTACAATTTCCTGGAATAGATTCATTTACTGTACATTATCACAAAATCCCTGTCATATGCTAATGACTCAATCATCTCTGGCTAGTAAGCTTCATAAAGATGCTAGGGTCAGCGAGGCGCTCTGGGTGTGACCGTGCTGCAGGGTCACCCTTTTGTTGTAGCCCATTAGCTTGAAATTACAGTCATTTTGACACTTTCAGACTAACAGATCTAAGCCATTAAATCCTTTGTGTACAAGCCCCAGTGTTTGCTGAGTCATGGTCATTATTTCATTACTCGGCTAGCTCTCAGACACAAGCAGTGGTCAAGAAAGAACCTATTACCCAAGTTCTGGGATCGGAGTACGTGGGGACGCATAAAATCAGTTTTGTTCTTCTGTTTTTTCCCTCTTCCCTCTATTTCTCTTCCTCTTGTTTCTCCTCGTGACAAGACCTTGTTAACGGCTAGTCATACACAGGTAGCAATTTCCTCTGCAGGTCCCCGCTGGTCCCCGTCCCTTATACAACATCCCGCTGAGGGGAATGATAAATATTAGCCTCTGCCTATTTCACAGCACTGTATTCTTTCTTTTTGTTTTTTTTTACCAGCACATTTTCCTGCTGTTCACAGCTAGCACGTCTGAAGCTAGCTACAGCGTGAAGGTGCTCACAGGGAATCTAAAGAGCGAAAGGACCCAGAATACCTCCCTGTTAGTAAGGCTAGCAATGCTAGCAGGCAAAAGCATCACAAATACGGCTCGCTTTTGTAGCTCCGTCAAAGACATTCGACCTTTTGTGCTTTTTCAAAGGCTTGAACGCTTTCTCTCGCTCTCTCTCACTCCAAAACGTATACACGGCTGAATATGGACCAGGATTCAATCAGCTCGTCTGTCAGCGTGTTGTCAGGATGAATATAGATAGAGCAGACAGGGGAGATGACGATGATGTCTGCCGTGCTGTGTGCTTATGTGTCTAAAATTAACCTCTGTTTGTTTCCCTTTCAAAGATATCACGCAAAGTCTTTCCATTTTGCTGCACAAGCATAACCAGGCCTACAAGGAAGAAAAACAACTCGAATAAACCAACTTTGTTGAATATTTAGCCTTAGACACTCATATGGATTATTTTAGCACTAATCTACAACTTCTAATGCTAACATTAAAGAAACAGTTCTCTTACCACAAATCTAATTAAGCAGTCGTGGCATGTTTGGGGTACTGCGTTTGCTACAAGGCTGATGTAGTTAGTAAGTAATTTAAATCAATCTCACCCAAAAAAAAATAGACTTCTTATACTTGTTTCCAAAGTCGTTACCACTCTGTATTCATTATGAGAAAGCGGTTGAGTGTTTTATAGAAATAGATTTCAATATTTATATTTTAGCTCAGAGAAAAGCCCAATTAGCTAGCGATATTTATCCTAATTGCTGGTAATGCCCTAAGATCCATTTGACAAGGATAAAAATAAATAAATAAATAAATCTTATCTTAGCAGACATTTTTTTTTAAAAGTGTTTCTATGCAGAATAATGAACACAAAACCGACACGAAGAGTTAATTGCATAGCCTAAAGGCAACCCACAGATCCTTCGGCGCTCCTGAAGGATGTAGGAAAAACACATCTAAAATAATATCAGATCAAAACGTGAATGCGGAAAGGATGAAAAATAGAGATTTTACAAGTGGTTTAATTGTTGCATTGTTTTTAAAAAAGCCAGCGCTTCGTTTATATTTTATTTAACGTCTAGAAAAACATGTTTTTTAAAAGTAGGAAAAAATGAAACAAGAATCAGTGCACTTAAAAACTTTTTGTTGTGAGTAATAATGGAATCGCTGGGTGTTAGAGACACACGCCTGAGACTTGGACTATGTTCACAATGGTGTGTTGTAACCGAGTTTATCTCAGCATTGATTTATCATAACAACATATCACCTGATTTACATCGTTAGATATTATTTCCATGATGTGCAGTTGTACACAGGCGTGACCAGGTTTTGAGACATGGGGTGATGAAGAGGGGGCGAGAAAACACTATGGGGTGGCACCTCTAATTAACTAGGTTAAATAGAGTTACATTTACAGTCGAGGTGTAACACAGTGCTATTATCGGTACCTGTGTCTGTATCTCTTTAGTGCTCCAAATATCTGTATCTGTACTCGGAGTTAAATCTGAAGTAGGTGTGGCCTAAACCAGAACTTTTTTAAATATATATATATATGTATATTTAAATGATTAAATATGAAACTTACCATTATGCTGCAGGTAACACTGAAACACATTGATGAAAAAAGGCCTGGGAGTAGAAATGCAATCACTCAGCCTGAACATCAGTTTCATCACTCCAGTCCTTAATCTATCTCAACTACAAGATTTTTTTTAAAAATCCCACTCGTGCAGTTATCATATTTGTTTCTACATGCCCATGATATCATCTAACATATTTAGCTCCTGAAATATAAACAGATTAGTGGCCTAATTTAAACCGCTCCGACCCTGACCAGGCAGTTACTAAAGACTGCTGCGTGTTTATGTTAATGACTGTGGCCTTTCTTTGTCTAGCGGGCTTCATCTCTAGCCACCGATCAAACAACGATGAAAAACCCTTTTTGTGGCATCCCAGGATCACAATCCTGATACACAACACAACAATCGTCTCAGTCTAGCCTTAACAAGATGTCCTGTGAACATATGAAGTTCTCCAAAAGAGAAAAATGAGTAGCGCACTTCCTGGTCTTGGTTATCTGTATCTGAGCACATTATCTGGTTAATTCGGTTCCAGGAACATCATCTCAAAAAGAAGTGATTATTAGATTATCAGACTGCTCATTCCGCCTTTCCACCAACACGAACTTGGTGCCTGATCTGGGCTGGCGCTAGTGCCAAATGGGAGTTGGTTCAACCTTCTATGAACCAGGCAGCTTTTCGACGAGCTAGATGTTATCACGTCAATATACATGTCTGAATTGCAAATGTCTCCGCTTTCCCAGCAGCAGTTGCTCTGAAGCTCTGGTCTTTCTTCTTCTTTTTTGAATTAGCCAGACTAGACACTACATTACATTTTTTTTTAAATGATAGTCACAAAATGTTAGTTGGAACTGCCTTGGTGGAAAAATGGGATCAGAGATGTGATTTGAGGACAGGGGTGGAAATTGGAATGGCAAGGCTTATTTCATGGAGCGTGAACTGCCACCCCACCTGATTTGTCCATTATGGACCCCTGGATCTCTCATGATATACATAAGACACATACACTGTAAGAGATGGTACCCACTTCACAGGAATAATATGTTCTTTCTAGTGTCCTTCTTTTTCTGTTGCAAATCACACACATGAACACACGAAAGCTCTCTCTCTCTCTCTCTCTCTCTCTCTCTCTCAGAGCGGTGCAAAGAACGAGTCTCACACACTCCGTGCGTCTTCTCAGTACACAAGACCGGTGGAGAGCGCGCGAGCAGCAGTGGAGAGAGAACGAAAGAGCGCGCACGAGAGAGAGAGAGAGAGAGAGAGAGTCACACGCGCCGGGAAGACCTCCCTTTTCTCTCTCGCTCAGAGAGAGAGCTCTGCACAATGTGAAGAGGCAAATTAGCTCGGCAAACTTCCCCAACAGACGTCTCACCCTCTCCGAAGACAAGAGGGACAGAGAAGACGGGGCGCGAGAGCACGAGGGACGCGCGGGACGCGCTCTTTTTTGCCCGGTTTAAAGGTGACATGAGGAGTCTGTTCCGCGCGAGCGCCCGAGTCTCCGAGCCAGAAGGAGCTCTCTGAATCTCTCAGCTGGTCTACAGGGAACTTTGTTCATGCTCATGTTGTTGTTATGATTTCCGCGGTTAGCTCCATACACCACACCGACAGGATGGGCGGATTTATCTGCACGCGCTGAGGATTTGTTTAATTTTTTTGTATTATTTATTTCTTTTTTGGATGACCGTTGACGGAACGTTCATAACCGAGCGCGCGAAAAGAACTGATAGAACAGGTAAGGTTCTGAAATGACCTTTAAAGACCAAAAAAAAAAGAGAGAAATAAATCCCAGATACCCTAATACACAGTCGGATTAATAGCATATTAATAAGCATGGCCGTCTGGCTTTCATTTGGATTTTCCATTCAGTGTTGACAATTATCACTCTGTTTTAGGGTTCTACAATAAAGGCTCCATTTATAGTTCCTTAAAGGGATTCTTCAGTTTGTCTCTGTGGAGGAACCCTTTAAGACTATGTAGAACCATAGAACCCTTTAGGATATTATATAACCCAAAGACTAGGAAGAACCCTGAAACTAGAAGCCCTGAAGACTCTATAGAACCCAAAGAATATGTAAAACCCTATAAGACTATATAGAGGCATAAAACCAGAACTCTTTGAGACATTATAGAGCCCAAATACTATGTAGAACCATAAAAGTAGAACCCTACAGAATACAGATATACAGAACCAAATGAATATGTTGAACCCTTTAAGCCTATGTAGAACGCTAAAACTGGAATCTATTAAGAGTATATAATAGGACCCAAAGACTATGTTGAACCCTACAACTAGAACCTTTTAAGACTATATAGAACCCTAAAACTAGAATCATTTAAGCCATTGTAGACCCCCAAATCTATGTAGAATCATGTAAGACTGTGAAGAACCCTATAAAGTCAATGCAGAACCATATTGTATGGTTCTAAAAAAAAAAAAAACTCAATTTATATTTCTTTGATGTGGTTCTTCAATTTGTCACTTAGAGGAAGCTTTTAAAGATTAAGCCTATGAAGCAGAACCCACAAAGAGTTTCCCTTTTAGGAAAAAAGGTAGGACGTCTTCAGAAATATAGAGTTGTTCAACATCCAAAGAACCATTGAAGGACACGTGCAATCAAAAATAATGCACTATTATTGAGTTTTTTGAGTCTAAAAGTTACAGATACGTGCTTGCAATTATGAACACCAAATTTGTGCCTTTTTTGGTATTTCAGAAAGAATATTCATCGGTTAAATCTCTGGTGGATGAAGTTTCTCCTGCACACTTATGCTTTTGGCGCACGCGGTCTGTGCACAATTAACACCACTGCCAGACGTTTTTGCTTACATGTCTCGTGCGCAATACTAAGCACTTGTGTGTGCGTGTGTGTGTGTGTGTGTGTGTGAGAGAGAGAGAGAGAAGAGAAGAATATCCCGCGCACGTGCTGTCTGCGCGCGCTGTGAGGAAGCGTTTGGAATGGGGCGCGTGATGAGTGCGTGAAGAATGGACCGTTACAAGAGCGAGCTGATTTTATTTATTTATTTTATTTTATTTTTTTTGGAAAAACTGACAAATCAATCCCGTTAGAGGACCGAGAGACTTTTAGATCAGTTTCAGCCGCTGTTATGTGAAATTATTAAATACAAAAAACAGGCAAAATCACTGGTAAATAATCCAGGAAAGAAGCCAGTGAGTATAAAACGGCTAATTCAGCTCAGCTGAGTGTAATTAATTCACTGGCGACCTAAATCTGAAGGTAGGATTGTGGGCTTTGCTTTCCCCTTATCTATTATAGGCTATTTATTGTGATCCTTACGCATAAATGGATGATGAACATAGTTACATTCCACCCCTAGTTTGAGCTTCATCTTTGTTTACTGTTGTGAAAGGGGAAAAAAGCAAAGAGAAAGTGTTTGTTTATTCATTTCCTCCTTCAGGCGGTTATGAAATGGCGGTTTGCCAAGACAGAAAGTGTTAGAAGAAGCGGTTCACATTTCCGCAAAACCCTGAAGGATTAATGTGGATTTACTGCAGGAAAGGAGGATTAGACTACGATGCTAATAAACATATGCTACATTTGTTGGACGTGTTGAATATTCATGAGCTAATATTCGTGTGAATTTGTGTACACACACCACACTACTAAAGTGTAGTCTTTAGTATTACTCTGAAACACTTATTACACTTCAGGGTGTTGGCTTAAACATAACCAAGTTTGGGTTCATTTGGAAATTTGGGTTGAGTATGGATCAAGGCAGGACTGGTTGCCATGGTTACAGTGAGGGTCACACAAGTGGCCACGGTTTGAAGGATAAGCTGACCGAGCATTTATCTATTAATTGTACTTCATGACATTATGCATACAAATAAAAATAAGCATTTTTGTAAGCAAAGCACAATATATAAAGACTAACACAGTCCAGAATATGAAAATACGAAAATAATGCACACTGGGGTGGTGTGATATGACACAACACGCAAGTACAATATGTTTGCATAAGAGCATGCTATTAAAGGCTGAATGCCTCTCCGTTATCCCTCCCTTTCCAAGCGTTAAATAAACGTTTCCTAAAAAAAAAAAAAAATGAATACCATGTAAAACATTTATACGTTTACGTTATGCTAAGCAACATGTTTTTTTTTAAATCCCATTTATGATCAGATTATGTTGAGAGTCCTCTGTGCAGGTCCCGGTGTATGAGCTGTTACACTTAAATAAAAAGTGTCATATTTGTATTAATATGGAACCTAAATGGCATGTCATATCACGTTTTTCAGACTGTAATTAAAGCATAAGCAGAGATTTCAGCGTAACATATTGCTGTAACATGAAACTGAATTAATACTCCTCGCTCAAATCGATAACGGGCAAGAAAACGCGCTTTTACGTCCGCCTTTGTTTTAGTGAAACTCTGCACTGGGTGTGTAACTCTCACGCAACTTCTGAATAATGCTTGAGTCAGGCATTATGCCTGTGATGTACGCAGGTTCAGTAATCGATCCTCTGTGTGCGCTTCACTCAACCCCGAACACTCTTAACTCAACTCCGGCTCACAATATTTCGTTATTAGAGCACTCAAATATAATTTCAAAACAAAAACTCAGTCGCTCATGCTGTATTGCTCAGCACAATGGAAAACTCCGGGAAATGAATCCTTCCAGTTCCTGTTCCGTTTCCGGTCCGTATGCACAACCTGTCGACCCAAACCCAGCAACCGAGCGGCAAAAATAACACCCAGCATTTCTTTAGCGACTACTCTTTGACCTGTACTGAGGTGTGACGTGAAAACATTTGTACTAAATGAAGACACTAGAATTGTCTAGAACAGCACAGTTTGCTCCTGAAATTGTTGCAGGCCCACATGTTTGAGAAATCCCCGCTGCGTTGTGGTGCATATACCTCCTTGTTTACCGACCCCCGAGGTTATGCAAAATCTAATATTTCTCCCCAGTGCCAGTAATAAAGTTAAGCCTAATAAACCTGCTTGTCTGAAAGAGTTAGACTCTTGACTCCAGAGCCATGTTTTCGAACATTTAGAGCTCATTTACAGAGCGCAGGACACACAGTTCAGGCGCTAATCGATACACTGCTGTTACCTGTAAATAGGTCTGAATAAATACAGGCTCAAAGCCAGCAGGGAGCCGCAAAGCGACGTGCCGTAATGATACAGCCTGAAATGAATGATTAGAAAACAATTTAATATCTACATGACGAAGTTCTCTTTCACTAGCGACAAGCTGAAGCTAGACCTTTTACAATCATATTTCCTGTTATTTCGTTCTTCTTGTCTGTAAGCATGTTCGCAGTCCGGTCAAAAGACAAAGACCACTCTGTGAGCCGCTTAAAAATGCGCTACATTATGGGAAAAATGTCTTCCATGCCGTGATGTTTGTCGTGAATTGTCACACTAACTACGTGCTTTTTCTTCATCCCGGGTGTGTCGTCTCTCCGCAGCTCGTCTCCTGCCATGTCGTGGTTCCTGTGTTTGTGGATAGCCGTTAGCTGCCTCGTGCTCTGCCAGGCCACTCTGTACGAGACCATCCAGCAGCACCACGTGCCTCGACCCGGCCGTAACGCCATCCAGATCCTCGGTGAGTTTCCTGTTTCCTGTGCGTCCATTTCTCTCCCACTGGCTTTGCTTTAGTTCACGTTGTCGGCACGGTCTCCCTCGAGGAGTTCCATACTCTGCTCGAGTGCCTCCCTGCTGAGCAAATCAGCAGCCTGGTTTGAGGTGTCTTTTAGAGGATGCTGCGTAGTTTTCTCGGATGGTGGTGTGTTACAGAGATGACACCTGTGGTTGGGAATCGGCTACATGCAACCGTTTTGCCGTGCATTTGGCCTGCTGCTTGCATTGCTGATGTTTTTGTATCATGAGAAATCTGGGAATTCGTCATCATGGAAACCAAATTAGAACATGGATACAGCGCACTGGGAATATTAGTGATTAGTGAGCTATTAGGCTACTAAATTTGCATGCGTATGCAATTAGACATGTTAAAATGTCAAACTGCGCTAAAAATGCAGATGTTTTTTTGCTTTTTTTAAACGCCCTGTTTCCGCATTCATTCAGAGGCCTAATTGTTGATAGACCTGTTTTTCACCGTTTATAATGCAAATATATGCGAATGATGTATATAACTTTAAAATACATAATTAACAGGCTTTCTTTGTTGTGTTACTTGTTAATAATTAGCGTCAACAGCGCCCTTGTTTTCTTGCTAGCTCACGTCAGCCTGCAGTGTCGGGTCCAGATGTGTGTCGTGTGTTCCAAATCGATGCTGTTATGTTATGTAAATGGCGCTGTATGACACTGCTTGCGCCAGACGTGAGTCATTCCATCGCGACCTTGCGCTTGAAATCTGTCACGTATGAAAGTGATGACAAATGTCTTGGAAAAATCTGATTCAGTTTATGCTGGATTTATAAAGATTGTGTGCATTGGAATTCTTACTTGCTACTGGAAAGAAAGTGACATTTCAGAGATCACAGCAACATGCAATGCCAGATACACATAACAAGAAAGGGAAATAATACGATGCACTATAATGCAATACACTAAATTATGACAATGCAGTACAGTGTGATACAATCCAGTATAATCTGATGTGCGATATGATACGATACAATACAATGCAACTCAATCATGATAGAATACGACAGAATGCAATTAGATTCAATACAATAAGATACGATACGATTCAATCTCAGACAAACGATCTAATATGTTAGTGTCTTACAATGCAGTACAATCCGATACAGTGATCTGATATGCGATACGATATTATACAATATAATAAGACGATATGATAGAATATGATATGATATAATACATTACAAGCACAATATGATACAATGTGATACAATACAATACCAGATAATACAATTCTGCACAATATTATGTAATATCATACCCTAAAGGCATTGGACGACTGATCAGAAGGTCATGAGTTCAAATCTAAGCTAAGTTGCCTGTGTGGGACCCTTAACCCTCGGCTGCATAAATGCGATAAATGTAATGTCCTTTCACTTCTGAATGCCAAATGTAAACATAAATCTAATACGAAGAGCTACGTTACAGTGAAATCCTATACAACATGACGCCATCAGATACAATGTGATGCAAAATGATATTAAGTAATACAATACGACACAATATTATACAGTAAAAAAAAATATATTCACATATAACCTATGATAAAGTGTGATACAGTCCTGTACAACATGATACTATACTATACATTGTGATCCAGTTAACATAACACAATGCGGTTCAACACAATAACTATAAAAACATGGATGGTGTGGCTCCTTTCTGTAGAAATGAGGCCAGAATTCCTCCAGCATGTTGTCAAATATGGAGCCAGGGTTTGCGCAGTAACGACTTCCTGCTGCTGTCTGGAGCCAGAGTCTGCGCAGAAGCGAGGAGAGTTGAAGTCAGGTGCACCCGCTTATGTGGTAGGCCCGCCCCCTTCTCCCAATACCAACGTCCAGTGCGTCGCAGAGCGTTTTTATTAAACTTGCAGTGGCAGCAACAAAACAGCACTTTGTACCTGGATATCCAGTTTGTCTAGTGTCATGTCTATGACCGTTAAAGTGCAGCTCACATATGTAACTTAATGGACAAACAGCATGATACTGCAGCCGGTCTCTCCCAGCCAAGGCTGTCAATCAGATCATTCCCAAGCATAGCCACGCCTTCTTATGATAAAGTAGATTAACTTCTTAAAAAATTAATTTCTGAGGGAAAACAATGAATGTGCAGATATAAGCATAGGGGAAATGAACATGGATGACAGTTTAGAAAAAAGGCTGTTTTGTCTTAGAAACCCATGGAGAAGGTGGTGCTACATGTTATACTGTAGCCAGCCAGCAGTGGCGCTAGACCTGCGGGTGCTACACTTTTTAGAGACATTGTGTTGTCCATGTTTTTTTTGTTGTTGTTTTTTTAATAGTTATTTTTAAGACGTGTTGTGGTATGTTACGACACCATACAGTATGATATGTTACAATACAATACAATACCGAATGATACGCTACCATCCAATGCAACATGTTACAACACAATACAGTATGATATGTTACAATACAGTACGATATGATGTTACAATACAATGCCAAATGATGCGTTACAACACAATACAGAATGATAAGTTACAATACAAATATGACATATGTTACGATACAATCCAACATGGTATGTTACAATGCAACACAATACGGTACGATAAAATGTTATACAATGCAATGCAATAAGCTACAATGGAATCTAGCGGAATACAATCTGACACGAAACGGTGAAATACAATATGACAAAATACTGTACGGTACTATATGGTACCCTAGTGTTCCCAGTGCAGGTACTGGATTATCCCTCTTCTTCCCTCGTATTTTATTCCCTGCTATAACACACCTGATTCCGCTAATAATCCTATTGAACAACAGTTCTGTTCGGTTCTCCACTGACTCGACCTCACTGTGTTAGAACAGGGGAAATATTCAGACGTGCAGGACGGAGGTCTCTCTGAAAACCGGGACTGTGTTACAGTACGATCAATAACACAAACGATGTTATGGAATAATAAATTAATATGGAATTTTCCGGAGAAGTGTGATCTAGGCAAACATAAACCAGTTCACGAGGGATCTAGTGTTATAATCACGAATTATGCTGCTGATAATTAAGCCAATGAAGCTGCCGCGATATAAAAAAAAAAACGCTGGAGTCGATTATTAAGTGTGGTGCAGCGCTTCTGTTTACGGTTTTGTTGGAGGTTTGTCATGGTGTAGCGTATTATAGCGGTGTGCTGGAGTCATATACGAAGGAAAAACGTACGAAAGCTACACTACGTTGCTGCTGTCAATCATTAGAGCTTCTGACACACCCACACAGGCAGGAAGTAGGAGTTTTATAGCTTTTAGTTATTATTAAATTGTAGTTTTTATGTACAGTTGGTAAATGAGTATTTAATGACCGTAGTACCACGAAGAGTGTTTAGCGTTTAAACCCGTGTTGCCAGGAGGGTTTAACGCTCTCCTGATCCGCTGGTCAGACTTAAATTCCTCTCCTATAGTTACTGAATTATTTTTAATAGTTACTAAGGGAAATGTTTTAAGATGTACAGTACTGTGCAGAAGTCTTGACCCCCCCCCTCTCATTTGTTTATATGTTGCTAGGAAAATGAAACAATAGGTGCAGTGATTTATCGCAACATTTGCAAACATACACAGTGAGAGTTTGTATCATTCTAACAAGCTTTAAAGTCAGTATTTGGCATGAGCACCGTTATTCTTCGGCACAGCCTTTTGTTCCGTTCTGTGTCGAGATGATGCCACACTGCTTCAATAATGTTGAGATGCGGGCTTTGGGGAGGCCAGTCTGTGACTGATGACCATCATGTTTTTTTCTATCAAGGTATACAGGAAGCCTGGCGAACTGTTCCTCAAGACTACACTAAGAAATAATGGCTCTTTGGAAGCAAAATATGAAGAAATGAGGGGTGACTGAAGACTTTTGCACAGCACTGTATATAATAAGCCAGGAGATTATCGGTTTAACCGCGAGCAAATTCACACAGATGTCACTGCAGCGTGGTTCATTAGGCTTATGAACCGGCGCGTATGTTTTACATTTCGCTCTGATTATCTACAGTTTTACAACTCATAAAGCAGATTGGAGGAAGTTTCCGAATGCCGGATCTGGACAAAATGATAACGACGATGATGAGGGATGCGAGAAATGTGTTTTTGTTCGTCCGTTCATTTTTTTTCTCAATAAGATTTTTTTTTATACTTTTGAAGCTGTCAAATTAAAACAGCGGTTATTGTAAACTTGACATCACTGTTTAGCCAAAAATGGTGATGCGTGTCTTGTATCGCTTACATGTCTTCAAATAATGAGGCGTGCCTTCATTATAATATAGAAATATGACCTGTGAATGTTTTGACCTTATTGCGAGATTTGGTTGGTCCGCTTGAGAACATTAAATTGCATTTATTTAGTTATTCAAAAAATGCAAAAGAGGTTTGAGTTAGATGTCGGATTAGGTGTTTGGTGTCACGCAAATATCCGCAGAAAAACCCTGGACAGATAGAATTCCAAATGTGTGTGTGTGTGTGTGTGTGTTAATGAGAGTGAGTCAGATTGAGCATCTGAGAATCAGTTTTGTCTCGCACACTATCAGTCGCCTCTCTGGTTTCCGTGTTAAGCATTTGGAGAGCGAGCTTCAGCCAACATGCTGTAGCACAATAACGCTAGTGCTTGTGTGCAAGCGTGTGTGTGTCTGTGTGTGTGCGCATGTGGCTCCAGGCTACACTCCCCCATCAGTATGCTATGAATGCCAGTTGCTTTGATCACGCAGACTCTGGTGGAAATGGCAATTATGTTCCTCGTCGGATTTCAGTACGTGTTTAAGCAGAGCTACAGTCTCAGCGCGGGGGTCGGAAAGGCCCGGAATCCGAGAGGTGCTTCTCTAATCGGGGAAAACACCACATCGAGCGCAGCGTGTCATGCTTTTAATGGAGTCCTTAAACCATAACTTTAGTGACTCGGAACAAGCCAGAGTGGTTTATTGGCAGGCAAGATGAATTACTGTGTTCTCGTTAAATATTTTATAAGCTCCTCGCGTATGTAATGTACGAAAGTGTCATTTTAAGTGGTATCAGATGACTGCAGGGAGGAGGGTCTGATAAAATACCCTTAAGTTAATCAAATAGCAGTTGAAATAATGCCCAAAACAATCCCAAAAAGCAGATAAAAACATGTTCGACACGGTTGCATGCAACAGTTCAAAATGTGGTACATGGTGAATTCATCCATTCATTTATTCGGCGATCTTCTGTAAGCGCTTTTCCTGGTCAGTGGATCCGGAGTCTGTCCGGGGAACGCTGGAAGCAAGACAGGAATACACGCCACATGATGGTTCAATCCATCTCAGTCCAGCATACACACTATTCACACACTCATTCACTCCTAGCGCCAGTTAAGTGTAACCAATCCATTATATGGCAGACGAAAGGAAACCTGAGAACCCAGAGGAAACCCACTCGGCTATGAGGAGAACGTGTGAAACACCACCAGTACAACAGTCAGAGGTAAAGCTGGAACTTTAACTTTTCCAGCACAAGACTGCCTAAGAGCAGAGTACTTTCATTAAGCCACTGATAATTTTCCAATAACCGCATGCCCTGTCCTGTCTTATTCCTCACGTAGCATCAAAACTGTGGCACTAGAGTTTTACTGCCAAACCTGAAGGTCCATCAAGTACAGGATCATGCAGAAGTATCGTAATAATGATATTTTTTGTAATATTGCACGCTGTAAAAAAACATGGAGTCGACGTGATGGTTTAAGGATTGTAATTGATGATAAGTGCTCCATTTCAACTCCTACAGTTTCTGGTTGCACTTTGCTTTCACTACTTTGCCTCATACCTGGAGTTTCTTATTCTTATTACAGTTTAATTACTTTTAGTTCTACAGACAAAACACCAAAAGCACAGAATGGCAATTAAATAAAAAAAAAAGTACACACGCAAAAAAACGTAATATTTGTATTTAGGGACTTATTGCAGAGCCATTGCAGTTTCCTAATAGGATTATTAGTGCGAGGGTGAAACGGGACAAAGTTTTCTTATGCTCATTCCTTTTCTAATATTTATCTATTTTTTTCTATTAGACCATGAGCCTATTGCTTAAAGTTTCACAGGAATATTAAAATTTACAGTGTTCAAAAACTTTACTTATAGTGTGTGTGTGTGTGTGTGTGTGTGTGTGTGTGTGTGTGTGTGTGTGAGAGACAGAATTAAAAAGAGAAGTTATGGACAGTTTGAGATTGAGATGAGAAAAAGGGAAGGAGGCCGTGCCGAGTGTTAGAAAGAAAGGATGAATTTATTATTATTATTTTTTTAAGTTTTCACTCGTGGATTTTCATCACAGCACGGTGCCGAAGATGTACGGAGAAGAGTGTGACCTACAGGAAGCGTTTGCTGTTTTATGCACGCGGTTGTCACGCTCAAGCGAGCATACTGAGATGCCATCACGTGTAAAAAACAGCGAGGAAAGAGAGCATGTGTAGATGGCATGATGTTTTCTGGTTAAAAAATAAGTGCATTCTTTCCTCGCCTCCAAGCACACACTCTCTCTCTCTCACTCTGTGTCCCTCACATAGACACACACATTGCTTCTCGGATGTACAGTATAAGGGCTTTTCTTTTCTCCTCACCGAGCAGATCATAGTCGTCTTAATTTCTTTCACGGAAAACAAACCCGCAAGCCAAGAGCTGTGCTCGCAACCGCAGTCTCCTCTTAAAAGCGATCAACCGCAGCGTTTACACACTAGCACACTTCTATACACACGATGCTAATCGAATGAGCAGGTTTCCTCAAAAGCACTGAGGCTTTAGAAGCAATGTAAGTAAAGCATTCATTACGAAATGAAAGGGCACGCAGTGTTTAACACTAATGGTTAGGATGATGAAACCGGAACCTGTTCTCTGCATTCATCCTTCCTGGGAAGTGTTAAAGACACCAAGTGAAGTAGCTTACAGTGCATTACATCAGACCCAGTGATGAAGTGCATGTCATAGTAAATATTAAGGATAATCTCTATAGCACCTTTCTTAGGATGGGGTTGCTTTACAGAAAGGCACAACAAGCATGCAGGGGGAAAGAAGAGGACTTCTGTGGGAGAGAAGTGAACGACACGACGCTAACAAAAAAAAACAGCAAAAAAACCCAATCCGGAATAAACTATTGGTAAACCTTTATTACACCAGCACGCTGATGAATTCTCAAATCTCACTCGTCAGAAGGTGTTGATGAATTTTCTATAACGGCAGTTCTGACCGTGTTAATACGCTCGTTCAAACACGCTGCCGTTTCTATGGTAACGACTAAGACAACTGAACATTAATAGTACGTTGATTAAGAAACTGCGTGCAATTCTTGATACGGCAAAGTCTCGCGTGTGGAGAAGAGTTTATTTCACATCTACGGAAGGAGTCTCCAGTGTCAGCGGTTTATAAGCCTCAGAAATCTTTCATACTTGGTTTCTTCGTAACATCTAAACGGACAAAAAGTATGCCGCGTCATCGCGTGTAATTGTGATCTTTGGCAAATTGCTGCAGTATAAGAAGCTTTGGGGCTTGCTTTTATAGTGAAATGATCAGCTTTAGGTCGGTCACGGTAGCTACGCTTCTCATGGCCCTGTCGCTGATTAGTTTCCTATAACAGCTTGCGCCCAAGTGTTTCATTCCTTACTTAACGCTCACGCTACGTAATAAGATGAGAGCGCTACATGGCACCTAACACCAGTTGACTCGTCGTAACTGTCGTGTACACTGGGTGGGAATTGCGGACCAATCCGGACTCTGCAAACGTTCCGGCGCACCTTCTTCCTGCTCCACCCTTTCACTTTGCTATATATTAGATCGATGCGCTTCATAAACCGGAAACTCAGCATACTTGAACTTTTTCTGTGACTTTTCACCGATGTCATCACACCTATTATCGCAGCATAACGTAAAAGACCTAACAGACTCCGACGTCTTTATTATAGCATGGCATCAAGTTGATATACAGTCCAAATCGCTTTAGCAGAAATTACTCCCTAATACTCGTCGTGCTCTCCTTTACCATTGATCGGCTCCTGGAACATAATGTCGCCTCCCATGAAATAAAATCATGTTTTTACTAATGGCCACATTAGGCAGCTGAGTTGGACGTCGATATCAGACTGGCCCTCAGTTGAAATTACTGATCCTGTTTTCTGGAAATTCGAAAACTATGATGAATGTCTGAATTAGAATTGATTTTGTAATTTCAGGGCCATCTCTAGTTTCATTAAGCAGACATCAGGACAAAAATAGGCAGAATGAGAGAGAGAGAGAGAGAGAAAGGGCTCCAGCATTTGAATTCTTTTTACTTATTTTTTTTTTTTAATCTTTCATTATGCAATCTGACTCTATTAAAAGCAGCGTCCTGAATTGAAAGCGATTTTTGCCTAAGTGGGAGTTGAGCCTGATGCGTTATGAATATCTGTCATCACTTATTTAATCATTAACCAAATGGAACGCATACACTTCATACACTTCACATCAGCATTAGGGATACGGCGCGGCCTCGATAGCCGTAGACAGCGTGCAGCCGTAATCTCCTCAGCGTGCAGAATTGTTCAATCAAATCAAGAAACAATTCAGAAATGGTTATGAGTGCACTGAGTTAGAAGAGGTTTCATGATGTTTATATTTATTTGTTTAGCAGATGATTATTACAGGCATGAAGCTGTGCAGTTCAGGGTTAAGGGCACTACTCAGGGGCTCTGTGCCAGTGTACGATTTGAACAAACAACCTTCAAGTCACAGATCCTTTACCAGCAACATGAAATTCTCAACCTTTCGGCTTTTGCATTTCACTGGAGTTGTGTTCAGTATTGTGAAAGCTGCGTGTCTAAATCACACACTCGCTTTATTCTCGTCAGAGCTATAGTCGTCACAGGGCTGTATACAGTCGTAGCTCCATTCTGAAGACAATCCTGTTCTTCCTCAGCTCGCAGATTGGTGGTGAGATTCAAGGGGCGTGGCCTAATGTTTTAAAACCGGACCTGTTAGAAATGATTTGAAAGTGATTCCGACGATAAATAGGCTGATAAAAATTGAATCATGTCATAATTAAAAAAAAAACATAGCAACAATTTTTGACTCCTTAAAGAGTGAAAAAAAATTCTTTTACAGGAAATCAAAATTTAACATTATTAAAGTTATTCTGTTTATTGTGTTTATTAGGAGGCTGTCAAGCCAAACCTTGGATAAGTGAAATTTATTTTACATTTAAAGATGTTCCTGGCTCCAATATGTTTTGTGCCCTGGAGAACATTTCATTCCTTGGTTCTTCAGCCGGTTTTTTTTCCCCATTTTTTTTTTTTTTTTTTTTGTCACAATAAACTGAACAAACACATGGATACAGAGGTGGGAGCATTTTTGGTGGTAAAAAAGTTTTAGTTCTGTGTAGCACCATGAAAAATCAGTTAATAGGACTCAAGAGAAATGAATAGGAAACCAAGAATAGTTCTTCCCATATCATCACTTTAGGCACTTTCGGACCAGAGGAACTTTTTCATGGTCCTTAGAACTGTCGGAGGAACTACTCTTTGCGTGGCCGCAATGCAGGAACAGAGATCGTCATTATGAAGACTTTTTTAGCTCCTACTTCACGGCAGGTAGTCCCTGAGCACAAGAGGAACTGCGAGCGACGTAACTGTACAGTGATCGGTCAAACACATGATCCAATGCAGCATTCTAAAAAATCAGTGTCTATATCCGACAGAGGAAACACAACACAATTTAATGTGTCTAAGCGAGCTCTCAGTTAACTAAACATGCCTGTCCATGTGCTCGTCCGTTTGGTTTTTTTAGCTACCGTGTAGGAAAATCCGTTATAAAATAATAATCCATGTTCGGTAAGAATACTTTAAGCAACCCCCAACTATTTACCAGCATAAATTCGCTCCTTATAATGTAAAATAAAGAATTTACAGTCAGCACGAGAACACTTCCTGGTCTCCCCCGTTCTACAGTGCAATGGAATGATCCGTTTCTATAGAAACATGGGAGTGAACCATGACACACGCAAAGTTTAAATCCTAATGTTGTTAGTTTGATGTTTTCACAGCAACACAAGAACGTACATTCATATGAAAACAAACAAGAAACTAGTCACGTCGCCATAGCAACCATCAGCCGGCTTGCGTCGCTCCAGCGTTCCCACAGGCGGATGGATGCGAATACAAACAGAAAAAAAGTCCTTGAAGTTGTGCAGTTCTCGCGGGAGCTCCTCAGCGGATACTTCCTCTCACGAGTCCCCCGAGCTGTTTGATCCGAACGCTCCTCTTAAAGAACCTGGCACTTTTTTGCCGTGTTCAGTATTGATCCAGGATATCCTCCATGTTTCTGACACTGCGTTTTTGTGTTGCCGAGACGTCTCGTCATTGAGTGCAGTGTGTGATTATTTAGACCTGCAGTTCGCACAGTGCGAAACTCCTTGGCTAAATTGATTGAGTTTGACTGCACACACTCAGTCCAGGATCTGCTGGAGAATTAAATCGGGGGAAACGTTTAACCGTGGTGATGCAGGATTGGTTTTTGGGAAGCTTGGGCGATTATACTAGGAATCCAGATGGACCCAGGGAAATCTAATTAGAGCAGCTGGCAGTCGTGAGTGTAAAGAACAGGGTGGTTTGCGTAGATTGTGTGTCTGGGTGATAGATAGTGCGCGTGTTGGGTGATGTAGGGGTCATTTAGACAGTTTGGATTATGCATGCATTTCAAACGTGTGTGTCCTTTTAACTCTCTCTCACTACACGTTTCTCACACGCTCTCTCTCCTCTCACCGTCACTGCCGAGGATGGTGGTGAGTAACGAGAGTCGCTCGGCTGCTCTATCACCTGCTCGGGCGCCGGTTCCGCTTGGCTGATATCCCATGAGTCCGTGCGGCCCGGCCTCCCCAGCGCCCGGCACTCAGCCGAGATTGATGGCGCTCCGATTCCAGGCAGCCAATTCTGGTCTCTCAAGAAATAATCCACTACATTGACAGATGAGCCGAATGTGACATGACACAATGCTGGCCTGCAGTGGCAGCGCTTCTCTTTCACTCCACACACACACACACACACACACACGCACACACACAGCGTCTGATGGTATGGCTATAATTTGGCCTGGGTCAGGTGTGAGAGCCGCAGGACTTTTTGAGGACAGTTCTCTCTCTGCTGTAGCCTAGAAAAAAAACCTTAAATCTCTGCAGCAGCACTGCTCATCGATCAGCTTATGATGAAGTCATACATTCTGTGTGTGTGTGTGTGTGTGTGTGTGTGTGTGTGTGTGTGTGCGCGTGATCAGAAAACCCACCCACCTGTTTCTTGCTTTCAGCCTTTATAATGAATTCAGTTGGTTTGTTTTTACTGTGAAGTAAGTGATTTAGCAAACATTCATTCAAGACCAAGCAAGCTAGCAGTCACACAGCGGTCTCATGATTCGCACTGGCAGGTCAGACTCTCCCAGCTGGACACCCGGGTCAGGACCTACTCAGTGACACCTGCGTACACACACACTTCACAATCAACAAATTGTTAGCTGATTTCTGTTAGGTGAAGTCCTTATCCTCATGCTGAACTCTTAAAATGCTTTGGATTATTGTTTCACAAAAAAAAAAAAAAAGATTTTAAGCTCTTCCTGATTTCTCACCTGTGGCGTAAAGGTATTTCTTCCAATCTCTGGGAAGTTCCAGATGGATTTGGTTAAGATGATCTCACGATGTTTCTCCTGGATAATTCGGCACCCTCCTCCAAAAAAGACCATGTTGTGTTAGACGGCCATTTTAGCCCTAGCGTTTGCTTTGCCGAGCAAGGACAAACTGTTGACGAGAACGGAGTAGCAGTTAGCTACCTAGCAAGTTGATATTACTGACAAATTGTTACAAATGAATAGCTGATTTCAAAATTCCAAACTTCCATCGTCCTTTTGCTAACTCTTTGTATGATCATGCGTTGCATTCGGTAAGCTATTCCTGATTTCTTGTTTTACACCGGTGCTTCTGACAAACTTTGGGAGCTTGTGCTGGACATTGGGAATTGCAGCAAGATATGATCGATGTAGTCATTTCAACCAATTGGTTAGTCGTAAGTCCACTCAAAACAAGTATGAGGAAAGTTATTTTAATATATGAAGACGGAAATTTAAAAAAAGAGCTAGAAAACTAGGACCAGAGTAACTAGGACGGAGAAAAGCAAGAAACCAGAACACACACAGCCCACTGGCGAAAAACTGGAAATATATATGTATATTATTATTTAATTATTAGATGTTCGAACAACAAAGAGTGAACTAAAAAACTGAAAGCGAGAGAATGACACCCAGGCAGTTTGGAGAGGGAGTTTGTTACAAGTGATGTTTCATTTAGTTTTATAATTTAACTAATAAAGCTTCATCTGAGCTTGTTTAACAGAGGCCAGTAATTCTGTCGTAATGGGGCACTGCCTTTGTGACTTTATTACCGCTGTACTGTAATAAGAGAACAGCGCAATACTAATATTCATCAGCTATTAAAACACCAGCTTCTGAAAGCCCGCCGAGATCCTCCGTCCATTAGCAGAGCCAAGGCTGGTTCTCCTCCATTTCCCCTGGCACATTTTGACCTCGAAGCCTCGATCAAACACTTGGTCTGTTCTTCCTCTGTATTTAAAACCACACGTCAGTAAACACTCTCGAGCAACGTGCCCTGTGATGTCAGCAGCCCTGGTAATTAAACGTACCAAAACCACTTCACTAGACCCTAATCACCTCAAAGCGTGTATAAATGTTCACCTGCCGCTGTGAAGACACAATAGAACGTCGTAATTTATTTCAGGGACGCTTATCGCGGCGGGAGCGCCTTTCGCAAGGTCAGGAATCCTTCATTTTTTATGCTGATAGTGACTTGTATATCATGTTAAACCTCCCTACAAGTCCACAGGTTCACTGTTACTATAGAAACGCTAATGTATTAGAGCGAGCGTGTTAATTTGCAGCTGCACTACTGTCAGAGCGGCTGTTAAAGAAAATGAATCAACACCTTCTGACCAATCAGAAGCCAGCATCCTACAGCGGTATAAGTGTAATGTGCTGTATGTAGTGTGAAGGCTGATCATTATAGCAGGTGTAAAGCACACCCCAGGTTACTGTGTGTGTGTGTGGGGGGGGGGGGGGTGGGGTGCGGGGTGTGTGGCTGAGA
>JAQMYM010000016.1:16342971-16354294 GCA_030014255.1 Parauchenoglanis ngamensis
TTTATATATATATATATATATATATTTATATATATATATATATATTTTTTTTTTTTTTATGAAATCCTTCTCATACGAGGATAGTTTTGTATTACCCTGTTCCCCAACCGCTTCCTGGCTGACGATACCGATCAATTTACATAGTTATCAGGTTCTGATATGCAGAAATAGTGAGGGGAAATTACAAGTCGCACAACGTTATAGTTTGGGACTCAAGAGGATATTGAAAAGCTGATGAAACCGATATGATCAAGTAGCATTCATCGTTATGGAACGGAACAAAATGGAGCCACGAGGTTTAGCAAAATGCTTCCAAACCTTGATCAAAAGACATTTCGCGTTCGCCGTGAGTCTTTAATCCTTGACCTCTGTCCACCGTTTCATTCCGGATTTATAATTTAGGACTTCATCCATATTCGGTCAACGCTTCGGCATATTTTTGTGCTCGTACTCTTGACTCGAGTGTTGTTCCACCGAGTCGGAGTCACTTAGGTAGGTAGATCTGATCTCCTACGCTGTAGTGCAAGGTCTCAGGATGGCGAAACAGACTAAAATAGCACGTACACTGTTCGATTAAATGTGCCTTGTTCTAAACATTGCAAAAACCAGGCATTTCACAGTTAGAACAAAATTTATCATGTTGATTTTTCAAATAAATGAATAAAACAGAAGGCGATTGCGAGATTCTTGCACCACTCCCATTTGTATATCAAACACCCCCACATGAGGTCACGACCCCTACTTTGATCATCTCTGATTTAACATTCAAATATCGTGCGCAGTCGTAACAGTGATATAAATGATTCATACTGACCTTGTGCGCTTAAAAGCCAAATACTTTTGCCTGTTTTTTGCAGCAAGCATTTTAGCTCCCAGCGTCTACGTTTAAGTTAAGGCTATGCTGAACCTACTCCGGTTAAAACATTCATTTACTACTTCATCAAGTCAGACGTAGCGGAAATTTAGGCTCAACTGGTGCAAAATCCCTGCAACAGTTAATCAGAGGCCCCTGAAAACCACCACGCGCTCGGGTTACAAGAGGACTGCTGGATGGACTGAGCGAAGTATGAAATATAAGCCGGTGCTTGTTATTCTGGAGGAAAAAAAAATGACAGCCTCCGAAAGGAAGGAAGAAACGAAGGCAGGCAGGAGGCGAAGGGCGAGATGATTCCTTCCATCCCTGAAGAATGACCGCCATCCATCATTATTCGCAGGTGCGGCTCTGGCCAGACACGCAGAGCCATCATCATCATCATCATCATCTCTGGGAAAGCTGAGCTGCTCGGCCATTTGCATCTGTCTGCATGTTGGCATTGTGTGTGTGTGTGTGTGTGTGTGTGTGTGTGTGTGTGTGAGAGAGAAAGTGGGTGGGTGGGTAAATATATGTGTTTTTGCACACATTAATGCATCCATGTGGGTGCATTTGCACAAATCAGAGTGGAATGGTCTTTATGTGCGTGCACAGGTGCATTTGTGAGTGTGTGTGTGTGTGTGTGTGTGTGTGTGTGTGTAGGCAGATGGTCTCTGTTTGATCAAGGAGACCTTGTAATGGCAGCAGAGACGGGTTAAATGAGAACCTGTCAACGGGACTCATGAGCAGGCCGCCGTGGCCGCGTCTCACACCGCAAATATGATAATGTTTTAAAGTGAATCACCGTCTGCAGATGAGCATCTTCGCATCTTCAATAGTGTGTGTGTGTGTGTGTGTGTGAAAGGTGGGAAATCTTATATGTCATATGGGAGCCATACTAAACCATCTGTTGTATGTGTTAATGCCGATAAGCCGGTTAAGACACTGACATGAACTGTGCACACTTATATGTGCGCGCACACACACACACACACACACACACACACACACACACAGTGCATATGCAGATATATTGTCCATTAACAGAAAATTACAGTGAAAGGACAAAAAGTATACTTTTTATGATTTATGATGAAGTGACAGAAAGTCAGCTGAAGACCTCAGTTTCTCCAAACCAACAGCAGGGACGCATCAGTCCTCTCTCTCACACACACACACACACACACACACACACACACACACACACACACTTGCACATAAAAAAATGATTCTCCAAATCTGATGCCACATGATACTCTGTGACGTACTAATGCTACGAAATGACCGTGATCTAGATGCGTTTCATGACTAATGACAAGCAAAAAAAAAAGGAAAAAACCCCTTTTGGTGTAGGTCACACCCACTTCTTCATTATTGCCGCAATCCATTGTACTGAAGTCTCAGAAAAAACCAACCTCCAACATGGAAAGCAGAACGGTCTTTCAACTCTGAATTTCCCAGTCAGGAGCCCGGAAAGCTCAGACATAAACACACCTGACGTCAAACACACAGTCAGAAATATTTCATGTTCTTTGTATGATAAATATCTGAAATTCAGAGACCAGCCATACAAACACAACCTTGATCTGGGCAGCAGTGTTTTTTTGCAAGCTGAACCATTGGAACGAGTTTGGAGCAAAAACTAACTTGAAACTTCCCAAGGTCTGAGTACAAGGAATTGCAGCATTAATCCGCACCCAGGTATCTGGAACATTAAACGGATCCGGATCCAGATAGTATTACACCGGCTAAAAGCTAGTCACTTGGTGCAGCTGCCCCGAAAACAGAACCCATTTTCTCATTTTCAGTTTGCTAACCCTCCGCTAAGCCCCGGGTAGTAAAGTAAAGCTAATAAATTAGCTCCATTTCATGCAGCGAGGCTGTATATAAGGACTGAACGTTAGAGACGTGGCCTACTGCCTCCAGCTTGTTTCTTCACCTGATGCTTTAAATCTTTGTCTGCTGACACTTTTGAACCTCCTACATGTAAAAAGTCAAGTCGTGTAACCTATAGGGGTTCCATGAAAACTAACTTCCCCATCATTCCTTTTATCTGTCGCACGCCGTCGTTCCGAGACATCCCCGGGATCGAATACATTTTTAACTTGTTTCGTCTGGCGGCCAACATTTCCATTTATAGGAGGTCAGGTTTTTAATAGCAAGAAGTCCCGCAGCTGTATTTAATTTCCGTTAATGTCTTCTTCTTCGTCTTCTTCTTCGGCTTACGAGATGTAAGATTACACGTTTTACCGGGAGCAGCAGAGGGAATCTAATCCGCAGAAGATGGCCATAAAAAGGCAGCAGATCCGTGGGGTAAATCATGATATTAGTGCTTTAATGGGCCGATGAGAAGGCCATAAAGCCGTGATGTACAGCTGCTGAGGGACCGGCGCGGGAGCAGGGATACCCCAACACACAGAGCGGGGAAGAGCGCTCAGCCGTGACCCGGGGAAGCAAGTCTGTCTCTTTCACGCTTCTCCACCATTTTTATCTCTTCTTTAGTTTGAAAGCTGAGGCAGAAACACATCCGTCTCGTGTTGGTGAACACCGCACTTCTTATTTTATGGACTGTACGTGTGGAAACGTTACTATTCATATGCGTCATAAAGACTAGTTTTTAAGTGCGTGTCATAGAAACCTTTCCGTTTTCTCTCAGCAGGCGCAGACAAGAAAGCTAATATTTCCTGTAAATAATTATCCAATTAGCATCTAAATGGTAAAACAGAGTTCATTTTCAGCACTTTCCAATTACAGGCTGACAAACGAGCAGTCATTATACAGTCACCGAATCCTAATAAATTAAAAGCATATCTGAACAAACACCGAGAGTTCTATTGAAAACAACCAGCTCGAGCTTCAGAAGCTGCACGACCGTGAGCGGGAGCGACCGCGTGATCATCGTAGCCTGCAGTGAAAGGAAAATTAAAAACATACACTATACACAGCGGCAGGCCGTGTCCTTCCTTCTGTCAATTGCGTTAATATATTATTCCAATAACAATTATAATATGCCTTAGTAGATTTCCTCTGCAGGACTTTTGGTTTTTTTATCCTAATCCTGCATGTCCTGTGCTCTAATTAACACCAGCTTCAGCTCGGGTGCTTACAGGGCCTTTTCCGACGTCTATATAAGGCGCAGATCAGAGATTCTCAAGCGTTTTGTTGTCGCAGACCTCTTTAAGCTGTGTAACAAGTTCCATGGACGTTATTTGAATGTGTGTAGTTCTATATTGTCTATTTGTTACATCTATGGAGTTTTCCCTTCCTGAAGTCCGAGCTGATATGATTTCTAGTCGAAAACCTAAAATTGAAGTAAAAAAAAAAAATTGTGATTGAGTAACGTATGGATCAAAAGGATCAAGCATGCAGAAGTCCTGATCCAGCAAAGCAATCAAAGAAACTACAGAAACTGGGAGAGTTGCTTTGCAGCTTTCTAATGAAAGTCCAGGCTGTTTGAAAGAGAAGGAGTGATTGAGTGATGTGAAGGTTGCGACTTTAGGCCCATTCATCACCAGGATTGCCAATTTTCTGGGACGTGTGAAGAAAACACTTTCACCGTTCGGTAACGTGTAAGTGAAGAATACTGTATATGCTTTCTGACTGACTGTGGATGCGAGTCATGTGACTGATCATGTGACTAGCCTTGCATCGTGAGAAATGGAGTCGAAAGTAGGTAGCGAGGGGATTCTGGGAAATGGAGTTTGTATCCCAAAGAATCCCGTCGAGTGACGTTGAGAGCGTCTAATCTGGTCCTGTTTCAGTTTGAGAGCATATTTACAGTAGCCTGTAGTGCAGATGTCCTGGACACCTTATAGTTTTCTATCCTGTCTGTTTTAAACCTACTCTGTTAGTGTGTCGGTGGAATATGAAAGAGAAAAATCTGATTTGTGAAAATTGATTTAAAATGAAATGAATGCTACACGGGAAATTTTTGTATTTTATACGGTATTAAGGTCCACATTAAATAAAAGATCATATTTCTGCCGAAACATTTTTAAGGACTTTCTGGGTTCTAGATTTGTCCTTGCAAAGCTGCGTACCTGAGAGAATTTATAGTTTTTTTGTTTCCGTTTTTTTTCCCCACTTTTCATTTCAGTATTTTGTTACGAAGGCATCTTCACTCCAAAGAACGTCTTTAACGTGCATTGTCACTTTTACACTGTCCTGCACATGGACATGTTATTTATAACCAGACTGAAAGAGAGGGGTTTTTTTTAAGCCAGAACTGTGTACCGTGCCGTGCATTGTTGAGTATTTTACATATTGGGAAGTTTGTGGTCGGTCGAATTACAAGACTCAGGTTCTGAGGCATTGTGTTGAATCCAACGCCCACGTTCAGCCTGCTCAGTGTGACACACACGCACACACACACACACACAAACATAGTGTATTATACAGTAACTTTTCATCCCTCTGTCTTTTTAAGCATGTTTAAAGCAAGAGCTCAACAAAATCCAGCCTCTTCAGGATGAACTAATGCAAACACTGTTGACGTCTTGATTTCTTGGGAATTGGTGAAGTTTTTTTCAGCCTCCAGAAAGAGCTCAGATACGAAACTCCACTGTTGGTGCGCACGAATATGTTTAAAACGACTTTCCAGAGATCTGCTTTCAGACCAATGCTGGTGCATAGTAATTACAGCTCACCCCAGTCTCCGAGGCACGCTTCCGTTCAGCCAGGAAAATACGTCAAGCATTGTATTTAGCCGCTCGTCTGCGCAGCCTCTCTCCTTCCGAAATTCAATTCATCGGCCGTAATGGAGTAAGAGCTAGCGGAGCGGACACGCCGAGGAAGGAGGAGAGGAAGACGAGCGTATTACACACATCAACATCATATGCGGTCTTGTTCCAGATCAGGGCTCGCCGTGAACTCCGAGGCCCCTGACCACAGGCCCGGAGAGGAGGAGGAGGAATAGAGATGAGACGGAGAGGGGGAGGGCAAGTGAGCAAGCGAGAGGGAGAGAGAGAGGGAGAGATAAAGGGCACAGAGAGAGATTATCTTTTGCTAGGCAGTGAATGATGGACAGGCCTTCAGCAGATGAAGCTTCTGTAGCCAGTGTGCTAGGCTGTAGAGGAAGCCAGAAAGCAAGGATAGATAGAGAGAGGAAGAGAGAGGACTCTGGGTAGAGGAGGTATATTTTATACGCTGGACAGGGTTTACGAGAGACAGTTTAATTCCTAAGAGATCACAAGAGGTGTTAGTTTTCTCTCAGCACAACAGAGTGTCATGCGCCAGTGGTGGATGGCCAGCCAGCAGGTATCCATTCTTATTCCTCCTCCTTTTTCTCTTACTCTCTGCCTCTCTCTCTCTTTTCTTTCTCTCTTACTCTCTCTCAAAAATTGGCTTTTTAAACCACAGTATTGTGTTTGTGTACCTACGTGGTCTATCTATCCATCTAAGAAGGTATTTAGAAAAGTTATTTATTTGATGTAAAATACATTTGTGGAAACATTATGAATGGTTAAAATAAAGGACTGTTAAGTCTCTCCCTCTCTCATTCTTTCTTTAATTTCTCCTTCTTCTGTTGCTACTTTTTAGTCCAGCCGAGATCTTAAGAATATGCCAGAGCCATAAAAATCAATGATGTACAAAAATCAATCTCTTATCCAAACAAGTCTCAGACATGTGAGGCAGTGGAAAGAGAAAGCGAGTCTCTTTTTTTTTGTCTGCGAAAAACTAAATTGGGGAGCTGCTAATTACTGGTGAGCCTTTTACTAACTTTCTAATGTTGCATGTCACCACTAAACCAATTAGTGCTACAGATAAGCCAGTATGTCCCCCCTGTTGCTTATGATCATGATTTTTGCTCTGATGTGGTGAAAAACACTGAGGTTGCTCCCAAGTAGTGCAACAGTAAAGTGTTCACCCTGTCCTCCAGCCCCCAGTTCGAATAGTTCACTAGTTCGATTCAGGGCATCTGTGAGGTCCTGCGAATGGAGGCGGCAGATAGCGACATTGCAGGTGCAGCAGTTCGAAAGAAGCTCGGAGGAAGCACACGATAGCCGCCGCCGTCCCTGCTTGGTAGCTGAATATATAAACTTCCTAGCCAGGAATTTAGGTGCTGTGATGTTACATAAACACATAAAAATGTGTTTACAAAAGATGATCACATGGATGTCTCAGCAATTGCTAGCATGTTTGAGTTTTGTGTTAACAGCCTGTAGCAGATGGTAAAGTTAAAACATCATGTGAACACCAGGGCATGTGGCGTTCCCAAGTAGCTTAGTTAACAGAATCAAATTAGCTGTTTCGATTGTACAGATATCCAAGCATGCTTTGATTAGCTTCTCCACAGAGAAGGAACGGTTGCATACAGCTTAGAAAGAACATAAACATCAGACATGCCTGCTAATGACCGGCTTTAGTGATCTGTTTAGTGGCTTGAAGTGAAAAAAATGACTGTTGTGAGAATACAGGACTAGATTCATTTTAGGTTTTTAGCAGATATTTAGTAGAAATTGTGTAACAACGCATCACATGTCCTCTTCAGAGACAGCAATCATCATTCTGTTTACTGAAGCAGTCTCAGGAAAGTTTTAAAAAATGCACGATTAGGGAATGAATACAGAAATGTAGTAAGAGCGCACATTAACGCCAAGACTCCGCTCATCTCCTGCACACCGGAGGCGTGAGTGCGTATCTGAGAGGGAGGTTTTTCAGCTGTCACTTGTCAGGTTCCGTCACGAGGAAAGAGAGAAACATGAAATATTCTCAGGGAAAGATCTCCCTTCTCTCCTTCCCTCTCTGTCTGAAATGACAGTGATTTAAAAGCGACTTGTTGCTCCTGAGTCTATTCAGAGTTCTTCAGGCTGCGTCGATGCCGTCACGCAGCGCACCAAGTTTCTCATCTGCTTCGTTAGAAGAGACGCTCACAGGACACACAGTCAGGAGGTGATTCACTTTTATTTGCCCCGTTATCATGTGTGCTCTAAATATACTGGCTAACTATAGTGAATGTATGGTGTGCTATAAATGATGAATCTAAAGAGGCTGCTTGTGTGTTTGTATGGCGGATTAAGCAGCGATCGTGTAATCTTCGCCAGGTCTGAGCGAAAATCACAGGTATGAGCAACACATGGGGCCAATTAGTTTTCTTCCAGAAAGAAAGACACGCTTTCATTTTCCGTCGGCTCGCACGCCTGTGAAGTTCCATTCCCACATCTTTCCATTCCCGGTCATGGCTATTTTATTTATTTACTTTTTTTTTTGGAAGACTACTATTATTTATGTTATGTTTGTTCTGACGATTCCTTTAGAGTGTGTTTATATTCGGAACGTTGTGAGGTTCATCACTGTGTGTGTGTGTGCGTGTGAGTGTGTGCGTGTGTGACAAAACACCAGCTCAACTACATCAGTTATGGCCATAAAGGATCAAAGCAGACAGCAAAATGATTTTGATTGCCCGTGTGTGAGAGAGACGGAGAGAAAGAGAGAGATATCAAAAGTTCAATTAGGGACTGTCATTGTAAAAGCCTGCCTAATACTTGTGCATGGTTTATGATATTATGTTGTACTTTAAAACTTAATTAATGTGTTCCTGTGAATAATTGTGTTTCACCCAGGCGTGCATGTCTTTAATGGAGAACGCAATTTCCCGGTAACAATATTGTGTTGCTTATTAATGTGTCTTGTGTAGAAATTGTAATGATTAAAGCATGGCACATTGTGTGGCATGCTTGTCTGAATTGTTTTGTGTGTGTGTGTGTGTGTGTGTGTGTGTGTGTGTGTGTGTGTGTTGGAGCGGTCAGTAGTGTCATTCCTGGTGAATGGTTCTGGTCTTTCCTGCTTTTAGTGCCCAAGTGCCTGCTGTCACTTCATGCTTCACTTCCTTCTGCACTTCAGTACTCTGAATGATTCCTCATCTCTCTCTCTCGCTGTCTTTCTCTTTCTCTCTCTCGCTATCTTTCTCTTTCTCTCTGTCTCTCTCTCTGTCTCAGTCTGTCTGATTCTTCCCTCGTTGCTATTGTCTCTACTTCTTCCTCAATTTCCCTCTTTTTCTTTCTCTCCCTCCATCTCTCGCTCTCTCACTCTCTCTCAGGGGAGTGGAAATGTCATCTCTGGGGTTTTTTTTAAGAATCTTTCTTACATCTCAGGCCACCAGCCAATGCTTAAAGCATACAACATTTCTACACTTACACCTCTTGCTTTAATCACACCGTGTCATCTCCGTCTCGCAAGTCACGCAGCCGGCCCCAACCCCAAGATCAGCTCGCTCTCTAAACCCACTCACATGCTTCAGGAGATTAAAGAGAGAAAACCGATCCTATATCAGAGCTCTGGCAGAATCCTCCTCTCTCAGACTACAGGGGTTGTCCTGAAAGTCCTGATGAAAGGATTGCGATCCCCTAAAGATGAGCACACCGAACACTCTCGTAAGTGAGATCGTACATGAGAGGTTTTGTTCAGTTCAAACACGAACCATTTCGTGTGATATTAAAATGAAAGTGATGCAACAACAGTGCTGGATTGTGTTCAGTAGCTCACTAATGTAACCAGCAGTGTTTGTCTTTAAAATGCATGGTTTGTTTACACTTTCAGACGCGGACAGAAATGGATGATTATACTCAAAAACGAATTGGAACACCATGCTTTTTTCTCAGAATTGGTCTCTGGCAGCATCTGCCCAATCCGGACGCAAATATCAACACACCCATTATGTATCTAATGCTAGTCTGCTTATAGCTAACCGCAGTTTTATTGTGTGTAATTGCTTTGTATACTGCTACTGTTGTGTGAAGCAAAAACAGTCCTAGCATTACATCAAAATAAATGGAATGCTAGTTATTGGTTATAGCATTACTCAGCTAATCATAAATAAATGGCATTTGCAAACCCTTGATATCTCGATATACATTTCTCAGTTACTGCTTTATTTTGGAGTTGACTGATCAGGATAATTGCTGATGTTCCTAGCTATTAGGGCAGATAAATTACACTTTTAATAACAAGTCGAGACTGAATAAAATCTGATTGGTGTCCAGGGTGCTGAAATGCAGGCGGATAAAAGTGGTGCTGAAATACATGGTGCCGTAAGAACTATTGTCAATTGTGTTGTAATACATACCAAATACTCACAGTGGTCTTTCTACAGGAAGCGTTAAGCTGAACTTCAAGCTGTCTCTACAGCCGCGGTGTCTCTGTCCAGACGTGTCCTCCATAAAGGGCCAAAGTGGCTGCAGGTTTTAATTCCAATCAAGCACCTGTTAGCCAGCTTTAGGCCAAGATGAACTAATTAAACAGGTGGAATCCGATATGACTCCTCCTTGTTTGGGATGAAAACCTGCAGCCACAGTGGACCTTTATGGGTATGATTAGATACTTGGAGATTTTGGTACTTATTTGTTAGTAAGTCTGGCAAACAAAGTAGAAGTCGTCGTTTGATTGACGCCTTGTTATTCAACAGCAAGCATGCAAATGTTTCTTGTTTATTTGCAATGTCAAAGACTGAATGCCAAAAAGAAGTTACTATATCTTTCTTAAAGGTATCACAGTTTTAAATATGGTGTTATGTGAAACTGGCATTCTACACAGATGTGCAGATATAATAAGATTCTGATGTTTGTGGTGAACAATGTGAACGATCTGTACCATGAAGCCCATTAACGCCGTCGCTGCTGTTTTGTTGCTGTCCGTGGTCCTGAAGGAGACTGGCCCTTACTTGATGCTGTCTAAGGCAAGGAGAACCAGTCGAACTGGGATACAGTGCTGCTGCTGTCCATTGTGCTGAAGTTGAGGTGTTTTGCCGGTGCTGCTGTCCAGAGTTCTGAATTTCAGTGCCGTTTGATGTTGCTGTCTTTGGTGCTGAAGCTCAGTTTGTTCGGCTGCTGCGGTCCATGGTGCTGAAGTCCAGTGCATTATTATGCTGTTGCTATCCCTGCGGTTGAAGTATTGTTCATGCAGCTGCTTTTGCTGTCCATGGTTATGAAGCTCAGTGTGCTCTGGTGCTACTTTAGTGTTTCAGTACGTCACACTAAACACAAGTACTTTGAAATCAAAGTCACAAAAAATACATGCTGTAAACCCCCATAGGATTTGTGATTTTGTTTGTAGATGGAGATTATATACTGTAAGTTTATACTGCCACAGAGATCAAAACAATTATTCATGCTGTCTGTGTAAGATTTGTCTTTCAGCATGATTTAGTAGATAAAGAGGCACCTCAGGGTAAATGGTGGCATTTTCAGAGATGAGAGTGTGAATCAGAGGGCATCATGACGAAGGCTGAGTAATCGTACCGGGCTGGGCGCACTGAAAGACGAACATGGCCACCAGAGCAAGCGAGAGAAAGGTCAACACCTCCATTTGCATTATTCATGAGGCTCAAAGGATTTTCATTTCTCCATGGAGCTCAGCTTCACTCTCTTCTTCACCAGGACAGTGCCAAATCTAATCATATACCCTACTGTACTCCCCTACATATAAACTACTGCACTCACCTACACATCCACCCTACTGTACTCCCCTACATATAAA
>JAQMYM010000016.1:16366848-16378739 GCA_030014255.1 Parauchenoglanis ngamensis
TAGGGTGGATGAGTAGGGAGAGTGCAGTAGGGTGGATGAGTAGGGAGAGTGCAGTAGGGTGGATGAGTAGGGAGAGTGCAGTAGGGTGGATGAGTAGGGAGAGTTCACCAGATTGAGTGCAGATTTATAGAATATATAAAATATAGATGTATGAATGTGTAGGTTAATAAAAACATAAAATAAAGGCTTAAAATAAACTCTGTACAGTGAAATGAGGCTAAAACACAGGAGATCTGCGAAGCTGCTTCAGGAAATGTAGAGCTGAGCGTCTACCACATGGATGCAGTGCAGTACACTAACCCAGACACGAAGAAATAAAGACGTGTTAAAGCACTACACATTCCAGATCAGGGGTTCGAGGAGACTTCAGCTGTGTGTGTGTGTGTGTGTGTGTGTGTGTGTGTGTGTGTGTGTGTGTGTGTGTGTGTGTGTGTGTATGCATGCTGAAGAAACCTCAGCTTTACCACTAAGCTTTTATGGTCGTCAAAATTATAAGCCATGTCGAAGATCACACCAAGATTTTTCCAGTACACAGCTTCAAGCAGAGCCGGTTATAAGACGTCGTGATAACAGCTTCGGGGAAGAACCTCCCTCGGTCTAGCTCTCCTCCGGCTGTACAATATGATTTGTCACAAAGGGTGTAATGTGTTTTCCATAGCGAGGAATAAATCACATGATTTGTGACATGACATGACATGTGGCACTTCCACAAAACAAAAAAGACACAGAAGCACATTTTACCCTTCACAAGAAATCTACAGAATCTAAATATGAATATGCAAATTAGAAACATGCCCCAACCCTACATGAACCCGCCCCCCTGCCCAGGCAAACCGGTGTTGCATGGCTTGGATTTGAATATTGGAACATAAAAATGCTTATATAATTTATGATATAATAACACATGTTGAATGGTAAGTTCTAAACAGTCTAATGGGTTTTGTAAGTGGGAAGGTCAAGAATAAAAAGCACATAAATAATGAATAAATCTGAGTGGTCCATGGAATTGTTCCATTTTTACTTATTTATTCATTTTATAGTATTATCACCATTTAATTCTCAGTCATGAAGCCAATTATGTTTGAAAACAACTTCATTTCCCAACCATTAAAACGAATCATGTTAATGTTGTTGCGGTATTTAATGTATAATAAATTGCATGAACATATGACACAAGGAGTATAAGCACGCTTATAAAGGAGAGCTTCATGGTTATGAAGTGTGTTAAAAAGCATCTCGGACTACACCTCAGGGACTCACTCCGCGGAAGATTCACTTCAGGGACGTCAGTGTGAGGGTCCTCAGTGAATTAGAAACATCTCGGACGTCCTTGGCTCTTTTTTTTTGGTCCACAGTAGCAGGCCTGCACGACAGGAGATGTGCAAGTGCTTAAGTATGTGTCTGTGTACATATGTATGGGCCTTTGTGTGTGTGTGTGTGTGTGTGTGTGTGTGAGATAGAGAGAGAGCGCCTGATTGTCTCAGCCTATCTGAAGGACACCGGTTTTCATGTCCTAAGAGGGACCAGGGGAGCGATTAGGAAAAAGCGAGCCCTTAAACCTGATCTGAAATCAATCCTCAGAGCTGCCTTAAAAAATGAGCCACCCAAACAGGCTCGCACTTTCCCAGCAGCGCTTCAGCCAGAGAGAGACGCGGAAACGCTTCAGTCTCAGAGAGGACGCGAGAACGAGAACCGGCGTCTTCAGCGTGCAGTGAAGTGTCACATTTCTGAACACGATCACAGTGAGTGGGCGGAGAGTTTGGCTTTTAAACCAAATGTTTGCTTTAATATTTGAAAAAAAATGGACCATAAGCAGAAATCCTAGTTCACATTATTGTTACTGTGAAACGTTAAAGCCTAAGCATGTGTCAGCCAATCAGAAACCGTCTAAGACAAACCATCACCTTGTTGAGTGAATGCTTAATTCAAAGTATTTTACATTAACGTTGCATGGAAAAGTTCGCTCTCCACTTGCGATTAAACCCAATATTCAGCACAAGATTTTTTACCTTTTATTTAATGTCTAGAGTGATAAATTAACACTTAAAACCTGGAAAATGTAATAAAAAATTTTTTTTAAAAATCTGTCAAGCTAAAAACTATCAAATCTGATTGCAGAGTTTGCATTTGTTTTTTGTTTTTTTAAATATATGTTAAAAATTTCCCAATGCCCACGATATCTCAAAGTGTACTGTGATATTATTGATCTTGATATCGATATTGTATTTTATCAGAACTGTACCGAATGTTTTGGATAAATGTAAACGCATCACTGCGCGTTTTATTCTCAGGCATTCTCTGTTTGAAAACAAAATGTCAGACAAAACCGTCTCCACGTACGAGAATCCCGACCCTGTCTTTTCTATATTAATAGAAAGTTGCATGGAAATATGATTTTGTGACCGATTCATAACTATCGCCTGTGCTCCTTTAGTGACCAAGTGCATCGTTCCTCGCAGTAATATGTGTCTGTGCATGAGACAATCGATTAAATCCACACGGTATTTTGGTCGCAATTGTTTCATCGGAATCCACAAAACTGTAATTGGCGGTATGAGATTTTTTAACAAGCCGCCAACAAGCCAAAATAATCTGACGCCAACTAAACAGTCTAACATTTCATTATTGCGGATGCGTCTAGGAAGGACATTTATCACGTGGACATCAACTGGGAATTCGCTGACACTAATGTTACCCTTGGGAATGCTCCAGCAGGGCAGTGTGAGTTAATACCTCCTTATGTGGGACACATGGCTATGCTGAGAGCGCTGTAAACGAACTGCTTAAATCCTACTTCTCCCTACATATCCTAAATCTTAACGTTATTGGCATTGTGTGTGTTCACAAATTCCGACAGCTGGCTGACTGGACGGAGGCCGTATGGCTGGGTGAAGGCGAAGGCTAGCGCGATTAAACGAGACTTCTATTGAACCTCTCGATGTTTTTGATAGAAAAGTGCATGCGTCTAAAAAAAGGTACAATAAGTAGACATGTGACGGTAAATTCTGCGCTAAAGTTAGCTGCATGGCTTCCAGCCAAGGCTGTCAATCACTTCATTCCCAGGTTTAGCCACGCCTTCTTATTTTATAGTAGAATAACGTTTTAAATATTAATTTATGAGGGGGGAAAACGTGCAGATATCAGCATAGGGAAAAGGAACTGGTCAAATTAGATACTGTACATGGAAAGAAAAGTGTCATGGAAAGTGGATTGTTTTGTCATTGAAACACGCGGGGTTTAAAATCGTACCACGGCCAGCCAGCAGGGGCGCTAGACGTGTTGGGGCTTCACTCTGTAGAGACGATACGCTGTCCAGGTTTTATACAGTTGGTGGTTTAAGTGAGTTCGACATTGAAATGCTTTTTTTTTTTTTACACCTTGAGGTAATTCCCACCCGTGTTCACCAAGCTCCGCCCCCAGGTTCTTAGGTGGCCCTGAGGAAGTCCGCTTTCTCAGCCCCTTGCTAAAGCCACTCATGTATCACTTTTTGTTTTTTTGTCATGTTCTACATATCTTCTAGGTGATTTTTACAAATAAGGAATAAATTAATCGACTATTGCACATTAAATTCTTTTTTTTAATTCATACTAGGGAATACTCAGATTGTTTTTTTTTTATACAGTATTGTGATACAACTGTGATTAAATAGTGGTGAGTATCGCGATATGTTTTGTATCAGCACACGCATAACAGGCCTCACAGATTGATACAGTATCTCGGCATCTCGTCTCACTCACTCACACACAACACACACACACTTTCCATTTTTCTTGTTCCTCTCCCATTCTGACCCTCTCCATCTCTCTCTTTAATAAAGCAAGCCTTAATATGTTTCCCTCTAATAGCGCTTTCACCCACTCAAGTACTCAGCCCGCTAAGTGCTACGTCAATGCTAACCTGATTGAAATGTTTCCCCCTCTGCATGGAGTGTGTTACTCGTCCTAGTGTGTGTGTGTGTGTGAGTGAGGATGCTTCCAACTCTCCATCTTTTTAATCATGAGGGAGAAACAGGAGGAACTAAAGCTTTTAAATGATAGCTCGCTCTCAGGCACTGTGACTCAGATGCATTTTGGAAATGATGAGATATGAGAACTCTGTGTGTGTGTGGTGTAAAAACAGAGATGTATTAGTTCCAGGCTGCTGGTCTTACCCCGTGTCGTCTCAGCGCTGAAAGACACATTAAAAGCTCACATCACTATTAACACCGTTACCACTCGAGACACAACATGTCAGAGCTGAAGCTAAATCCGTCATTAGCGCAGTTCACAGCTGCTTTATGCACCAACACACACACACACACACACACATCACTGGGAGAGAAAAGGCAATATAATATGACTAAGTACAAGCAGAATCTGTCATAATAAGCACTCAGGAGTCACTCAGCTCTTACTGTCAGAGGACAGATATTTATATATTTAAGAGCAGAATGATTATTTCAGTGTGCTTTAGGGCTGAAGTCAAATGTCAAATGTCATCACTAATATCAATTTCAAAAAGCAGAACATTCTCCTGCTCAGCAAGGCAGCCTGATTCCTGCCAATAACAAACGAGGTGGAGCCAGGTATACACCTGATACGCTCGTTAATCAGTTGCTAGCGCTAATATTACAGAAAAAACAAAACATACGAACATCTTTCTCAACCAAATACATTTCTTTAAGCAGAAAAGGATAAACGTCCAGTGACCGTAATCAATTAGAAAGATAAATACCAAAATATATATTTGACATTTATTTAACATCAAATCAGCAGCGTCTAGAGTTTGGATATGGTATTTAATTAAACATTACATAGATATAATTATTATAGTACTTAGATATACATATATATCACAATCTGTATATATATATACTGTATATACAAGATTAGTGTATATAGGGTCTTTTTATACTTAGTACATATTTAACCTGACACCTAATTGTTAATATTGTGTTATGAAAATTAATTTTTTTTTTATTAATTATTGATTAATTATAATTAACTAGTAATCTATGAATAGTTTTATCGATTGAAATTTGTAGTTTGTTTTATAGTATGTGATTATTATTATTATTATTATGTTGAGTAAGCACTTTGTCCTGATAAAGGTCACGGAGAATCCGGGGTCTATCTTGGGAGTTCCGTGCCTGAGCCGGGAACACACTCTTGGACAGGATGAGCACAGGGCACACGCACATTCACACACACATTCACACCGAATTAGCGTCCACCTACAACATGATTTTTGGGAGGTGTGAGGAATCGCACACAGACCCAGACGGTAACCCGAGCCCTGGATGGGACCCTGGAGCTGTGAGGAAGCTCCTATTGTCCCGAAATGCATTCATTTCATTCCGAAACCGTAAAAGTATCACTGACTCCAAAATAGTTTATTACCAAACAAAAATACCATTGTGACCCCTTTTTTCCCCTGGAGGTCAGAATCATACAGATGTGTCTTCAGAGTGTGTGTGTGTGTGTGTGTGTTTCCTGATGCATTCTTTACCAGTTCACGACCTGCGAGATGATAATACACAGAGATGAGATGAATAATTCTGGTAGTGCTGAAGGATGAATAAATAGTCAGGCAGACAGACAGACAGAGAAATGAAGAGACAGAGAGAAAAAGACAGAGATTCTGCGTTTACTACTATTAAATATGACGGGTATGAAAAGGAAATGAGGTTGGGTTTGTTTGTTTTTTTGCTTCAGGGAAATTAGCTCTGTCTTTGGCACAAAGCAGCGTTTTGATCTCATCAGACTGAAGTCAGTATAAACTATTTCCATACTTGTCTGACTTCATATCTGTAATAGGAAAATATTGCCTATAGTCCCACGAGCTGTGACCTGGTGGTACTGATTGTCAGGAAGTTTCACTAAAGCTTTCTTTTTTAAAAAAAAACACTTCCTTTTGCTCCTTTCTAAAGCCCCTTTTTTAAGCCGGTTAAAAAACCGGTTAAGCTGGATATTAACTTCCATAGCTAAACATCTACCAATTTAACTCAAATGAAATGTAACATATAAACTGAGGTCTGCTCTTTAATGCGCTTGAATAAAAATGAGTTTATGTAGTCCTGGATTCTGGAAGGTTTTTTATAAGATTAATCAGGGTTTCCATGTTTTATTTAACAGGTCTATAAACATCTTAAGAGCATTTTAAGATACTCTGCAGAGTAAACAGTGCTGCTCTCGTCTGTTCCTCTCTTCGTCCATCCGCCTCCCATTGTATGCAGCCGCATCATTTATTTATAGCCAAAGAGCAAAGAGAATGACTGAGAAAGGTTTTAGTTAAAGAAAATGAGAAAACAAAAACAACAAACGAAGACGTGAATCTCCTGCTCTGCACTGTAAGGCTTGCGCTCGGCCAGTGTTATCATTTATCATTTATTATTATAATAATTATTTCCTCATGATTATTTTTATATTTATTATGCAAATTGTGATTTATTACATCACATGTACATCCAAAGATCTGAAACGTGTTGCCATAGTAACAGCTGAAGTTAAACACGAAATGTCCTAATTAAAAATCTCTGATATGATCCCTAATGTTTTTGTCATATCAGCAGAATAACTCATTCGATTTTGGAATTGATCCGAAACAGGGTCAAGGTCACAGCAAGGTCAAATATTTTCCCCAACGGCTTCCTTCCTGTTTGAAATATAATTATATAATTTAAGGGTATTTCGAGTCGTCGGAAAAACGGAACCTGTAGTTTTTGTTTTAAAAAAATTACCAAGACGTTCCTGTGATAAATAATTTACCTTGAAAAGCCTTGAAAATTATTATTATTCGTTTCACCACTTTATTCAGTTCCCATCTCCTCCTACAGTTTTCGAGCCACACAGAGGAAATTTGGCAGACATGTTCGGGACACATGGCAGAAATCCGCTGTTATTTTTCTAGGCGATATTCCAAACTGTTCCTGAGATATTCCCTTTTATTTCTGGGATTTTTTTCCCCATTGAAATGAATGGGAATCCGTCGTGACCATGATCAAAGCCTCCCCTCTTTGGATCTGTTCGTCATACCTGAAAGCAGAAAGACTTTAGACTTTTCTGTATTTCAGCTCTTTGACAATTATTGTTACTGGGCGGAAATGGACGAAGCTGAATGCGATTGACTAATTAATTAATTTGGCTTGAAATGACTTCGGCGTTAGCAACCGCCTGCAGTACCGTAGCAAACCACATTGTTTGAAAAAAGTGCAAGTAGGTTTCTACTTAAAAACTACTTTCTTGTTTGTATCTACTGTCAATGATCATAAAAAAAGAAAGTTTGGAAGTCGTAGTCAAAGGAACGTCCGTGTTTTATTTTTTATTCCCGTTACTGACCGAAATGTACACAGACGAGGCTTGTATTGGTGTTACGACTTAAAATGATATCGATTTTGGAGGCTCTTGTTTTAACGTGTAGTGAGTAGCAAGCGGATTTGTTTCTCTTTTGACATGCGGTGAGTAAAAGTGAAAGAGAAGCCTGAATGTGCAGGTACTTGAGATGTGAATGTTGCTGTTCTTTGTTCTTTGTCTGCCTCGAGAGGCTTTAATGAATTCAGGCTGAAGAGGAAGAACAATAAGAAGCAGCGATTGAGCGAGGCGCTTCCGGGTTTAACTGTGCATTTTTCTACAACCGTGTGCTTATCCAGCGTGCGATTGTACAAAATCGTCGTTTGGATTGGCAATCTTTAACCGTGGTGCTGCTGCATGCTCTTCATCTCGAGAACTAATAAGCAGCATTTACCGTTCGTTTGAGTTTACCGTTCGTTTGAGTTTACCGTTCGTTTGAGTTTACCGTTCGTTTGAGTTTACCGTTTGTTTGTTAGTGTTTGTGAAGTCGAAGCAGCGACACGAATCTTCTACCAGAACACAACCACGGACTCGATGCACTTCCATGAGCTTTTTATCTATCTGAAGCACTGAGTATTCATGTAGGCTTTTATTACACATAACCTTACAAACACACACACACACACACACACATGTGCTAAAAACGGTTACAGTTCCGCACGTATGCCGAAAGTCATCATAATGCCACGGCAAGCCATCAGCTGTACACGAACCTCCAGGCATTGCTGTTTGGTGCATGTGTGTGTGTCTGTGTGTGTGTTTAAGTTCTCTTCAGAGCGATGCTAAAGCACACTATTGCCCCCGCTTTGGGCTGTCAGAATCCATTAGTGATTTTGCGTGTGAGGCGAGCGTGTACAGCGAGCTGAAACTCTGAAGATGTGCTGAATCCACAGCAAAATCCTCCTCCTCCTCCTTCTGTGCTGCTTTAAACACACGCGCACACACACACACACACATTTACTGTACACTCATGCAGTAAATTTAAAGGTGGTTTGGTGAAAGATATGAGCTAATTTTTGCCTGAATAGATCTGTTAAGCCATAAGACGTTTGGCGTGTTTAAGGACACTTCCTGTCATCTACAAGCATGAATAAACTCTCGGCGTCAGGCTGCACGTGGTTGCATTATGGGCTGCCATGTTAGATCACCAGAATCCTGTTTATAAATTTGGTATCAAGTGAAGGGGAGATGATGTGGGAGGGACATAATGAGAGAGAGAGAGAAGGATAAAGTGAAAGAGTAGGAGAGGACAAGATAGAGAAAGGGAACGTGGAGAGAGAGTTCAAATGTTTAGGTGTGCGAGAGACACTGGTAAAAGTGTGAAAGGGGCGAGAGAGAGAGCGAGAGAGAGAGAGAATGAGGAGACCGAACAATTACATGAGCAAAAGACACTGTGGAAGTGAAAGGAGAGATAGTGTGTGTGTGTGTGTGTGTGTGTGTGTGTGTGTGTGTGTGTGTGTGTGTGTGAGAGAGAGAGAGAGAGATCGGCACTCCCCAGTGACTGATACTGGATTCTGTTTGAGCGTGTTAGATGTATTAAGTCATCCACAGACAGAATGCTCATCACATAAACACACACACACACACACACACACACACACACACACAGTCCTATTGCACTTTGTGGCAAGTCTTATTTTAACATACGTGAATAATTTAAAAACATGTAGCAGCGCTGCTGCTATTAACTGTGTGTGTGTGTGTGTGTGTGTGTGTGTGTGTGTGTATGTTGCTTATCTCCGGTCAGCAAAGTTTTATCTTTTGTTAATATGGTATAGACAGAATGTTTGTCATGCGCACACTCACTCACACACACACACACACACACATACATTAGAAGGGAACTTCATGGGAAGGGAACCCTCTTGTGGTCTGCACCCTTGGTTTGATGTTGTCTCTGAGCTCACAAGAGACAGAGAAACAGAAAGAGAGACTGGGAGTGAAGGAGATGGAGAGAGAGAGAGAGGCAGACAGAGAAATACAGAGATAGAGAGAGAGCGAATGTGAGACCCAGAGAGAGACAGACCGAGACATCGAGATGCAGTGTGTGATGAGCATCGTCATGTATTTGCCTCACACAACGTCAGTGATGCGTAAAAAACGGCGTGAAGTCATTCATCTCACATTTTAGAATAAATCCAGTCATGTGGGTGAGACGAATCCTACCCAGAAATGCATTCTGTTTGTTTTTGTTTGCTTTGATTCCGCTCCTTTTAACCGCGAGGAGCGAGCGGTGGCTCCCCTTTCAAACATGCTCCATAAAACCACCCGACACACGCCATCAGAGAAACAGCACGACGGAGAGACGGGTCGGGTTTTTATATAATTTGGCGGCTGAGAGCAGCAGCACGAGCAACACGAACGTCTCGCAGCTCTGCTCTGTGCTCCAGGGGTCAAAGGTTAAGAAGCCCATAGTGAAATGATTAGAGCAGCGATGAGGGATTGGTGGGGTGGGTCAGCAGTTACAGTAAGACAGTAAGAGACCTCTCATCGATCTCACACACACACACACACACCATTATGATCAGCATTGGGCCAAGGAGAATCCAGGGTCACCTCTGCTTGCTTGTTTTCTCTCTCTCTCTCTCACACACACACACACACACACACACACACACACACACACACACACCAGTTTCACTTTGGTCTTTTTGAATGAGTCGCTAAAGCAAAGTCACACAGACAGGGTTTGTTTTTACAAAACTGAGCTTTTACATGGGTTTGTGAATGATTTTGAAACACCCGTGAGTCATATTTTCTTTTTCATGTTTGTGGAATCTGTTCAGTGATTCAGTGAATCATTTGACTGAGATTCACTCCTGGTGCATTCAGCGAATCAGCCATGTCAGTGAGTTCAGTGAGTGGGTTGTAATACTAGTCTGAGTCTAAACACATACAAGCACACATATATATATATATATATAAAGCACATTATAAAAGAGCGATTATTAGCTGGGTTTTATATTCCAGCTGTTCGTTCTGGCTTATGAATCAGTGAACAAATCCGAATGAATCATTTAACCGAGCCGAGCCGAGTTTCCGTGTGACGCTCGCTCCACCATTTAACGGTGATCTCTGCGCTGAGGCACTCTTGGGAATGTCGACCGTGACTTGAGTCGAGTCGAGTCAGTGAACAGAGTCAGAAATTTAGTCAAGCAGAAAGTCAAAAAAAGAGTGCAGCGCGGCTGTGCGCTTTCACACAGCACCACACCACTCATCCTCACACACACAACAGTGAGTCATGTTCTCTATTTATATTTTTACATCGCTCAGTTGTTTAATCCGCCACATCGCTGTGCGAAGAAAAAAACATTACTGTGCAGCTGTGAAGGATAAAACGGAGCGAGCGTTAGCTAACAGGGAGACGGAGAGATTGGGAAGTTTCCAGCACACAGCAATTTTCAGAAACTCCCTTAAAATATACAACACGTTACAACGGAATTTAAGGAGTCGCACAAAGTCGGGTCTGTTTCACACGCTCGGCGTAGAGACGAGCCAAGAAAAAGCAGCTTTTGAACCCACGCCGACATCGCTTCTGTCACGCATTAGTCAGACTTCGTGGGTGTCCAACCAGCTGAGCCATTGTGTGTCCTGTCGCTCCGACATCACACACATCCGTCACTCCAAACAGCGTGTTTTGTTTAGTTTTTTGGAGGACGCTCAAACTTACTGCGGAATTGCTCTTTTTAAGAAGGACACTGAAACAAAGTCGGAATAAACGACAGTAAGAATCCAGTAGCATAAAATTAACCAGGTAGCAGATAGCTTAGCTTAGCTTCCCTGCTGTTTGCTGAAATCTCCTGGGCCACGTTCTGCATATCTGTCCCGAAATCTTTCTTTCTGTTAAATGTTTCGCTAGAGAAAGAAATTTCCTGAACTTGTTCTGAACGTTTATAAACATGTCATAAGCATCAGGATGGTGTATTGCTTAATTAATAAACTATTCCTTCAGCTAACAACAACAACTCCAACAACCTATCTGAGATCTTGCACATCTCATCCTCAGCACTAAACTCTACAATCTGTACTTGTCCAAAAGCACGGCACAAGCCCTGAGACTCGAGACGTAATGAATTATTCATTCAGCTTCTATTGCATTAAGTGAATAAATGTCCAAACACAATCTGATTCAACAGAACTGAGTCATAAAAAACATCCCAAATATTAAATGAAGAGGATTTATTACAGTCCAGCTGGACACAAATGAACACATGTTTATTCAGAGCTGACAGATCGCATTATTATAACTATTGGTGGTGTTGTTGTAGTAATGATGTTTATTCTGGTTTTCCTACATCATCACTTCTGGTGTACATTTACTGTAGAGCCATGAATCTCACCCTTAATGAGCTTAAAGCTGTCTTTAGAACAGTGAGGAGAGAGAAAGACAGAGTGAGACTGAGAGTGAGACAGACAGAGAGGGACTGAGAGTGTAAGACAGAGAGGGACTGAGAGTGAGACAGATAGAGAGGGACTGAGAGTGAGACAGACAGAGAGAGACTGAGAGTGAGACAGACAGAGAGAGACTGAGAGTGAGACAGACAGAGAGGGACGGAGAGTGCG
>JAQMYM010000016.1:16391767-16418347 GCA_030014255.1 Parauchenoglanis ngamensis
AAGAGGCGTGGCCTGTGTGTCTTTCATCACGGTGAAAGAGGCGTGGCCTGTGTGTGTGTCATCACAGTGAAAGAGGTGTGGCCTGTGTGTCTGTCATCTCGGTCAAAGAGGCGTGGCCTGTGTGTCTTGTCATCTCAGTGAAAGAATTTGTATTTTGTCTCTCAGTTCCCTAGAAGATGGCATAGTCTATATGTCTGTGAGTTCCTGTGAGGCAAGTCAATGACACACACACAAACATACACACACAGTTCCAGTCAGTGAGCAAAAGACTGCAGAGGTTAACGAGTGCTAATCTGCCTTCATTAATTAACCCAGGATACCGCGCTCAGCCTATGTAATTGGGAGTGATGTGGGTGTGTGTGTGTGTGTGTGCGTGTGCGCACATGTGCGCGTGTGTGTGTGCGCATGCATGCCCATGCACTTGTGTGCTGCACAGGATAATGAAGTGAAAGTGTATGTTATCATGCATACGGACACATCAGCATGGCCTCTAATGGCTGCTAATCCCCTTCCCTGGTGTGCAGATCAGCATGACGCATTTTAATGCTCTCTCACTCTCTCTCTCTCTCACCACATCAGAGAGATGTCTCTCTCTCTCTGTGTCCGTCTCTCTCCAGTAGCCCCTAATAACCTCCTGCTGTTGAACGTAGTTTGATGATTATAGTTTGGGGGTTTTTATAGATTGGTTGCAACCTGTGATTTTGTGCTCTCTCTCTCTCTCTCTCTCTCTCGCTCTCTCTCTCTCCCTCCATCTCTCCCTCTCTGGAGTTAATTCATCATGTGATTGACAGTAGGAGGGTGTGTGGCATGGGTCTGTGTGTGGTCTGTAAACAGAGACGTGACACTAGACAGAGTGCTGATAGACTAATTAGGGCTGTACGTCTCCTTTCACAAAAGCCTTAGAGTTTCAGTGTCTAAAGTACTGAGATGTACTATTTGAATGCATTTGAATATTATTGAAGCTGTACCGTTTTACAGACAGACAGTCTGACCTTCGCAGTGCACCACGCATTTATATTACACTATCTATCCATCATCTATTGCTATCATGTCATATAAACTACTGAAAGTGAAAATTGCCACGTTCTTAAAAATCCTAAGCGCGCACCATTTTTATTCTTTTATCTTAATCTTTTATTTGTCCACATCATTGCTTTCCTGTCAGTTCTGGTCCGCTCACGTTCAATTCGTCCCCACATAATTGTTCTAATTGACGCCCCTCCAACACACATCACGGCCAAATCACTATATTCAGTATATACTGTATAATAAATCAGAAAACTGAATTGCAAAATTATACATGCAAAAACACTGTAAATGATCCAATAAACGTGGATTTTTCGGCTTTGAATATGTAAATGTAATAAAAATGTGACTAGCTGAGAACTCGCTCAGCCCTAGGCCAAATGCAGACGAACAGACGAGCTTCAGCGTCCGTCACGTCACGTGCGTGTTATTGCGTTGTTCTGATTATCGAATGAATCCTGAATCAGATCACATGACCCGAGGTCTCGCACATACGTCCTGTAGGTCAGCCAGTGCACTCTCAGAGAAAACAATTTGCTCTGAATTATTGAGCTCCCTTTCAGACGAAGCCCTTCTTCCAGTTTTAATGGGCACGCTGCTGAAAGGCTGAATAAGAAAAACAAGAAGAAGAAGAAGGCTGAATTTAAATTATTTGTGAGTTAAAGCAGAAGGCAGAGTCTCCTCCCTTTTAAAACAGGTTTCCTGAGACATGGAACTGAAAACATGTGGGTGAATGGTTGCTTCTTAATCATAAACACACACACACACTCACACACAGACACACACACTCACACACACACAGAGAGAGCGAGAGAAGCCATCAGGAGGGCATATTGCTCCAGTCCTCGATCAATTCCTCGTTGCCAGAGCACAGGATGGCTTTGCACTCATGTTGCTGTTCTCAGTCAATATGGACACGGCCTCTGACACGTCACCTGTGGACTAGCTTCTCTCTCTCTCTCTCTTTCCCATATCTCTCCTTTCTCCACTCCGTTTCTTATCCGCCCTCCCTTCTCGCACGCCTTCCCTCTGCTGTCTTCCTCCTATTCATCTCTGTCTTTCATACTCTTGCTATTATTTAAAAAGGAATCTTTTTTTGCTTAATCATGTGAGTGAATGATTTATTTATTTTTGTCACGATTTCACGTGTCATGTTGTTCCTTCTACCGCTGATGACAGAATCCCTCTGAATCTGAGGTGGGTTTTTTTTTGGCACCACCCGTCTAGTTTTTATAATATTACTAGCAATATAATGTTACTTTCCGTGATGACCAAAGCAAATTATATTCCGCTTCTTGAGTCGGAAATTCTTAACACCAAACCTTAACACCGAAATCCCGAGACACTTTTCTGCTCACCACGGTTGTAAAGAGCGGTTGTTCGAGTTACCGTAGCCTTCCGATCGTCAGCTAAGCTGCAGACCTGCCTGTTAGAACTCACTGAATGTTTTTTGTCTGTCGCCCCATTGTGTGCAAACTCTAGAGAATGTTCCCAGCAGCACAGCCGTTTCTGAGAACCCAGCCACCAGCTACGGTCATTCAGATGTTTGACGTGAGGACTAACAATAGACCTGAACGTGCATGATCACATGCACTGCACTGCTGCTGCGTGATTGGCTGATTGGAGCAGGTGTACCTATTAAAGTGGCCAGTCAGTGTGTACTTATCGCAAAGCCCATGTTTTACGTCTTCCATCTCTGTCCAGTCGGGGTCTCCACACAAGCAGTGTTAATAGATTTCCCATTGAGTCTGCATTTATTTATAACATCCCACTGGTTTGTCAGGTGGCCATTACGACTCCACCAAGGGTTTTTACTCACCAGACAGCAACGTTTCTCTATAAAATGATCTACGACTCTGAAATCGATACCTTCGTCATTTCAGTTGCTGAACGTCAGTCTCTTTTTTTTTTTTTTTTTTTTTCTTTCTTTTTCTTTTGGTTTGAAGCAGCAGATGCGACACAGCTGAAAGATAAACCCTTATTTTTATTCTGAAGCGAATGCAGCAAGGACACAGACCTGTTTTGCTGCTGTTTCTTTTCTTTCTTTCTTTTTTTTCTCCAACCAAAACAGCAGTGTTAAAAGATAAAATCTGCTCTCTTCACATCGTCAGTGATAATGAAATCGCGGGACGACCGAGACAATTAGGATCCTTAGGGGAGGACGCGACTGCTGCGTGGATTATTAGAAGCTGTGTCACGCTGGGCTTCATATTGAACAGAGAACAGTCACCTCTATACTTGTCTACTTAGTTCTCCTTACATTCCTTCTTCCTGGCATTTAAAGTCTCGGATAGCAGTCAATTAGAGGCGAGCTCAGTCTTTCAGGCTTAATAGCACGCTGTGAAAAATCGGCAAGACCGCTATCTGTTACCTGCTTGTTTTAAGTACAGCATGCTAATCATGTGCCAGTGATTGGTCTGAGGAGATAGTGTAATATTTTACCTGCACGCTACGAGTTCTGTAGCCAAATCCGTGATGGTCCAGCTTGGGTCCGTATAAGCAACTAGAATGACGACAATTAACAATTCATCGCTATAAAAGAGACGATTTGAAATGGATTGTTCTGTTTCACAGTGATGCTTCACATTACCATTTTTGACAACAGACATGGACTGATGAGACGACTTTGACTTTTACTTTTAAGACAGAATAAACACATACTTCTGTCCCAGTAGTTTGCTAGTCAGTCCAGAGCAGGTGGGAAAAAAAAAGTCTCTCCTTTCTGAGCTAACGTCTCTCGCCATGAGCTGCTTTCAGCTGAATAATTCACTCGAATGCAGGCTCGTGTTTAGAAAAGTCAAGTCGCTGAACTACAGGCAGTTTTTCAATACGTTAGCTCCGCTAGAGTATTTTCCCCTGAAGGAAAATAGGTTTCACCCTATCATTCGAAGATTGCCGCTTTGAACAGAAGGATGATTTTGCGTCATCATGAACACTTCAAAAGTCGCACTTGACAACGGGCTCCCCAGTTAGGCGACATCCCAAGATAAATGTCTTATTTGGGAGGCTGCGTTAGAACAGCGTCTTTATTCTGGACCAATTTTTTATTTTTTTTTTTTTTAAGCCACAATTTCAAGGATCCTTGTCAGCAATCTCATCATTCTGTTCTCCAGAGGGGAGCGTCGAGCTTTACCTCGGCTCCCGAAAATGGAAACAGGTTCAGGAAAACGTTCCTACCTTATAAGGTTAAGCGCGAGAGAACGTCGTTTAGTCAAACCGCCTGAAATTGAGCTTTAATTATCCGAGTCACTGAGTGTAACTGGTAACGCTGTCTCTTTCTGCCATTCTTTCCTGTTTAATCTGCTCTCAGTCTGACATAAAATTGGCCATAATGTTAGAAGGCAAGTCAACACACAGCCCACAGGATCAGTGAAGCCTGGTGTAAATGTATCCCATGATGTATTAGACTGCAGGTAAACAATGTTTGTTGTTGGGTGTTTTTTTTTTTTTTGAACAGCAGGCTTTAAAAACGTCATTTTGGGACCCAATAAAGTTGGAAATATGGTCTGTTCAGAGTATTCGTATACGATGATACTTAATAATTGTCACATAGATTCCCTGGCGATAACCCGTGCCCGTATTGTCTAGAAAATATTACACAGCCAAGAACAAATGCTGCATGATTTTATTTATTTATTTTTGAGTCTCTCAAGTTTCATTTCTGATTTTCATGAGTTTCAAAAAAAAAACTTTTTTTGACGCTGATTTCGAGATTTCGAGATGTTTGATGGATTGTAGATGCGCACGCTGCATGGCAGAAGTAGGAGAATGAAATGAAACTTGCGTGCCCTGATGAACGCTTTAACGAACGCTTTGAGGAGCGGCTTTGCGTTTGTCGGCTTTCTTCACACGCGAGGTCCGTATGATTGGATCTCGTATTGATGCTGCTGTAGTAAATTAAACTGATTAATCTGTAATGATTTGGCAGATACAGAAGCCGAGCACAGCTATAGAAGCCTCTCCTTATCTCTCTTCCCATCACGCTTGTTAAAAACGAGCGCGCTCTCGGTAAGTCTCCTTTCCTCGGTTTTCCTTGCAGTAAGCAGTTTTTTTCTTCTTCCCTTTCCCCTCGCTCATCCCTGTCTGCACAACTCCTCTCAGCCGCACCTCAGCTTTGTGCTCTGCTTTAGTTCTACATGTTTTACCCCAGGAGGCAGGCTGTAGGTGGGTGTTGTGCTCTGTGGATAAGCGCCACATCTGCATCGTGTGATTCCTCACACACCTCCCTTTCCGGGATCATTCAGCACGATCACGGTGCAGAATTAAGGGTGCGAACTCTCTCTCTCCCCCGCGCTCTCCCTCATCAGAGCCAGAAGTTTAAATTCCACAATTTGCAACTTAAATCAGATATGATTTTATAGATCTGACCCAAAATTGTCTCAGCTGGACTTTTACAGAATCCACTGGGCTTTAGGACACAGCATCTCCGCACTCGGCACCTTCTCAGGCAGAATACTGATCCTGGACCAGTTTTTCATCACTTACATGATAATGATACGTATTAAATAGTCCTGATCTCAGGTCAGTATTCGATAATCAGGTGCGTTAGATGCTACAATGTAAAGTCTCAGTTGTTGACTGATCCCAGATCAGTGGCTGTGACTCCGAGGCTGAATGGAAGCCTCTGTGTGCTCCACTTTTAGCATTCACATTGCAGAAGGCCTCTGTTTGCAAACTTGGCGCTCGTCCTTGTCACAAGAGACGCAGGAGAAGCGAAGGAGGAGCGACGAAGGAGAAATCGTTGAACACTGTAGTGAAAGTCCTTCGCATCTTTTGTGAAAATAGGTATGAATATGTAGCAAGGCAAGATTAATAATTCATAGTTCATATGCATGTATCCGAAATAAATCTATTATGACACACACACACACACACACACACACATACATAAGCAGCTGTTATTTTCCAAGCCAAGCTTCCCACTGGATTAGGGATTACAGTCCCTTTAAGCCACAGGTTCACAAAAATTTTGGGCAAACAACCAAAAATGGACATTATGAATTCTCTGTTTTTCCCGAGCTTTCACCACTGTCCATATTTTTAATTCCAGATGTATAATGTAGGACTACTGTAACGTGAAATAATAAAATGTTTGCCGATTTTATAATGACATTAAAGACACTGATGGTCTCTGTCTGTCTTTAAGCTTTCTCCTGTCGTCATGATTGTTGTAATGATCCTGGTCTGAAATTGAAAACTCTGACCTTCCATTCCAAAGTACTTATTAATCTAGAAAATCCAGAAGGCCTTTATGCAAAACCGAGCTTTCGGTAGGCCTGAGGAGACTTTTTATAAATTCAAACACTATCAAACTAATAGGAAAACTGGTTAGTATTCAATACGAGTCTAGAATAGTACGTGATTTGAGAAACAATGCTAGATTATTTAGCAGCGGTACATGGCTACACTAGTGCAGCATGTCACGATAGTGAAAAAGAGTCAAATACAACATATTCACCTAAAGGTGCTTACCTGAACGTGGCTCCGATTTCAAAACTTGGCACACAAAATCCATTTTTTTGGATTTCTAATACTAAATTGTAACATAATTGAATGAAACAAAAGAAGAGATTGTGAGTTGCTCTCACAACCATTTTCTCCCCATTTTGCCAATTCTAAGCTAACTCTGCCCCATCATATAACAGCTTGGACAAATACGTGCTACCTCAGGGACACGTGAAGCCAGGCAACCATATCTTTCTAAACTGTTGTTCACGCAGCGTGACACACCCGTAGGAACACGCTACCTGCCCTCTTCTGCATACAGGAGCTCACAGGGACCCATGATTGGCTAGTGCTGCGTGATTGACAGGAGAGAGAGAGAATATGCAATCCCTCCCACCCCAAAAGCATTTCCCAATTCCAGTCATAGGGGGTTAGTCATTTGCTCAGAGATACTGTATAACTAATCAGAAGCCCCGTGTCATAGCTCGCATTAAGGTCTTCAGCAGTCTGAAATCTTTATTCCAAAAAAAAATGTCTTTGCTGCAGCTTCATGGGCCGACGCTCGCCGACATCTCGGTTGCTATAAGCCTATAATGATATTTTCAAACTTCTATGCAAGGGATAAAAACTTGAGGTGTCTGTAAAACCCATTTTGCGCTTATTGCATATATGCTTCACCACCAGCACACCTGTTCTCTCTAATCAGTGTCTAATCAAATTGACTCAGATGTGCAGGTGGAAGAATTTAAGAAATGCATGGAGCTGGAGTGTCTTGAGGAGACGTCTGGGAAAATAATTTGTTCTTCTGGCTGTTTCAACAAATTGTCAATAACTTCAATCAATTCGATCAGATGCGATCAATAAGTAGTGGATAAATAAAGTAACGCAAAGTATGCAAATAAAGTAACAAGTAAAGCAAGAAAGTTAATAAAGGAAGTATGTAAGTAAGCAAAGTAATAAAGTAATGACCCTCGCTAATGCCAATTAGTAAATACAACAAGAGTAATTTACTCAGAGTGTAAACAAGCAGGAAGAAATGTAGACACTTTTTACCTAAAGCTGATGAGAGACGGTTTTAATTGGTGTTTTATTAAACTGACCTGACGAATGAGTAAAGTGAATGAGAACATCACAGAAAACACTGATAAGTAGAGTTTCTCTTCAGGGCCAGCGGGATAAACAGATGTGTGTGTGTGTGTGTGTGTGTGTGTGTGTGTGTGTGTGTGTGTGTGGGGAGAGAGTAAGAGAAAGAAAGCAGACATATTCCCTTTCCCGCTCTCTGATCTCATATTAAAGATGGCATGAGACGGGCCGCTATTAACTCGGCCAGTGTTCAGTGATTAACAGCAGCGCAGTGGTGTGTTCATTTTCACTGCGTGGCGCTGCAGAGTTCCTCACTCTCCATATTAATGTCATTAACACCAGGAGCTGGTCGGCCGAGGTGCGAGTGCATCCTGCAGCTTCGTTTCAGAGGATGTAATTAAACTCTTACGGAGTCCCAGTCAGCACCTGAACTTGAAGAATCCTTCATGAACACCTGCATAGGAATGTTTACGTACACACACAAACATACACAGAGAGAGAGAGCGCGGGAGAGAGAACGCGCGGAATCATCAGAGTTAAATTAACACCTCATTATACAGTAGAGATCAGTTCTGATCTGCGATATACACCAGAGACCGGTTTAACAGCGTGGGTGTTAATTGAACATTGATGATTTTTGCTGTGCATCTTTCCCATAAGACTAGTTTAAAAAGTCCACCCCCGACTCACTCACACGCACATATACACATACTCACACACACACATACACAATCCTCCAGATGTTCACTTTTGCAGTGATCCAGGAAAGATATCGACATAGTTATTTCCCTGGAGAAGTAATTGTAAATGGCATCAAAATCATCCTTTATTTTTATGTACTTCAAACATCGGTATCCATTTTATAAATGAGGTTAGGAAGCTATGGAAGGAGTCTCCAGTGTCAGCACTTAGTTTGAGGTAAAACTGTAAAGGGAAACTCCTCAGGACACAAGAGCTTCTTGGTAACAAGCTGCATATTTTTCTGTTGTTTGTTCATCGTTCCACAACATCAAACGTAGCTATATATGGATAAAAAGTACACGGCATTCATTAATAAATAAACTGAATCGTAGTGGTTGATACATTTCCGTGGGATCAGAGGAATGAAACACGACAGGATGTGATTTTACAGTAAAATAATCAGTAAGTACTGTGGTAACAGTAACTCCGCATCATCACAGGACCCTGTCGTTGGTGACTCTCCTTTTCTAGCAATTCATTATTCATTAATGTGTTAATAATATTTCACGTTTCTAAGCACAAAGTTTCTCTCACACAACACAGAGCTAGGGTTGACCTTTCAGCAGCAGAGACGTACAGAGTCACAGCTTTATTCCTGATCTCCCGTCATTGAGCGCTTACAGAAAATCAATACAGCATCATCGCCATCACTCGCTCTCTGAATGAACACAAGAGCAGAGATTTAAAGTGTGGAGGGAGAGAGAGAGAGAGAGAGAGAGAGAGAGAGAGAGAGAGGGGGGATGAGGATGAGGATGAGGATGAGGCAGGAGGCAGCATGCTTCTCAGTGATATTTAGAGCCAACACTCTTAAATATCATAGTTCCTCCAGAGTGCTAGCACACTGAAATTATAAAAACAAGAGAGCTAGCAAAGCAAAACTATAAAAACAAGAGAGATACCTAGCTGACATTATTAAAATGAGTACTAGCATAACAAAACTACTAAAATAAGAGTGCTAGCAAACCAAAACTATAAAAACAAGAGAGCTAGCTAGCTGAAAGCATGAACACAAGAGAGCTAGCATACTGAATTTGTTGAAATACCAGTGCTAGCATACCAAAACTATTAGAATAAGATTGCTAGCATACCAAAACTAGTAAAACAGCAGTGCTAGCATACCAAAACTAGTAAAACAGCTGTGCTAGCATACCAAAACTATTAGAATAAGATTGCTAGCATACCAAAACTAGTAAAACAGCTGTGCTAGCATACCAAAACTATTAGAATAAGATTGTTAGTGCCAAAACTATAAAGAGTGCTAGTATACTGAAATCATTAAAGTAAGATTGCTAGCATACCAAAATTACTTAAATAAGAATGTTAGTGCATCGAATGATTAAACTGGAGTGTTAGTGCAATAAATGAATAAACTTTTATACAGCAATGCTAAATTGTAGTGCTAGCATACTGAACATGCAAGTCCTGAGTATTAGCATAGCACAACTAATATACTAGCATACTAGTATACTTAGTCTAGCTATCTCTAGGAAGACATTGTTCTGAAAATGTTATTGATTTTAAAGTAAGTCTCTCTCTCTCTCTCTCTCTCGCTCTCTCTCTGTCAGTGTTTATATGAAATCAGTTGCTGTAAACTCTTCCGTCTGTCGTTTATCCGTGAGGAGGAATAACACATACAGCAGACGGTGGGAAGCAGCATTGCATTGACAAGTGCGAGGTATGTGACGCAGCCCTGACCCAGGATCAGTTCAGTCTGCGCATACGTCGGGATTTAAAGTAAGAACTGATCCTGGATCATTTAGCAGCGCAGCGCAGTACAGCCTGTGTGGATGAATAATGCAGTGCGGCGAGAGACATGCGGATTATGATGTGTTGGCCACAGGCAGGCCCGGAGGCTGGTGTCAGTCTGAAAAGTGCACAACTCCGAGACTCAGGTACACACACACACACAAGCACCAGATGCTCATTCATAATGCACAATGGCTTCACAAATAGCAAGGACTCCTATAACCGGAACACTGAAACGAAGTACCAGTGTGTTTCACGCTTTTTTTTTGTCCGGGAATTAATGTCATCTCATTACTCTTTAACTAAAGATAAAGCACTCAAAGGTCTTGTAGGGAGTTTGTGAATAAATTCCTGCTTATATTCTCATTCCTCTCTCTCTCTCTCTCTCTCTCAGTCTCTGTCTTTCGCGTGTTCGGTCTCATTCTCTTTCTGTGTCTCTCATCCGCTCCCACATGAGCCCACTCTCCTGTCTTCCGTCCTTGTTTTTGATGATGAGCACTTCACAGATTTATCTCACACTTCCCAGACCCCTTATGACTCAGAACCGTGTGTGTGAGTGTACGTGTGCATGCATGATGGAATTTGATGGAGAGAAATGTCAGGCGTTGATGGAGAAATTTCTCTCCCCGTGATTACAGCAGCATTCTCCATGTCGGCACATAACACCGAGCATCACGCCGGAGGAATACGAGAAAGAGAGAGGGAGAGAGAGATTGGAAAAAAATAAGGGAAAGCTCGTGGCTGCATGAAAAATAGACCAAATCTAAAAGCGAAAGAGAGCGTATGAACAAAAAATGAGCAGACAAACAACAGGACGGTGGCCGAGCATGTGCGTGCGTGTTTGCTAGAGTGTGTGTGTGTAAGGGAGGAGATTATGGTGCCAGAACACGTCTCTCGGAGCAGACGCTCAGCCAGCCTGCTCATTCATAAATGATCTGAACCGATTGATTGGGCCGCAGAAAAACACTAGAGCTGTCTAGATACATATCACGCTGCGCTGACATGCCAAAACACAAGCGAGAACTTCAGAGGAGAAACCAGGCTGTTTCTGTTGCATCAGGCGGTGTTGCCGCTCTTAGTCTAGACACCCTTCAGTAGTCAGGATCGACCTTGATATGTTATGTGGATTGTCGAAGCGGCTTTAAATATACTCTTACGTCTCGTAAGTAGTAAATTTGGATGTCTATATGGATTAGCTTCAGTCAATTGAACTTAACAAACTTTCACACAGAAATCTGTATTACTAGCAGATATAAATGCTAGCTAAGCAGAAACTACTCATTGGAAACACTGTGGAGAAAAAGTGAACAACAAACAAAACAAAAAGTGCAACAAACACCTGAAAAAGAGTACAGGGCGCCTTGGTTATGTTTACATCGCTGCTGCCAGTCAGATAGACACTTATAGACACTGCCCTGAAGGCACGTCACCGTTCCCACACCTTTACTGCTCAGAAAAACAAACATGGCGGAATCCAGTGCTAAATGGCAAACATTGCCATTCACTGTTCTGCAAAAAACAGCCGTAATGACACCAAAGGAAATACCTGGACAGCGGAGCTCCTGACTCGTGAAGTTGTCCGGAAATTACCAATTCGAATCCGGACAACGCCACATTCGTCCACGGCCAGGAGTGTGCTACCTCTCTCTGAGTAGGAGGGGCATAATCCCTCTCACCTGTCAATCACAGCAACACTGTGAGCTCATGGATGCGGAAGAGGACAGAGAGCGCTTCCCTTCCTAGCGTGTTACGCCATCCCGTGACAGCATGAGCAGCAGTATGAAAAGTTTCTCTGAGGAAGCACGTGTTAGCCGTCACCCTCGTCGTATGATAGTGGAGCGCCAGCTAGAGATGCTGAATAAGCTGCATTGCTCTTCAACAGCCACAGTTCAAAATCAGTTTATTGCAACTGAGAAATTATCACAACTGACTAAACAGACGCTAGCTAGCTCCTGGACTAGCATGGATGGAGCCCTAATTCTACCCAATGCGCTTTCGAACCTGTGAACACATTGTAAGCCGTGAATGGTGGTGTAGGTAATTTAACAAGCTGCCCACACACGCTGCGATGCTATACACACTATTTGCATTCCCGCTTCCTCCATCTCATTCCCCGTACATTAATTCATGAAACATGTGCTCAGACAAGCATTACCCAGGTTTGATTGGCAGGTTACACTGCTTCACACACCATCTCAAATTCTTCATCAATCATTCAGAGCGAGCACACAGTCTCCAGATTCTCCAAATTCTCGTGCAGATTACACAACTGTGTGAGCTCGTTGGTGCTTTCTTTCTCCGCTCACCCTGCATCGAATTTAATGTGAAGTCAAGCTAGTGAGGGAAGCATATCTGCGCTGGTGAGTTACACTAAAACACATCAATCAGGTGCTTTTCACAGCACGTTCGTCATTAACGCACCTGCACACATCACGCACAGGTACAGAGGATCATTATACAGCAGGTGGGGATTCAGATTCTTTTGCCGTATTTATCATCTGCACCGCTTTCAGCTTTCACCTCTGAAAAATGTACTGCGGTTAAATTACAAACCCACAACACCTATTTTTGTGTGTTAAATATGTTTTATTGTATTCCCACAGCCATGCTGTAACTTCCTCATATTATTATTATTACTCTGTGTGTGTGTGTGTGTGTGTGTGTGTGTGTGTGTGTGTGTGAATGATTCCATGCTCATGAACACTGTATCATTAAACACATTCTATAGCCAGGTTTGGTAACTTATTTGAATTTATATCTTTTCCAAGGTTGCTGAGATAAGTGCAGCACATGAACACAGTTCCAGCAGCTCCTGTCTGCAAGACTGAAGTGAAGTGCATTGAATTGGACAGACTTTATTTATAGCTAGTGGGCAGTTGGTTGCTGAGCATATCGACCACCGTCTTTGTCATCGTAACATATGTGAAATGAACAGCACACAACTGGAAAAGGATTGATGTGAGTAAAGTGCAGTATAGAGTCTGGATTGTATGTCATGAGCCATACTGACTGACTGACTGAATCACTGAAGCCATGAATAAATGAAGGAATGGAAGACTGACCGAATCATTGAATGACTGACGGACTGACTGAATGAATGAATCACTCACTGACTGCATTACTGACTCACTGAGTGAATGACTGACTGACTGAATGAATGAATCTCTACTTGACTGAAAAAATGATTGATTAGTCAGATTGAGTAATTAGCTTGATTGACTAATTGAATGACTGACTGAATTGTTGACTGAATCACTGACTCGTTAAGTATGAAGTGAATAGTGAATCTCACTGAAGCTGTATTTGTTCCTGTTTATATATATATAATATGATTCTGATGAGGTTTTTGGGGTTTTTTTGTGGGGAAAAACTCAAAAATTGAGCCAGCACCAAAAATATCACACCCTCTCGTCTCAGCGCGTGGGCACCATAGAAACGCGCTGTAAAATCTCAGGTAGAGTCCAGCATGGCTTGCTAAACTGCCCTGGTGCCTCCTCACTGCGCAGCCAAGCTGGTTTTGGCTGGAGCTCTGAGCTGGATTAGCAGCTCGTCGCCTCTGGCACGGACTTCCCTGCCATCCCCTGACTGCACCCTGCCCCTGCTGCTGAGTAAATGTGTGCACCGAGCTCCATCTGTGCTCCGGCTCCGCCGGTCACTTCCCATCATAAATCAGCTCCGTGTGAGAGAGACGGACAGCTGCGCCGGCCAATCAGCAGCCCCGCTGCTGTTAACGTGAGAAGTTTTATTGGTCTGTTTGGCTCAAGGTGAACTTGAGACAGGGGAACCTGCTCTCGCTGCCAGTGGCTCGGCCAGGCCATAGCAGGGGATGCTGGGTAATGAGGTGATGTGATTGATCAAGTGTCGGTCCAGATGACTGGAGATGGACGCTGGCCAAACCACTGCCACTCATCTGGCTGAGTGTTCTAACAGCCAAGTGGCTCTGGTGTGTGTGTGTGTGTGGTCATGACAGAACTGTTATTAACACCTTACACGATTTATAAAATGATTCTCATCAGTGGAACAGTGTCATAAATGTGTGTTCAGAAATGAATGCCTTATTCATACAAGCTTTCTCTCACTCTCGTCGCTGCCAGGCATTTCATATTTATGTCCTCATCTTTATACCCCGTCTCCATCTGGGTTCTCCTGGTTCCGGGCGCATTCTTGTTTCCTCGCCGTGCTGAGCATCCTTGAGTCGTTTTTTTTCCAGGAAGTCTTATCTGGGCTGTATTCTGAAGACGCCATCCCGGGTGAATAAAAGGTGATGGAGATGACATTCATGGCTGGATACAGCCTCTCCGTATTCCCCCCGTGACACGCAGACGGAGAACGATTTCAGATTAGTGGAGTCGGAGGATTGTGGGTAGACCGAACGTGTCGAAAGAGAATATAGAGACGGAAGAGAAACAATGGAAGGAGGAAGTACAGGAGAACAGTACACACCGAGAGAATGGTGCAGAATAGTGCAGCTCTTCAGAAGAACTGCCAAAGCAGCCACACATTGACGAACACACAGATGGGTGTCAAATTAAAGGAAAAATACTAGTCTGTTTTGCTGTTCAGGGCATTTCTTCATTTTCTGGACCCCGTCCACAGGACACCAGGGCTCATACAATACAAGTTCCTGTTCCTGTGAATGAGCTGCTGTTATAGACAATCATTTAATCAACACCTTCTGACCAGTCACAATCGAGAATGCAACACCTGGCATGCGTCCGGACCGTCATTCGGTCACGATGAGAGAAACTGAATCGTAAGGCTTCAAGATGAAGACAAAGCTACGGAAATTTACAGAAGGATGTCTCATTCCTGTTTGGATGGTTTGTGTGTTTTTAGATGCCAGAAGTAACGTATTACAGCCTTTTCTCTTTCTTTCTCTCTCGCCGTCTCTGTGCGGAGATAAGAGGATGTTTTTCTCCGGGTTTTTCTGCTCCCAGGGTCCCATCGCCAAACCCATCAACAGGTCGCAAATTGGACCTATTCACGGCGACAACATGAACAGAGCTCCAGCTGTTCTGTAATCTCCAGCCCCATTGTTTTTCTCCTCTGCCTCCTCAATACCTCCATGGGCAGGTTTTATTTCTCCTTTATGGAGGTTAATTGAGTCTTTCGACCCCGTAGGTTTTTCTCGACGCTTGTGTTTCCCCTCACTTCCACTCCGCAGCACAACAGGAATCACGGGGATGAAATAGCTTATTTGTGAATTACAATAGGCTCGGAATTTCTCGTTCGGGTCGAGACAATCTTTTGTCCATCTTAGATGAGGTCCGGTTTGTTTGTGCACAAAAATACAGAAATCTATTTCCTGTCGAATGATCCCTGTTTTCAGCGTCGCAGGGACTCACAAGCACATCACTCCAGCAACGAGGTTAGTGTCATTGTCCTGCTCAGTCGTTCGACTCGGACGATACGATTGAATTATTTCTGTTAGATGGAGAACATTGACTGGTTCCTGGGACTGATCCAAAGTGAAAGCCTTCTGGAGCAGTTCTCGCAAAGCCTTGATGTCTCATAATCAGTCACCGTTTCGGAGTTTCACCCGAGGTCACGGTAGTGTGTTTGCACCGTCGAGTCAAACCCGTTTCCTGTTTTAGATGTCTCCACTTCCTCGCTTCAGGAGGCTTTCCGAGAGCTCTGCGACGCCCACCGGCTCGACACCTGGGTTCACGAGGGCTCACCTGGGTTAATCTGGGTCTAATTATGTGGCTGGGGAAGTGCTGGCGCTCAGGGGAGCGTGTGGGTGTTCTTTATTTTAGCAAACACATGCAGAGAGCCGCTGTGCCTATGTATGTGCGCCTCTTTCAGGTCGACAGAAAGAATTTACCCAAATATGCATGCAGGAAAAAAGTGCAAAAAGGGCACAGGTGTGTGTGTGTATAATTACAGTGTGTGTGTGGTGGATTTGCACCTGTGCTAGTGCTCAGGGCCTGAATATAGGAGGGGAAGATAAGTGAGTAAAACTCATTTCCATGTAGTTGCCTTGGAGAAACTGGGATTTGTTTATGTCCGAAAAAAAACTTTCCAATCAGGTCAGTGTGCAGTTGCACAAACTGAGAGTTAGTTATGCAGAAATGACGTTTATCAGTCATGCAGGGACACGGGACCTTTTAGAAAGGACGGGGATCGCGTGATCCAGCGCGAGTCGGAGATTCTGATCTTGTTGAATCGTCTTGGCGTTCCGTCACGCAAGGCTGTGTTAATCGTTAGGCCTGCTAGTGCTGAATGACGTCTCTGAGCAGCAAAATGCGCAAAGGATAAAATCAATATTGTTGCTATTTTGCAGGTTTGTTCAACAACAGCTAGCCCCCGTAGCTGTGTTTTTATTAATCTGCTTAATGTACCATTTGAAATTGTGAACTAAAAAGCAAGCCGTGGAAAGACGTGAATTTTGAAACGAATTCTTAAAAATAGCAACCAAAAAGTTTTTCAGACAATTCAATGAAGCGATATTTCCCCATTTTAGTCATGTGGCGTGGCATGAGCGAATGAAAACGCTACCTTTCTGAGGGGGAAATGCTCTGTAAGAGCTGCCACGGGAGGAGGAACTGTAGTGAGACATAAATTCCAACAAATAATGTGGGTTTTTTTTTTTCATAATAATTTACTACGCTGCATAAATCTTTTGATTTCCTGATTCCTGTGATTACAAGAAACCAAATGATCGATTAGTAAACCTGTTTCTAAACCTTTTTACTCATTTCAAGCTTGCAACAGCCTTGTTCTTTTGAAGAAGTCTGAAACTGTGAAACTGTGAAATATTTAGCATGCTAGTTCCCTAGCGGTTAGCTAGCCAGCTAGCTTTTAGAGAAGGCAGGCAGGAAATGGAATCGTTTCTGCTTCATTGTAACGAAGGTAAAGCTTTAGAATCACATGTTCTTATTCTCCCGCTACAGAAATCTCCGTGCAGACGGGTTAGCGCAGCACAAAGCTCGTGTTTTACAGAAACAGCAGCGTGTCGGATTAACAGAGTACAGATCTGCGGTAATGAATTCCCCGTGTGTCATTCCCGTTTCATTTATTCAGGGAAGAAGCTTCTCTCTCTCGGTCTCTCTCTCTCTCTCTGAAAGCCTTTCACTGTTAGCCGACTGGAGGCAGGAAAGCTAGCGGAGGTGAAATTGCTTTACTGGAGGTTAAAATTGCACTCCAATGTTTTTGCAACAACAAGCAAGTTCCGACATTATCTTCCCCCGAGCCGCAGGGTTCGGAGGCACCAGGTACACGTCAAAGACTCGTTTTTATGACTCGTCTATCGTTAATGAAGGACAAAAAGGTATCGCCGTGAGCCTTGTCGCTCAACAGAGAGACACCTACGGAAACGCTGGCATGCAAATAAACGGATGGGAATCCGACGTTAAGACAAAATGGCGTTTGACTAGGAAACATTTTTATTTGAGGGCTAGACAGACGATGAAGTAATTTATTTACTTTCCAGGCAGGAAACGTATTTTGAATCGACTAGTCTAAAAACAATAGTTCGCAGACTAAGGAAAACGAACAAGCGTATGAATTCCCGTGGCTGCAACAAAACCTCATCCTCCTCTCCTGATAACGTCCATACTTGTGTTTTGTTCCTGCCGGCCCGTTAAGCCCGCCTTTGAAAGGTTACGCTTTTTAATTGAAAATATTTTCATTTCTTTCACAATCCCTCTTCATTCTGAAACGCAGAGCGATATGAAATAAAGAGAAGAGTCGCACACGGCCTCTCGAGTCACGGCTCCTCAGCAGGTGTCCCAGGCACTCATTCAGGGCATTGATCTCCGACTCTGAGGTTTCCCGCCTAAGATTTTAGCCTTTCACTCAGCAACAATGGCAATCAATAGCCTTCTGTAAGAAGTACAGCGCTGCTAATCAGATCACTTCTTTCTTTTTTTTTTCCTCCCCTCCCTCTTTATAAGCGCAGCATTTGCATGTCTCGCCTTGCCCGGTGCAACCTGCTGCTTTTTAAGCACGCTGTTATTTCTGAGTTTTCCTCTTGTACTGCGTCACCTCTCTCTCTCTCTTACTTACACTGCTGCCACAACACCTTTTTTTGTTTGCTTAATGCAGAATGCCTCGAACAAGCACGTCATACTGAGCTGAAGGCTAAACCTCATTCTCACCTTCTCCTTCTGCTTCTTTTCTTTTTTTAAATCCTGCGTTCAAGCAAATTTGCAGGTGTTGTCACGAATTTGCTCTTTTTCTCTCCTGGGTGTTAAGCGACTGCTAACGTTATCGCTTGTGGGTTGCGCGTTCTTTCAAACAAACAAACAAAAAAATCGAACCACAATATTCAAACCATGAACATTCCTGTTGCTTCGAACCGAAAATACACTGCAGCTGTTTAATATTGAAAACAGACCGTCATGTGAATAGTCGTTTTCTAGTTCACTAGTTCACTCCAAACCTTTCTTCTTTTACCTCACGGCAGCTAGCGATCTGGCTAGTCGATTAAACATAATAATAGCCTATGTTAGCTAGCGTGCTTTAAACTGCAAGCTTTAATTGTTATAAAAACATCAGCTAGCTTGCTATTGGACAAACCAAGTCAAAACTTCCAGCAGTTTATAGCAACAACGACGCTGATCATTAATCAACCCTGGAAACTCGTCGCTAAGGTCAAGATCAAAGCTACGAGAAGATTTAGCATTCGAAGTTTCATTCATGGAGATTGCTTTTGGTCATAATAAACAAACTCTGTGTATGCGGAAAGGGAAAAGGTAAGGTCATTGAAAGCAAGTATAGTTTCATTACCAATTTAATACAGTTTGCTGTACATAGACATGAATAAAGGCGGTTAAGAGTTTATTCATCATTTATAAAAAACACAGAAACAAAGAATGAATGTGTTTTGACCTTGTTCACCTGCCGTATTCTGCGCATAGTCTTGTTATTTCCATTTTTGCATCCCACTTTCCTTATTTGGTCAGTGTTTCCTGTTCCAGTTGGTAGTTAATTTCCTGCTTCCTGTTCCAGTTGGTAGTTAATTTCCTGCTTCCTGTTCCAGTTGGTGTTTAATTTTTTTTCGTAAACCAGGACTGCAGTATTGTGTAGGATCGTTGAATCAGCTTTCATATTCTCCATGTGCATTCCGTCAATATGATGATTTGTTGTATTTGTGGGGGAAAAAGCTTAGCAAGCACGAGTGTCTCACAACATTATATATATATATCATATATATGAGAGAGAGAGAGAGAGCGTTTGGGGGGTGATAGAGGCGATGAAGCCCAGCTGTCAGAAAAACCTATGACGTTTCGAGACAAGAGAAAGACAACTGGACCGATGCCATCACTTTCCCGTTTGTATTTTAGGCCACCTGGGTTGAGTTTGACCCTCCCTCCGCCTCTCCACGGCTTCCCTCTGCAGTCCATGTTTAGTTCCCCACACGGCCCATGAAACATTTATCTCCCACCTATGAGCACTCCGAAACACAATGAGCGGCTACCTGCGAGGGCTCTGCATCAATCAGCGGTGTGGGAAAAGCTTGATGAAAGAGTGATGAAAGCGAGTGGAAAGAGCGCGCCGGCTGGGCCGATTTGGCCGCGCATCAGGAAGTGTTCACGCAGCGAGGCTGGCGCAGTGGAGAGCGCAAAAACACACACTCCAGCTGCACTGTGTTCCTCTCATTCTGTCTTCATGTCTCTCTCTCTCCCTCTCCTTCTTATCCCCCCCTGCTGTCTCCACTCTCTGCCTCTCTTCTCTACTCTCTCCTTTATTATTTTACTCTCCCTCTCTCATAAGCAGCGTCTCAGTATTAACTGGATTAGGACCAATCCGCAGGCACGGCTTCTCTAATTACTGTTTTGGAAGCCCTGCGAGATAAACACATTCGGCCCCTGTGTGATTATTTTTCCTGCACTGTTGTGATCATCAGAGCCAGAGACAGAGACTCAGTGCCGAGTAAATATTGTTTTGGTAAACAAAAGAACGGCCGGTTCAAGAGAAAATGCGTTCAAGAGCAAGCCTGTGATACAGGCAGAGTAAAAAACTGCTCTAGTGTGCAAATGTAACTACTTATACGGAGTCAGGCTAATCACGGGTTAATCGGGATCTAATCAATCTCGTCTATATTCAATTATCCAGTTACTATCATAACTAGGGGCGCTGTGGAGGATGTTTTCCAAACAAATGTATTGCATAGCTTCAGTTTAGGAAAAAGTATTTGATGAAGTAATATTTCTCTCTGACTCTAGGAAATAAATGATTATTTTCACAATTTCACGTTCAGACTAAAAGCAGCAGGTTTGTTAGCTATACTGCGCTTTAGTTAGCTAGCTAGCTTACCAGGAGGTTGAGCCAGTACCACTGAAGTGGTTTTTAGGGGGTTGTTTCTTCTCCATCATCGGAATATGCAATGATAAAACCGGAAAGGTTTCCCAATCCCTGAAATTTTGAACGCCGAACGTGTTTAAAAGATTTGTATGGTTTGTACATTTTTGAAAGCTGGAGTAAAAAGCAACGTGCCATGGGTTGTTTTGTAGTTTCAGCTGTCTAACATTTAAATGTTAGAATTCTAACCGTTACTTTAAATGACAGCCTTTATTTCTCCCTCAAAACATACTTTTAATAAAATACCTTCAGCACAAATAAGAACGTTAATATCTAATATAGCATTTATGACCATTTCTATACTAACACGTGACTCAGTAAAGGAAAACCCAACAAAAACGTGTCTTCTAAAGCTGGGTCTGTGACGCATAGCCAGGGGGTCTTTCCTTTTATTGAAAAGCACAACCCAGTATCATCAGCGCACACAAGTAGAATAAAAAAGGAATGGACGGAAAGCTCTACAGCTCTCATAATAAACAGACGAAAAGTTATTGTACACATTTAAATCACATTCATCCAATAAATCTGTACCGAGGGGGTCGGTGGTATTTATTTTGCAGTTAAAGACATCCCTGGCTAGAAAAGGTTTAAGAATATGTATTAATGAATATAGATGAGCTGACGCCGACACCGGCGGCGAGAACGTTAGCAGTAAATCTCCACCAGGAGGTAAGAAGCGTGCTGTTCCTTAAGCCAGTCATTTTAGGAGTTGTACCAAATATAGCTGTTTTTCAAAAGCTCTTTCCTGGCTTCCAGTGCGCCGAGGACATCCACATTGCCTGGGCTGTCAGTAAACATGCTGTTTAAAAGGTCGTGGCTTCACCGCTCGCCGCTGCCCGTTGTGAAAGCGGAGCAAGACGCGTGTCCGGGTCGCTCCAGGCCGACTCTACATCGCTTCGGGCTAAAAGCAGCGGCTGACGCGAGACTGTAAGATACCACCGATTCCTTCTTTATCCAGTGCTTCTTAATCCTGCACATCTGCACGAGTTTCCAGACAGACAGCTGTTTCATCGAGCAGTGTTATATGAAGCAAGCTAACTCTCACGGTCCTGCTAGCACAAAACAGCTGCTGGCTTCAGCATGGAGGGAAAATGGCGGTGTAGCACGACAGCACGACGTTTAGAGCACCAGGTCGTATCACGTCAACCGCGGTGCGCTGCTTTAACACAGCGCTGTAGGATTCTCAGAAGGTGTTGATTCATTTACCAGCAGCTGTTGTAAAACCACAGCTTAATGCGTTCCTTATCGTTTCTATGGTAACGACTCATTGACAGGGACTTGCATGGCAAACAGGAAGCTTCCTAAGATTAATAATATTATCTGCTATTATCATAATCTAACATTAATAAACAGGTTTTGTACGTAACAATTCTAGAAAGGACTCTTCAGTGTCAGCACTTCGGAACGCACGTTACGGAGATGGAGGAGTTCACGCTTTCCACTGTCTCAGTAAGATGACAAGCTGTGGGTTTTTTTTTTTTCTCTCGGTCTTATTAAGTCCGAGAGAGAGAGAGAGAGTTAGGGAAAGACCGTTTATAGCTGCTATAATGTAAGTGAGAAAAGGAACTAACTTGTAATGCAGCTGTTCCACAACATTAAATGCAACTATAAATGGATAGAAAAGTAGAATTTTTTATTTATATAAGTGGTAACCGTTGGCAAATTGCTGTGTTATAAGAGGAATTTTATGCGATGCACGAGCAGTCCGCTATATCCTGTCGACATTTCAAAAAACTAGAGGACACGCCCCCAAGCGGCGATGGCCTCATCTCACCGACATGTCATCTTAATCTGAACGCATGCTAACAGCACGTAATCTGATCATCCGTGAGCTCCACGTGTCCGAGTGCATCACAGAGCCGAGCAGGAGTTTTCCTGAAAACCTCCAATCCTATCGCAGCACTGCACGCACTTATACGGCAGAAATCGATAAAGGAAGGAGCGCTTTTCAGCGAGAGCATTACTTCCTGTGTTCTGCCAGGAGGACTCTAAAATATTAAAGGCAACTGCCAGATGAGTTTAGTATTCAGAACGAGCGCAGTCCTCAGCATCTGCTTTTTTTCATTGTGAGCATCGAGAAGGAGGAACAATACTAAAGAGGCAGGAGGAAGCAGAAGGACCGATGATCAATTGTTTCAAAATAAAATCAGTGTTCCGGATGCTCAGACAGATAATAATCATTTGTTTTTAAAGTACCCCAGAAGGTAGGGTCGCGTGTTGTTTGAACTTTATCGACTCCGATTCTTATTCCTCTTATCGATTCCTGGTTCTTATCGATTCCTGGTTCTTATCGATCCCACGTTTCCGTTCCAAAACGGTAAAAAAAAAAGAGGTCAAATGCTTAGATAACAAAAAGATCTTTATTCTTTTAGGTGTAACTGAACGTTCACGTTGTAGTGACGTTACCCGTGCGCTCTAGCGCGTATACTGCAGATATGTAGCCTTTGTTTGCAGTAATAAAGGATGAGCATATTTAGGGACCCATAAACAGAACCGAAATTGTTTTGGGTTTTTTTTGGCATTTTCAAGTAAGTACTTCCACCACATGACACGCCCACTCTCCGAGCCGCCATCTTGTACACTACACCAGTCTCACTAGACCTCGGATTAGGGTCTCGGTCTGGGTTAGGAAACCTCTGACGGTGAACACATGTTGTCTCAGGGGGTGTGTCACGTACGGAAGTGGGCGTGTCTTGGTGTAGAGTGGGTGTGTTGTCAGCTGCGAGACGGCAGACAGGCCTTTCTTGGCATTTAGGATTTGGTTCTAATTTGGGACGAAGTTTGGGTTCAAAGAAAGTAAAAAATTCCGCCGCTAGCCACTATTTCTCTGAACATTGTATCGTGGCGTATTTTACCCTGATCTCAGGATCACGTGATCAAATGGCCTCAGCAGTACTGAAGGCGTGGCGGGATTCTTGGGCCTTCAGTGAAAGTCTTGCAGTGAGGAGATTCTCACATACGATCAGATTTAACTTCAACTTCACTTCAGTCCTTGTTGAGACAGGAACACTCGACGTGCAAAATCAGCTGGTGTTTCGCTCAAGGGAAGTGAGAGAGAGGAATGTGAATGAGAGAGACAGAAGAGAGGCGTCATTAGTTCTCCTCGTCACAAGAGGACAAATCGGTGTCTCGTCTCTCGCTCTTCTGGAAGAGAGAGAGAAAGAGAAAGAGTGGGGATGAATTGTTGAGTGAGAAGGAGCCGGGGTTGTTTTCACGCCGCATGCAGGTGCTGTTCCGGGTTAATTCAGACATGTCCGTGATAAACAAGCAAAGGTTTTCCATTTCTGACGAAGGAGACCTCGAAAATACCAGAACTTGCAGCTCTGAAACAAAATCATTTAAATGCTTTCAGACAAAAATCACTCGCACAGTAATTATAAAAATTATTATAAAGTAAATCAGTCTTAAGCAAAAATGTCATTTTATATTGAAAATCTTTATCCAGTGCCAAAGAAGAAATCTTTTCCAAATCCAATTTGTTTCAGGATCGGATTATTTCAAGACCTAGATATAATTAGTTTGGGGTTTGTTTGTTTTTTTTCCTTCTCCAAAATCCAACGTACAGTTTTTTGCTGGTTTTGGCCCGATACTGATCCTGGGTATCGGCTCAAAGCCACAAAGCTCCAGGGTCCCAGGTTCAATCCGGAGCTCAGGTTCTTTGGTTTCCTCCCACCTCTTAAAAACATTCTGGTAGCTGTACTGGCTACATGTACTGGTGAATTGCACCTAGTTGTGAATATACATGTGTGTGTGGGTGTGTGTGTGTGAGTGTGTGTGGCATTGTTGTCTCATATGGAGTGAATTCTCCCACTTTGGGTCCAGTATTCCTGGGAGAAGCTTCGGATCCACCAGAATAATGCACTTCCTTGAAGATAAATGAATGGTATGGTGTGCATCAGTTGCGGTAAGTTAGTGAAACCTGTGTGTGGTCATTCAGATTCCGGTGTTTAGATAGATGCGTGTCCAGTTTATAAGCCGTGCATGATGGTGTATGAGAGATAGAGACAGGGGGCACGAATAAAGACAGAAGCAAAGAAAAATGGATTTATATGCCAAAACCTACCCAAGTCCGTTTTATCCCCCAAGACTCCGAGTGTGTCCTTTTTCCTCAAACTCAGCAGCTCCTGAAGGTGAAAAGTTGGCCAGTCTCCCGCTCGCCCTGCAGCCACGGGCTGCCCCTCTCCTGACATTTACGCAGACAAAAACACACTGTTTCCCTAATTTCATCACATCTGCACAGGGTGAGCTCACAGCCCCCGGTTACCGTCAAGGTGAGAAGCGTACAGCGCGACCTTCCCTTGCTTCTTTTCACACTTGCTCTCAATTCTCGGAACGAGACGCAGGTCGCAGGTTCACAGCCGCTTTTTTTTTTTATTTTAAAAAGGAAAGAGCCAGGCCAGGGATTTCCGTGCGTGTGAAACGGAACAGGATGGATATAAAGAAGCTACAGTGTGATTGTAGATTGGATTTAGCGATCAGCGATAACCCTGATAAATTGCTTGGATTCCTAGGCTAGCTTCTGAGGCTGTAAAAACTGCAGAAGCCTCAGATGTGTCGCTGTTAAACGCTGATTATATTTTATCGTTCTGCATTGAAACTCAGCCAGTGCTTGCTTTCGGTTTGGTTTCAACAGGAAATAAGACAAATTCCTGGAGTGTCTCTATACTGAAGAAAAAGCACAAAACTCTCTTGCAACCTCATAATAACAAAATCTTTACCAACATGTGACAATTCCGACAGGATATTTATTACCTTTAGTCAGGACCAAAATCCGAGATGTACGCCACCGTTTACATCACACTGCCTCCCTGTGTAAAGCTAACCCAGTCTGAATAGGGCTTTAGTTTGAGGTTCGGTCGTGACCTGGCTCTTGCCTCAGTCTTTTCTCTTCGTTTTGTGAAGCCTTTATGCATACAGACTGTCTAATGGAGCAGAATCTAAACACGTAGCTGTTAAGGGTCTTATTTAAGGCTCGGTGGTTTCACTGAGATGCCATTTGATTGCCATAGACTCGATTTCTCAGTTTGAATCCTGATCTGTCCGGAAAATAATTTTCTCATTTTACAAACTAAGCATGCTCCCACTCTTAGACGATTAGCACAGAGATCTGTCTGCACGCAGCGATTAAGGGGGCCAGGCACTTTCTGTCCCCACCCCTTAGGAATTCCTGAGGAAGACCAGAAACCAGTGGGCTCATCAGCGCTTGCTTTCATCCAGAAGGCAAAACATCAATCTGTTACAGAGATATCGCCTCATTTCCTGTTTTTAGGAGCCCTCACACATTGCAGATAAAGTCAAATGTTCTTCAACTTAAGGTCATGTTGCTACATATATGTGAGAAGTTTATACACCCTCATATCTCAGCATATTAAAAACCCCAGAATAAAAAGAGTATAACTTTTGGCCCTTATTAGGCCACATTTTTGTGTAATAAATAAAACCGTGTTCCATTCAGAAAGCAAATGTCTCCTGGGGTAACTTGAGCAACGAAGTGTTAAATCTAAAAATGGCATCTAAACATCTAAAAATGGCAACCATCATGGTGGAAATGTATTATCAGCACATCATGAGCTGGTCATGAGTTCTCCTACAGAGGTCGCAATCACACCACACCCATGTAGCGCACTCCTTATTGACACTGCGCTCGTAAAACAGGTGGGGTTGTGTAAAAAACATGTGACACACAGACATACACACACACGTCTGCTTGCTCTTCGTGTCCTTCTGGTGTCCGTTCTCAAAGTGAGCTCCCTCGCGCCGTCGTCATTGAAAATGAGAAATTAACTGTCCCGTAATGAAACCCTAACCTCTGACCCCCGGGGAGCCCAGAGCTGAATATTAACTCCAGCATGTGGGGTTCAGAAATCCAAAACACACCCGACGCAAAAACACACTGACATTAGGGCGGAACCCACCTCCACGCGCTGATAATTAGCGCCCCACCCGGGTCATTAAAAGATGCAGCTGATTTCACAGCCGTATTTCCACGGCGCATAAAGTCAAAGAAATATCTCATTTGTTTTTAATTAATTATCAGAAGAAGCTATTAAGAGTCGCGGGGCGAGATGGTGCATGCTCAGGTTTAACGTTTGTTCCTGAACTCTGTGCTGCGTGCAGAAAATAATTATGCAGGTTATTACTGTGGGCTTAATGGGAGAGAGAGGGGGAGGAGGGAGGGAGAGAAAGAGAGAGGGGAGGAGGGAGAGAGAGAGAGAGAGGGGAGGGAGAGAGAGA